>CM033644.1:162955499-163300107 GCA_019512145.1 Engystomops pustulosus
ATAACAAAAGCTTCATTAAAATGTAGTGGTGGTTTACAAGATGATTTGGGAAGAAACAAGGTAGCTCTCCCACAGAGTCAGTATATGTTGGCCTGATTAGTATAAATGGATAATCCAAAATATGATTAATATAACCCATACCATACAAGGCATAAACATATTAGTATAAGGATGAACAATTAAAAATCCAAACTACAGCAGCAATGGGAAAAGAAACCAATATCATAAAGGACCACAGTCTAAGAAAAGATAACATTTGCAATGGACACAGCGTGTTTGTGTATCATTGGTTGTCTGGACGTTCTTGGTGTAAAGTCTCAAAAGCGTATTGAGTTTTTTGAGTTTTTTCCACTGCTAAAAAATCTCACAGGGCTTTTCCACCACTTCATTAATTGGGTAACATGAAATACTGAACGATTCATAAACTTGGGAGTAGTGAACAAAAGTCATAAAAAACTCGATTGCAATTTGAAATTTGTTTGGGACTCTTGAAAAAAATCCCAGAACCCGAAAAAGTAGACCCATAAGAAACATTAGCCAAGGGCCAAAGCCACTTTAATGAATATGATGGGCATGGAGCTCCGAAAATAGACATAAAACTATCCCAGGAGCCATTTAATGATCATAACCCTTACTCGGTGTATACAGGTATAATAAAGGCCACGGTATAGAGACAGATGACTTCCCTAACAAGTGTTTCGCCGGATGCTTGTCAAGGGATATAATTACCAGGGGTCGGATTTAAGGTCTTCACCAGAGCCCGCCGCAAGCGGATGGATTGCTCGGCAGGGGCCACCAGGTTGTTCCCAGGTGCGGATTAACCCGCGGTGGCAGCCAAGGTCAAGTACAAGACTAGGGTGCCAAGGTCAGGACAGGCACAAGTAGGTTGCGGCAGATATGCAGGTCATAGATCAGGGTCCGAGGTCACAACAGGAGTACAAGCAGGGGCGCACCTGCCCATGAGGAGAGTGAGATTCTCGCCCAGGCGGCGCGCCTCATGCCTAAATAGGGGGCGGAGGCGGGATCTGCCCGCTGGCATGGTTCCAGCGGAACCTACGTAAGTCCCCCCGGACAATACCGCCGCCCATAACATTCACCCGGCGCGGGAGATCCTGTGCCGGACGAGGCAGGCCGATACTTCCCTCAGCGGCCAGCCATATCACATTCAAACACCCGGCACAGGACCACGCGCAGGGCCGGAAACTCCCCAGCGGCCCGACCATCCATTCAAAAACGCGGCGGCCGGCACAGTACAGGCGCCGGCCGACACTTCCCCACCGCGTGCCCGCCTCACATCTCACCCCGGCACAGGTACCAGTCCCTGTTTTTACACCCAGCCCAAGGTACGCGATAGCCGTCGCCCCCCCCCGTTTTCGCTGACCCCCCAGACTCCGGTCCCCCCGCCTCCCCCCCCGCGGTCCGACATCCCGTTCCCCCTCCCCGCCACGGCTGTGGATTCTCACGTCCCCCCCCCCCAGGCCCCCGCCAGGACCAAGTGTCGACGAGAACAGGAAGAAAAAGGAAGAAAAAGAGTAGAAGGTAGACTTCTATGCATGTATATATATGTGTGTGTGGGTGTGTGTGAATGTAGGCATAGATGTCTCTGAGTGTGTTTGTATGTGTGTAATATATATATTCTGTATATGTATGGGTGTAATTTGCGGGATATACTGTGTCTATATGTGATGTAGGTGTGGACATTCAGCGTGCCACCATGTAAAAATCTACTATATGGCCGGCGACTGTATGTATTATGATGGTTATGGAGTGCACCACGGTATGTATTAACGGTATATGGCAAGCACGCTGTATGTATCTATGGTATAGGGGGCACACTGTATGTGTTATATGGGATATGGGGGCACGCTATACTGTATTATATGGTATATGGAGCACGCTGTATGTATTATATGGTATATGGCAGCACGCGTATGTATTATATGGTTATGCGGCACGCTGTAGATTATATGAGGGGTATATGCGGCACCACTGTATGTATTAGAACTAAGGGGAATAAAGGGTTATGGATGGAAGCTAGGTCTCTCGACTGTATGTATTATATGGTATATGGCGGAACTGTATGTCTTATAATGGTAATATAGGGGCACCCATGTATGATTATATGGTATATGGCGGCACGTGTATGTATTATATGGTATCTGGGGACGCTGTATGTATTATATGGGTAGGAAGCACCACTGTATGTATTATATTGTATAGGGTGGCACGATGTATGGAATTAGAGGGATATGGGCACATGTATGTATTATATGGTATGGGGGCACACTGTCATGGATTATATGGTATATGGGGGGCACGATATATTTTATTTTATGGATGTGGCAGCACAATGTATGGATGATTATGGTATCTGGCGGCGCTGTATGTATGATATGGTATATGGCGCACGCTTTATGCATTATTGTGTATGGCGGCACACTGTATGGATTATATGGTATATGGGGGCCGCTATAGGTAGTCTATGGCTATGTGCAAACGCTGTAGATTATATGGGAATATGGCGGCACACTGTATGTATTATATGGTAGAGGCGGCAAGCTGTATGTTATTATATGGTATATGGGGGCACACTGTATGTAATATGGTATATGCGGCACGCTGTATGTTATTATATGGATATGGGGGCACAATGGATGATTATATGGTATATGCGGCACCGCTGTAGGTATTATATGGTATAGGGCGGCACGCTGTATGCATGTATATGGCGTATGGCGGACACACTGTATGTATTATATGTATTGGGGGGCACGCTATATGTTCTATGGAGTGGCCAAGCACCTGTATGTATTTATGGTATATGGGGGCACACTGTCTGTATATAGGTTCTGGCGGCACACTGTATTGTATATATGGTAGATGGCGGCAACACTGTATGTATTATAGGTATATGGTGACCAACTGTATGTATTATATGGTAATGCGGCACACTGTATGTATATATGGTATCTTTATAGGGCACACGTATGTTTATATGGTATATGGCGCACGCTGTATGTCTTATATGGTATATGGGGGCACGCTGTAATGTATTATATGGGATATGGCAGCCACAACTGTATGTATTATATGGTATATGGTGGCACGCTGTATGTATTATATGGTATATGGGGGCACACTGTATGTTTATTGGTAATATGGGGGACACGTATGTATTATATGGATGATCGGGGGCACGCATAATGTATTCTATGGTATGTGGCAGCACACTGTATGTATGATATGTATATGGCGGCACGCTGTAGAGGATTATATGGTATATGGCGCACGCTGTATGCATTATGGTGTATGGCGGCCACCACGGTATGTATATATGTATATGGGGGCACGCTATATGTCTTTATGGTATGTGGCAGCACGCTGTAGGTATTATATGTATATGGGGGGCACACTGTATGTATTTCTATGGCTATATGGCGCAACGTATGTATTAATGGTATATGCGGCACGCGTTATGATTATATGGTATATGGGGGCACCACTGTATGTATTATATGGTATAGGCGGAACGCGGTATGTATTATATGGGTATATGGGGGCACACGTAGTATATATGGTATAGGCGGGCATGCGGATGTATATATGGTATATGGCGGCATGCTGTAGTTATATATGGTTATGGGGGCACGCTGTAGGTATATATGGTATGTGGAGCACACTATATGTATGAATATGGTATATTGCGGCACACTGTCTGTATGATATGGCATATGGCGGCACGCTGTATGTATTATATGCGTATAATGGCAGCCAAAACTGTCTGTATGATCTGGTATATGGCGGCACACTGTATGGATGATATGGATATGGCGCATGCTGTAGTGATTTTATATTATATGGTGGATGTGTAGTAGGGAGTGCTTGTGGTAGCTCGCTGTGTGTATAATAGTACATGGAGGGATGCGTATGTATTTGGCATTGCTTTATTTAACTTAACCGCTATGATTGGGTCTGGTCACTGAACACGCCCTGATATATTAAATATTATGGAGTGGGGGGGGGGCGTATTTTTATGTTCGCCCTCAGGCAGCAGAAAGCTAGGTGCACCCCTGAGTACAAAGGCAAACAGGAACAAGGAAACAAATGCCGGAAGTAAGGAAGGCTTCTGAGAGTAATGAGCCGACAAAGATCCGGTGGGGAGTGATGGGAAAACCCGGAAGTGCAGCCGCCAATACAGCGGTGCTCTATTACTTTGATTTACGAGTACCGGCAAGCGTGCGTGTAGAAAGGAGCTGGATTAGAACGTGGCCTAGGCAGGTGTGAGCAGTAGCATGGCGAGGTGAGTGTGGGTCGGCGGGCACCACTTTCACAGAGAGATGGAAGGGATTTCACACGATCTGTGACGTGGATTGCGGGGGCACCCGTGACAGCATTCTTTTTCCTCCAAACCAGTAAGTGGAGTTGATACTAAAATATTCTAATTTTGATCGCATCTGGACACACGACCTGATACCCTGAATCCCTGGATATCCAGATGGTCATTGGGAAAACTCCTTTGGACCTTTTTTCTTAAATAGTGGTCTCCCAGCCATCATAAAGAGGGACCATATGCTTAACTTCATTTTCAGCCGCCTCTGTTCACTGAATCAAACCGGCTAATACTAGTCTCCTCCTATCCAACCACAACTTAATCAGTTTCTCTACCCATCTGGCTTCAATAATCTACAGTCACAAAGCCTATAAACCATGTTAGAACATTCTGGACCCTGGAAACTCTCTTAGACTATCTTTCTATATCCTAATGCAGGAGGTAGAGAACTGCCTGCTACATTCTACAACACCACAGGTCTTCACAGCCCTGGAATAAGTAGCCCCTTCACCTCTCACTAGAAGCAAGGAGAACCCAATGGCAACCCTGGCACACAATTCACAAAAAACGGAGCAAAGTGCCAGAAGTGCTGGACTGGAAGAATCTCTTTTGAAGGAAGACCTTCTGGATACAAGCAGGCGGTCTTACCTACAAACAGCCCTGAATCTGCCTAACAGGAATACTTCATAATCGTATATTTCTCTATTCCACAACCATGTCAATTACTTTCTTACTTCGTCCCTTCTACATCACCGGACAAACCCCCCCCCCCCCCCCAACATCTCTCATTTCAGCTAATGGAATTTGCCACATTAAAAACAAAATAGACCATTATTGGGAAAGTTTCAAACTTGATCCGCTGACGAACAACAGGATATCCAATCCCCCTCACTGTTAACGACCGTAGGTACCTTATTGACAAAAAAGTTCGACCCACCAGTGTAAGCTCGCATCTTACTATTGTGGGCGTGACCCCATTCGTTGGCATTCATCCATAACGTCACCACTGTCATCTCCCAGCTCTAAATCATTCTTAAACCTTTAGGTATCCACTGATATGTTACTCTCCTTTAAACACCAAAAAGGTTCACACCTAGAGATGGGAGAATTTTCGGACAAAAGTTTAGACCGAGACAAATCGAATCATGCGAATCCGTTAAAAAAAAACAGGATTCCTGGCAGCAGAGAGGGCCTGTAGAGTGGTGAAGAACATTGCTGCCATGTTCAAATATGCATAGGGAGTGTGGTTTGGTCTTTAGTATGACACACACAGACAGCTGCTGCTCTTAGAACTCTGCAACTTTTCAATTCCATGAGCACTAAAGGGGCCAACTTCCCCAAAAAGTGACGTGGGAACGCAGCCTGAAGGTAACATCTGTGCCAGCCCAAAGGAATCAGCTGAGGGCCGAGATCCCACTATAACCATCAAGAGTTGCACTCTTTTTAATAATGACATCAGATGACTCATCAGCGTGCTGACCCAGGAACCTGTTCTGTTAACCCTTAACGCGCGGCCCCTTTTTCGTTTTCAGTTTCAGCACTGCGACCACCTTAAAAAACTCCCCAGATCTAACTTTTTATTTGCATTCAAATGTACAGAGACCTGGGTTATGGCAGATTATTTTCTGCGTAAAAAATGTGGTACGTTTAATGATTGTCCATGCCGGTATGGAAAGGCGGGGAAACAAAAAAATTCCAAATTGCAGGTGAAACTGTTAAAAAAAAAACGCACGTATGTGACGTATCTTGGGGGTTGGATTTTATACGGAATTAAGTATAGCACCCAAATGTCTACGGAAGTCTTTGGGTCGGTTAATCCAATTTGAGGTTTTTAATAATGATGTATACCATTTTCACACCCAAAACCCCTGATACAAAGATGTACTGCGATAAATAACATTATTTCACTTAACTTTCGTCTGTACGGAGCTGTGGGTGTGCAGACTTTTTTGCGGATCTTGAGGAATGAAGTTTTTCATGGCTACAACTTTAGGACCATTAACGCATTAGCTGATACTTTTTCAGAAGCGGAAGAAAGGGGGACTAACTGGAGATGCCCGAGAGGCACGATCGGCGGAGTCAAACGCGGCCTTGTGTAAGTGCTTGGAGGGGGGGATCCTTGCGGTTGTCGAGTAAGAAGAAGAAGTCCACAGACCAGGACGGTGTTGCAACTAAGGATGGCTTAACTATTACAGAATCTAGGGGTAACGTGTCAACCCAGCCTCGAACCCCTCCCCCCGCCCTTCACCCGTGACCCCCTTATTTGCTGTGGGTGGAGGCCTACTAAAGTGCGCTACAAATTGCGCAAAGGAGACAGCGCCCTGGTGGTTGATTGGCTTGCTTATAGCGTATGTTCGAATTTTTAATGATTTTCAAACTGGCTAATCGCCAGATTCACATTGGGCGCTAATTTCTGTTAGCAGTGGCTGTATTAGTCAGTAAAAAAAATGCGGTAAAACAACCCCTTCTTATATACAAATATTATGATAGATCGCATTTTCAGGATAGCGGCGATACACTACTGTCCTAGGCCGTCAGACCACAAGCATATAGAGGCACTTGGCAACTCATATTATAAGGGTGCAGCTCTGTCTGTCTTTAAAGCGCACATCTCAGAGCTGCTGGTGATTAGCTCCAATTCACCTCAAGAAAACCTGGAGTGGCTGAGGCAACGAGCTAGATGAATGGTTAAAAGAGACCTCAGAGTTAGTCTTGGAAAACCCGAGGGCTGTCAGGCAATCGATCGTACGGCCCCCAATGACATCAACGGCACCAATCACAGTGGCTTAAACCGATAAAGGTCTTTGCAGGAATATGCTGGGTGTGCCGGGGTTGTGGTGCGGGGGGGGATGGGGAACCGTGAGGCCCTCTCCATAACGCCACAAGCCAACATGGGAGACCATAGACTATTACATCACGGGTAGTTAAGAGGTTAAAGGGGGTGTCCGACTTTTTTTAAAAGTCCTGCAAGGTGGGCTGGGGAGGATTTGTTAAACAAAAGAGAAAAAGCTGTACTCACATCTCGTCTTTCCGGTGTACTTGTCGCCGGTCTGCAGGTCCATGCCTCTGCGTTATTTACAGGGGCAAGGAATGTGGCATGGCCGAGGTGGCGGCCCGGACAAACACATCCCAACTCGGCCAGCCGGAAGTGAACTCAGCAAAGCGTCGCGTGTCCTGTAACATAGGGGGGGGGGGGAACAGACAAGTGAGATAATGGCGGGGACACCGGGTACAGCTTGTTTTTTGTTTTTTAAATACTCTCCCAGCAATGTTTCCGCAGTATTTTCAAAAAACAGTTGGACAACCCTTTAACATTAGGCTTATAGGAGGTGGTAATATTTTTGTTTTTCAAAAAAAGTTGCTTTGGCCCACAAATTTTTATATTTAGAATTAGAATTACTAAGAAGGAAATGTTCCCCATAGTATGTTACCACCACATGGTCACAAAACTGCCTCAGGGAGCGCAATACTGTGACTCGGAAGCGAGTGTTACTGGCTTTGAGAGCAAATTATTGGAAACCAAATTTGCAGGGGCTATGTTGGCATTGTGTCGGAGGCCTTAAGAAGGGAGCAGGAACAAGAGAAAGCCCTAAAAAGTGACCATTTTTTCGGAAACTAACAAGCGCCCCAGCGAGGGATTAACACTTAGTTTCCAGATGCAGTGTTGGAACAAGTAATAGAGTCAGCCCAGGGAGCAGAGTTAAAGTTCGGTGAGATTAATATTGTTTTTTCGCAGAGGATGCAAGTATAAAAAATCTGTTTTGATCATCGATTTTAACTTTTATATATTTGGCCTGGTCAGGCAGAGCCTGATGGCACACATATGTTGTTTATCACCTGCGCCTAAATCCTTAGATGGCAAGTATAGAAAAGTAGTATGTATCCAGTTATCCCACTTTGATATACTCATTGTAAGCCAGTCTTCTTCATTAATCCCAGGGGGGTAGAGCGTGTCAGTTATGACATTTGAGTCCATTAGTGCTGAACCCAATATGGGGGATTAGCGAGAACAGAAAGTTAGCAGTAGTCCTCTGGTCCCAAAGCGAATCGTACATAAGGCGGGCCGAACACCAAAAGGCGATGTGATGGGTACTGGTTACAATATGAAGTTCGAGCTACAATGTACAGCATAATGGAGGCTTATAGTACATCCGGGTCCATGGGCGCACGAACTGTCGGTTAGGTGGCGGATTTTTCCGAAGGAATTTGATTTGGGATAGCACAGCCGTGGACAGGTATTAAGCAGGATTTGGTGCAGGCGTTAGTGCACGGGACGGCTGTGTGTGAGGACGGAGGATGACAGGGGGATGGCGAGAGGCTGTCGCGGCCCAATCTGACTGTTCGGATGAGTCGACTCGAGGATGTATACATTATAAATTGTGTGCCAACCCGGAATGCATACAGGACACCAGGAAGTAGAAGGTTTGCACTCGTCGAAACCCGCCTCGAGCGAGGGCGAAGCGACACATGCAGGAATTGGCACATGATCTTAGTGAAGAGGTCACAGCACAGTGCATTAGTTAGACGGGACAATGTACTTTCGGTTAATCCTCCGGGAGGGTACGTGAATGGTGCACGCCACCAACTGTATTAAGATGGAGCACCATTCCCATTGGAAGAGATTTGTCAGAGTGGCCTAGTGTCCCCGAAAACTGGGGGATCAAGAGTAGAAGTTTTGATGGCTGCTTTCTAAAGGCGAGTTAACAGACAGGTGTTGTATATAGTCCCATAATGTCTCCATGGAGACAGGTAATATTTTGTGATTCACTGGGTTAGGAACCAACCTACCCTAGATCACTCCTCGGGATGAGTTAAAACACAATTTGATGGATTCTACTCATCGGGCAGATTATCAAGCTGTCTGAAAATCAGGATATTTTAGTTGCCTAATGGAAAGCCAATCACAGCCTACCCTTCTAAAGATATTCATAACAGTGTGGTAAAATAAAAGCTGAGCTGTAATTGGTTGCCATGGGCAATAGACATATTAACGGACTTTAGACAGCTTGATAAATCTGCCCCTATTTCTGTCGAACAGCAGTGCTGGAAGAATGTTGGGATACAAGCCCGTCTGTAGGTGCAAGGTCGGTGCGGATTTGGCCAGAAACGGTCCAATTCATGAACAAAACATGTTTGTGTTTCAGGGCACCTACAGAGGAGTTTGTACCAGATCATTTGACCTGTGGCAAATACTTAGGTTACTTGCATTTATTCTTAATAATGAAATCCTTATAAAAGTTATGTTTCCTTATATGGAGGCACTTCATTTTAGCAATGATATGAAATCCTTACAATGGCTAGTAAGAGGGAGAACAAGAGTACTAAGTGAAAATGAGTTTAATGGAGTGAGATGCAGAAGAAAAAATACATTTACTTAGCTTGACACAAATAGGGAATTATCGCGGATTAAAGTTCTAATCCTTCTATTAGATCTTAATAACAATGAATAAGAATGCGTGCTAAACACAAAGATGATGTAAATACTTAGATTTTAGTCGCTGAGGGTGACTATTCATTTTCACAGTTCCTAAAATTCCAAAGTTGGATTTTTCTTATATAAACAAACAACCACGTCTTTAACAGGCTTTTTATCTTTTACTATGACTTCTGAGACTGGCTAGCTGAAATGAGAAGGAAAATATTTATATTACAATCAGGGTTTATTTGATTTACGTGTCATGCAAGACACACCAAGTCAAAGCTAGCAGAAGAAGAGAGTGGAAAGAGGATGCAGGATGGGCAGAACAGTTGTAGTCTTCCTAGCAACGACAGGTGCCTTCGAATGTTGTAGTGGATTGTTAGCCGATTAGCAAATGCAGATTCCCTACGATTTATTGTGAGTTCGTCTCGTGGTGTGGTATATTAGGGGGGGTTGAAAAAGAGGGGTAATAAGGGAGGATTGGGGCACATAACATGATTGGGGGGTCTAGAAGGGAGGATTTATGTTAAAAAAATTAGAAAAGTACGGTTCATATGTTAGGTTGTAGGACTAGCTATGATAGAATTATCCTCGGGTAGGGCCTTGTACATATAGTGCTAGTCTTGCCACAATCCTCCAATGCAAGATAAAATTATAGTCCGATATATTTTAGGTTCATTCCATGTCTGCGAATAAACAGCGTGGAGCAGGACTGAAAAACACTAGCTAGCCAAACGGCCGTAGAGGTGCATTATTTCACGGGGCTGTGAGCACACATGTATCGCCGCACAGTGGTCCAAGATTGTGCCAATGAAGGCCACTGCTCCATCGCAGAGGAGGGGGACTTATTTCTCCACACATCATTGAAAGTCTGAAACCAAATGTTGAAAGGAGTTTAGCAGTATTCACTTGTCCCATAGTCGGTCCCCTGCTGAGAGATTGACCTATAGAGTAGCATGGATGGACTCCATTAGGGGAAACATGTGACTAGGACTCACGACTTATGAGGCTATTGGCTTTAGCACATCGCAGTCAATCAGGTTTTAGTTTCTGGGTGCTTTGCAATGCATTAGGCTACATTTGGTACTAGACAGGTACAGTCATGTATCAGCATAATACTGTTTGTGGGTAGCCCCTATTTCTTTCTCCCATGGGAATAGGAAAAGACTGTGGATAAACAGTCAGACGGGCGGTGAAGCCCACAGGGTTACTGGTGGTTCTGGGGGCAAAGCATGCGATGCAGTGTACCCTGCTGGGAACCCCACTAAGTTTGGCTCATCCCAGCATGGGAATGAAGATTTCATTATCTGGTCAATCCCCAAGAACTCATGGGCTGACCAGGAGGGGAGGATGCAAATCATGCAGCAGCATGGAAGGGGGTGCACACTAAGGCCCCTCCACACTTGCGTGCAGATACGTTCGGGAGTTGATCAGGGTTGGCGATCAGGTTTGGTCAGTGAAAAACGAACATTTGCATCAGAGTGCAAACAGTTTTCAGTCCGAGGTTTGTTCAGTGTCTCAGTTGTTCCACGCGGTTTTTGATGCAATTTCAATGCAATCAAGGCGTTTTAGCACAGAAAATGCGCGTGAATGAAAGGACTCAGGACTGAGCTCTATCTGTTATGTGGCAATTGATGCGTGGAAAAACGCATGCACTTGCATTGCACTTGTGAGTGTTCTCAGCGTGCCAATGCGTTTTGATGCATCTCCATAGAATTGTATGGTGCGTTGTCATGGCTGTGACTTGGCAAAAGTAGAGCATGTCGAGATGTAAACGCGCCGGATTAAAAAAAATGCGCGTGTGCGCGTGCAAAAAAGGCAAGGGTCTGTGAAAAGACCCAGTGCGTTACAATTGGGTCAGAGTGGCAATGCCAAGTTGCGTGTCAAAAAAGCACGCGCAGAAAAAGGCGTGAAAAACGCAAGTGTGAAAGGGGCCTTACTCCTGTACCAGCAGCCCTGTATGAGGCTCTTCAACTGCCAGGACTTAACAAAAGTTGGGGGTACCACAGTTAGCAAATGTGTTTTTTTTTGCAAGTACGTTCTAGCTTGTGGTATGGGAGCGATGTTAAGAGTTTGTGTGCGGGAACATTTATGGAGTCAATCAAAGTTAAATTAGGAAAAATTAGAAATATTTTAGACCATTCATGGGGGTGGAGTGTAATTAAAATACAGGTATTATGTAAGAAAATGACCTGCAAAAATTTATACAAACCATCTATTTATGTCCCATTTTTCAATTAAAAACACTATACACAAGAGAATTATGTGTTCTCTGTAAGATCCATTTCACAGATGATGTACAGCAATTACTTTTAGAACGGCTGCTGGACAAGTAGGTACAACTAGTTATGCAAAAGCTGAAATATGATTATTTTATTAGCAGCATTATAAAAAAGTATTATATAAGCTTCCTTGTTCCTTTTGACTTACTAGTCCATGTAAATACAACATAGTCCGTCATTAAAATGACATTCACTGCGACACAATTTTTTTTTTTCTAAAATGTAGGACATAATATAACATAGTTCATGCTTAATAAAATTACTGGACTCCCATACAATGTGTGCTCTTATTGGTGACATTGGTAAATCATGATCTAAGGGCAATTAATAAGAAGGACAGATGCAACAAGGTTTACCTGTGGTTTCAAAATGTTTTTTTAAATTGTCACCGGAATACTGTTCTATGCTCCCTGCATGCCCCGACATGTGGAATTAGTGAGAGGACAAGAACGTAAGGGAGTGACTTATAACTTTACACCATACTCAGCTCGAGGGTCCATTCTGTACCTGAAAACAATAACTAAATGTACCCATCGCATGAGCTTATACTGTTCGTTTTGACTACTATGTGGGAAATTGTGTGTTGCAGAGGAAACCAGCCTTTTGAATTTGGTGTAGCAGGCCCAGAATACCCTGTTCAGGATTACACCTGGGTTATTAGTTTGGTCCAAGCAGAGTATACCCCAGGATATTAACGTACCTAGGGACCAGTGATACCACCAAAGGCCAGAATATATATTCCTAAGTAGAGCCCAGGTATAGGTATGGGCCAAGGCAAACAGTTACAACCCTGGCGATAAGTTCTATAAGGTCCCGATAAAGAGGAGGGGTTAAGGAGCGCTCACCCCTTTCCATCTCCACCACACCAGAAACGTCCACCTGGTCATGTGAACAGATTATAAAGTGTATTACGTAAACGCAATGTGGAATTTGATGCTAGGTTGCGTTCACACATTGGGCTTATTTACTAAGTGTCCACGGAACGCACTTTCCTCGGATTTAGGAAAATTCGTAGGATTTGCGCCGCTGTGACAGACTATTAGAAGCATTGTGTTGCACACGACGGTTGTGGTGCAAATTGCACTGGATTGCATGCAACAGAAATCGGGGGGGGGCCAACTCGGACGATTCGAATGATTGCGAACTGAAACGCTGGAGTTATATTCAATTGTATGTCGCAACCAATGCCACTTACTATACATGGGACGAAGATGGTGCAACTCCAGCGGGAAGGAAGCGGGACCGATACAGGGAGAATAGGGAGCACAATCTTATTGATCGCGGCACAGTGCATTGTCGCCGGACAATGCACTTCGGGTGAACTCCGTCGGCCAAGTAAATAAATGTGCACCATTGTGTTTCCATTGCATAGATTTAAACCATGTTTATGCAAAAACAACATAAATGCAACGTTTATACCGCATTTACGTGAATGGTATGTGAACACAACATTAGCCTGCATTCACACACTTTTCATTTACATAACATTTACATTGTGTTAAGATCACTTAAATATAAACCGTGTTTATGTGAATTAAATTTGAACTTGTTTACTCCACATTTACCTAAACACATTGGGGAGGTTTATAAGCAGAATTCTGTCTTCATTTGCACAAAAAAAAACCTGTCTGCACCACATTTATAAAGGGTTTTAGACAGTTTTCTGGCTCTCCTATGACTTGCTCGACAAAAGGGCAAAGCATATGATAAAAAAATCAGTGCGCAAAAATAATGCTGACCCAACTGAATTTTGTCCTGGTTTTCTGGCGTAAAATAAGCCAACTAATTGGAGGTGCAAAGTACGACTATAAAGTCTTATACTACAGATTTATCCTCCAGAATAAGACTCATATATTAATCTGGTGCAGAATAAGACTGTATAGTCTAACTCTGCACTGTCTAACCTTAGCACACTTTTTATAAATCTGCTCCATAATAACACAACATTTACATAAACACAATTTGAACATTATTCTCACACCATGTTTACGTGAACGCAATGTGAATTGGATGTTTTGATTTACATTGCATTTACATAGATTTGATTTAAATCACATTGATTTAAAACGTGAATTTTATACCATGAATTCTTCCCCCATGTCACAACCTCTTGCGGTATCTAAATGACCTACTAATACTCATGTATGATGGTGGTGGGGAGGTTGCTGTAGCAATACTGCCGCTAGGTCTTATTATTCAGGGGAGGCCTTATATTTCTAAGCTGCAAAGAAATTGTAGTTGGTCTTATTTTCATGGGGTGTCTTCTCCCTGGTATGTTCTCACCCATTAGGATCCACAAACCTGCACAAAGAAGAAACGTCAAATGTGGGAACACAGCCTAAGGGAACCATCGTGAATCCTCGTTACCGCCATAACTGTAGTAGCAGCACACCATCGGCGCCAGAGAGAGAAGGAAGGTATAAGCGTCGCTCACCCCCGCCCCTCTACATAGAAAAACATGTCGCACGGCCACCCGTATTTTCCGGGGAAGAAAAGGACATTTCCTATCTTTTCTCCACTACAGAATGGTACGTTTGCCGCACATGTGTTTGCCACGTAACCCGCTCCTTACAGTGCACAATGTCCCGTCCATATATATTAATACGTCCCCCAACGGCTGGTGTGACTGAAATCCCTAACATTGTGGTTTCTGGTTGTTGGGAGTGGATTTTAAGTTTTCTCAACTTACTTTAATCAGAGCTAAAATCCCTGAAAAAAAAAAATGTTAAAATTAAGTAATTCTTGTGTTTTTGGCCCCGCAGTTTATCCCCTTTCTACACTGGCGTGTTTTCACGCGCGAGTTCTGCGCCCGTGCATTTGACGCTCGAACTCCCCTACCTCTCGCAATTGGCACTCTTGTTCCCCCCCCCATTGTATTCAATGGGTCTTTCTCTTTTCTTCCATTTTTGCGTGGTTTCAACGGCGGTGCTTTGCCTTCGTTTGCACGCGCGTCAAAATTCGCAGCATGTCTTATTTTTTTGGATCCACGCGCCAATTTTCATCATTCACGCACATTCAAGTCTATGGCGAGGCATCAGAACGCCTTGACTCGCATAATGCAAGTGCCATGCGAGGTGCAAATTCGTTGTTTTAAAACGAAGGGGTTGCTTAGTGACCAGAATACCATGTATTTCCCCTGCTCGCGATCGAAGCATTTAATTAATTAAACACAGTGGAAGACACAGTGACGAATTAGAATACAATCATTGTCCACATGTTACAACAGTGAACCACAATGATCATTTACGATAAAACCACGTGCAGAACACAGTGCAGAATGATTACAGAATGTTTCTCGAACATCTGCTACTTGTCTGGATAATACGCCGCGGAAAACTGCGCGACAAAATCGCATGTGGAGAAACATATATATGTTGTGAAGAAGAACATGTCAGATGTCAAAATGGAAGCACTCATGTGTGCTTTACACACATATATAATTGTTCTTCGCATGCTATTTTGGGTTTGTCGCAAAGGACCGCGCCGCCGTATCTCCCCGACAAGTAAGCAGAGGTGCCGACACTTGTAATCTATTTCGCCTGTGTTCTGCACTGTGGTTTGTTTATCTAAATGATCCTGTGTCACTGTGTTTTCAACTGTGTACAATGAATTTTATTCTTTTTCACTGTTCTTCAACATCTGCTAAATTGTCCTGGAGATCAGATCACGCGCGGGGAACATTGGGGGACGAATAGATCGCAGATTGTGGGCATTATATAGAATACATTATTTTCAATTAAATAACACATTTTGAAATTCCCAAAAACCATGGTCCCTTGAAATACATCTGGTCTCGAGTTCTCCCATTGGAATCCGTACGTCAAAAATGCGCCGAAAACGCAGGACCAAAAACTCAATTGACTGGAGGTCCGTTTACGAAAATGGGGACAAAAACGCAAGCAAAAACGTCAGTTTTTCACGCATTGCACCCGCACGTGAAACGCAACGCTAGTGTGCAAGAGGCCTTACTGATATGGGTACAAGATGGCCTAGAGGGGTAAAACCCCGATACTCAGGGTTAAAGTGGCTTACACTTTAACCCCAGGTATTGTCTGTGCTGGGGTAATACTCTGGCCTGTTGCACCAATAAAGGTAAAATATTTACAATCCGAGAAGAGTATTCCCCAAGCACAGGAACTAACTGGGTTAAAAGTGTAAGCCACTTAAACCAGAGTATCGGGTTTTACCACTCTAGGCCATCTGTAACCCATATCAGTTAAGGCCTCTTGCACACTAGCGTTTTGCGTTTTCACAGTGAGGGTTGCAATTGCGTGAAAAAACTGACGTTTTGCTTGCGTTTTTGTCCCCATTTTCGTAAACGGACCTCCAGTCAATTGAGTTTTTGGTCCTGCGTTTTCGGCGCATTTTTGACGTACGGATTCCAATGGGAGAACTCGAGACCAGATGTATTTCAAGGGACCATGGTTTTTGGGAATTTCAAAATGTGTTATTTAATTGAAAATAATGTATTCTATATAATGCCCACAATCTGCGATCTATTCGTCCCCCAATGTTCCCCGCGCGTGATCTGATCTCCAGGACAATTTAGCAGATGTTGAAGAACAGTGAAAAAGAATAAAATTCATTGTACACAGTTGAAAACACAGTGACACAGGATCATTTAGATAAACAAACCACAGTGCAGAACACAGGCGAAATAGATTACAAGTGTCGGCACCTCTGCTTACTTGTCGGGGAGATACGGCGGCGCGGTCCTTTGCGACAAACCCAAAATAGCATGCGAAGAACAATTATATATGTGTGTAAAGCACACATGAGTGCTTCCATTTTGACATCTGACATGTTCTTCTTCACAACATATATATGTTTCTCCACATGCGATTTTGTCGCGCAGTTTTCCGCGGCGTATTATCCAGACAAGTAGCAGATGTTCGAGAAACATTCTGTAATCATTCTGCACTGTGTTCTGCACGTGGTTTTATCGTAAATGATCATTGTGGTTCACTGTTGTAACATGTGGACAATGATTGTATTCTAATTCGTCACTGTGTCTTCCACTGTGTTTAATTAATTAAATGCTTCGATCGCGAGCAGGGGAAATACATGGTATTCTGGTCACTAAGCAACCCCTTCGTTTTAAAACAACGAATTTGCACCTCGCATGGCACTTGCATTATGCGAGTCAAGGCGTTCTGATGCCTCGCCATAGACTTGAATGTGCGTGAATGATGAAAATTGGCGCGTGGATCCAAAAAAATAAGACATGCTGCGAATTTTGACGCGCGTGCAAACGAAGGCAAAGCACCGCCGTTGAAACCACGCAAAAATGGAAGAAAAGAGAAAGACCCATTGAATACAATGGGGGGGGGAACAAGAGTGCCAATTGCGAGAGGTAGGGGAGTTCGAGCGTCAAATGCACGGGCGCAGAACTCGCGCGTGAAAACACGCCAGTGTAGAAAGGGGATAAACTGCGGGGCCAAAAACACAAGAATTACTTAATTTTAACATTTTTTTTTTTCAGGGATTTTAGCTCTGATTAAAGTAAGTTGAGAAAACTTAAAATCCACTCCCAACAACCAGAAACCACAATGTTAGGGATTTCAGTCACACCAGCCGTTGGGGGACGTATTAATATATATGGACGGGACATTGTGCACTGTAAGGAGCGGGTTACAGTGGCAACACTATGTTGCGGCAAACGTACCACGTAGGGAGAAAAGATAGGAATGTCCTTTTCTTCCCCTGAAAATAGTGGTTCCGTGCGACCATGTTCTTCTTGTAAGAGAGAGGGGCGGGGTGAGCGGACGTTTAATACCTTCCTTCTCTCTCCCTGGCGCCGATGTGGTGCTGCTACACAGTTATGGGAGTAACGAATTCAAGGTCCTTGGCTGTGTTCCCACATTGACGTTTTTCTCTTTGTGCAGGTGTGATCCTAAATGGGTGCGAACATACACAGGAGAAGACAAACCCCATGAAATAAGACCAACACAATGTCTTTTGCACTTAGAGTAAATATTAAGGCCTCCCCTGACATAAGACCTAGCGGCAGTTATTGCTAACACACATCCGCCCCATACCATCATACATGGTATGGAGTTAGTTGCCCTACCGTCGGCTGCAGCGTGGAAGGAAACTTCATGTTCTAAGCGTTCACTGTTTAAACTCGCGAAGGTTTAAATGCGCAACTCAGTATGCATATGGTAAATCAAAAAAACAAGCCCCAATTCACATTGCGTTCACGTCAAAAACATGTGTGAGATAAGTCACAAATTGTGTTTTGTAAATGTTGTGTTATATGGAGCCAGATTTATAAAAAGTGCTTTTGATAAGGTTTAGAAGACAGTGCAGGAGGTCGGACTATACAGGTCTCTATTTCTGCACCAGATCATATATGTGATGTCTATTCTGGAGGATAAATCTGTAGTTATAGGGACTTTATAGTCGTTTTACTTTTCAACCTCCAATTAGTTGATTATTTTTTAAGCCAGAAAAAACCAGGACAAAAATTTCAGTTTGGGTCGCATTATTGTGAGCACTGATTTTTTTATCAGATGCTTTGCCTTTTGCGAGGCAAAAGTCAAGGAAGAGCCAGAAAACTGTCTTAAAAACCTAAAATTTGGTGCAGGAGGTGGGGGGGCGCGGGGGGCGGGTGGGCGTGGGAGGGGGGGTTGGGGGCTTTGCGGATGGCCGAGGGGCAGGGGCCGGGGGAGGTGCGTGGGTGCCGGGGGTGGGTGGGTGGGGGTAGTGGGGGGCGGGGGGGGGGGGGGGGCTGGGGGGCGCATCGTGTGAGGTTGTGGCGGGGTGGGAGGGGTCGTTGGCCGCGGTCGGGGGGGGGGGGCGAGGGGGGCCGTGGGGGCGAGTCGACGTCGGGGGGTGCGGGGTTGGGGTGTGGTGTGGCGTTGGGGGGGGGGGGGGGGTTAGGGCTGCGGGGGGGGGAGCCTGGTCGCCGGCGGCGATTGGGGGTGGCGGGGGAGGGACCACCGGTGGTGGTACTTCGGGGGGCTCCGAGGGGGGGCGCGTTCGGTGCTTGAGAGGTGGGGTGTTGGGGGGGACGCCGTGGGATGGTGCTAGGGGGGGGGGCAGGGTTGCGGGGCGGGGGCCAGGGGGTGGCTGGCCGCGCTTGGGTGACGCAGCTGGGCGGGGCCGGTGGGGTTGGGTGCGAGTGGGTGAGCACTCGAGGAGCTGGTTCCGCTGCGGGCCGTGTCGGCGGGGCGCGGCAGGTCTGGGGGGGGGAATGGTGTCCTGGCTGGTTGTGCCGGGTGGGGTGGTAAGGGGCACTGGTAGCGGGGGCGGGGGTGGGCGACGCTGCAGGGGTGTTGGGTTGGGGGCGGGGGGGGGTCTGTCGGGGTCGGCCTGTGCGGGCGCTGCGTTCGGGTTGGGGGGGGGCGTGGCGCGTGGGGGAGGGGGGGACGGGGGGCGGTTCCGTGGTGCGTGACGGGGTGGGCGGGGAGGGGGGGTTGAGGGCGGCGGGTGGAGGGGCTCCCCGGGGCTTGGTGGGGAGGGGCGGGGGGAACGGGGGGGTGTGGGGCGGGGGGGCGTAGGGGGGGTGTGGGGTTGGGAGGGGTGACGGGGATGGGGCGGGTTGGGGGGGGGTGGGGGGTCAGGGGGGGGGGATGGGGCGCGGGGGCGGGAGGGGGGGGGGTGGGTTGGGGGGGGTGGGGGGGCGCGCGTGTGGGGGGGTGGCGGTGGGGGGGAGGGACGAAACCAAACCCCAAACCAACCACCAAACCCCACACCACCACAAAAAAAAAAAAAAAGGTTGAGGGGGGGAGGGCGGGGGGGGGGAGCGGGCCTTGGGGGGGGGAGAGGTGTGGTGGGGGGGGGGTGGGGGGGCGGCGCGGGTGGGGGTGGGGTCTTTTGTGCTTTGTTTTTTTTTTTTGTTTGCGATTCCTTGCCTTTTTTGATCTGTTTGTTTCTCGTGGGTGTTTGTCTTTTGTTTTATTTGTTTTGTTGTTTGGGGGGGGGGGGGGGGGGGTGGGGGGGGTGGGGGGGGGGGTGGGGGGGGGTGCAAGGAGACAGGGAATTGCTTATAAACCTCCCCCAATGGGTTGAGGTAAATGTGGAGTAAAAACAAATTTCAAATTTTATTTTCACATTAAAACTGGTTTATATTTAAGTATCTTAACACACAATTGTAAATTCGTTATGTTTGTTAAATGAAAAAGTGTTGTGAATGAAGGCTATGTTGTGCTTCACATACCATTTCACGGGTAAATGCGGTATAAACGTTGCCATTTATGTGTTGTTGGCATAAACATGGTTTTTAAAAGCTATGCATGGGAAACACAATGGTGCAACATTATTTATGGAGCCGACGGAGTTTCACCCGAAGTGGCATTGTCCGGCGACAATTGCACTTGTGCCGCATCCATTAAAAGATTGTGCGCCCGATTTCAGGGGATCGTGCACGTACAGCATGGAGTCCCCCCCATCTTCTTCCCAGTGTTATGTAAGTTGCATTGGTGGCGACACAATTTGAATATAAATCACTAGAAGTTCAGTCCCCATACAGCGATGGTCCGATCGGCCCCGATTTTTCGTTGATTTGAAAAGCCAGTGCAATGGTCACCAATCCGATCCGTGTGCAAACACAATCTCTATTCTCTAAATAGCTTGTCACAGAGGCGGCCAAAATCCTGAAAACTCCTTTTTGTTTTTTAAATCGAGGAAAGTAAAGGAAAGTGCGGTCCGTGGAACCGTAGGAAATAACAAGCCCCCATGTGTGAAACGCCAAACTACGTCATTCAATTAACATTGCTTGTTACGGACATACATTTATATTTGTTCACATGGACAACAGCGTGGACGTTTCTGTTTCGTGGTGAGATGGGAAAGGGGTGAGCGCTCTTACCCCTCCCTCCCTTTATAGGGAGCCCTATTAGAATTTACGCCAGGGTGTACTGTTGTGCCATGGGCATACTTTACCTGGGCTTCTACGGGTAAAGTAGATTTATTCCGGCCTTGGGGGTATACAGGTCTGGATACGTTAGACCTGGGGTTATTACTCTGGTCGGACCAAAACTAATTACCCAGGTTGTTGTTATCTGGAAAAACAGGGTATTCTGGCTGATTACACAGAATTCAAAGGATGGGTTTCCTCTGCAACAACACAAGTTACCAGATAGAAGTTAAAATACGAAACAGATTAACTTCAATTTGCTATGGGTCATTTAAGGTAGTGTGTTTCCAGGTGACAGAATGGACCTCGAGAGGAGTCTGTGTAAAGTTTATAAGCACTCCCTATCGTCCTTGTCCCTTCACTAGGTACAATGTCGGCTGCATGGAGCATAGAACATATGCTATTCAAGGGTGACATTTAAACATTTTGAAACAACAGGTGAACCTTGTTGCAATATGCTGTTATATTGCATTATTACATGTATTATCCAATGTCACCAAATAAGAGAACAAAAATTATGGAGTCCAGTTAGATTTTATAAGATGAACGAGTTATATTATGACACTAAATGTTATTGTCCAGTGATTTGTATTTTTATGCGGGGACTATGGTGGGGATTATAGGACTAGTAAGGATGTCTAGAACAAGGGGAAAGCTATATAATAAATTTGAATAAGGGCTAAAAAAATAAAACAGTATTTCATGCATTTTCATAAAACTAGTTGTTACCTATTGTCAGCGCCGTTCTGTAAAAGGTAATTGATGGTCATCATCTGTGTGAAATGGATTTCTGACAGGAAAACAACATCTTTCTTTGTGTATACAGTTGTTATTGGAAAAATGGAGGACATAAATAAGATGGTTTGTAATAAAAATTATTGCAGGTTAAGTGATTACCATAAATACATTTTATTTAAATTACATCCATAACCCCATTTGACATGGTCATAAAAATATTTCTAATTTTCCTAATTTTTAATTTTGATTGGGACTCCTAAATGATTCGCGGCAACTCTTAATAGCTCCCATACCAACAAGCTAAACGACTTGGCAAAAAAAAAAACATTTGCGAAAAGGTGGGACCCCAACTTTTGTGCAAAGTATGGCAGGTTGAGAGTATACAGTGTGGGGAAAGGAGAGTAAGGCCCTTTCACACTTGCGTTTTTCACGGCACGTTTTTCTGCGAGTGCTTGGGGGGGCACAACGGCAGAAATGCCTTTGCACTTGACCCAAGTAACCAATGGAGCTTTTAAGACTGGCATTTTTTCACGCGCATCCCCGAGCATTTTTTTTTTTAAGCGCGTACATTCTCGACAGGCTCTTTAAATTTTGCAAGTTGCACGCCACATGAACACAACGGCACCATTACAGTCTAGGGAGATGCATCAAAACCATTGCACTATGAGACACTTACCAGTGCATGAAGTTTGCAATGCGTTCATGTTCACGCATCAATTGCCACATAAAAGATAGGCTCAGTCCTGAGGGTCCATTTCAGCGCATTTTCGTGCGTGAACAACGCCATCGAAATGCATGAAATGAATCAAAAAACGCGCGGAGAAAAAACTGAGACACGGAACAAACAATCTGGACTGGCAAAACTTGATTGCACTTCTGATGCAAAATGTGGTTTCAATGGACCAAAACCTGATCGCACCCCTGACTCAACCTTCTGACGTGAGGAATCTGCAGCAAGTGTGGAAGGGGGCCATTAGTGTTGCACCCCTGCCATGCTGCTGCATAGTTAGGTTGATCCTCCCTCCTGGGTCCAAAAGCCCAGTGAGTGCTTTAGGGGGATGGAACAGCTAATGGAAAGCTTACCCATGCTGGGGAATGAGCCAAAAAGATTGTGGGGTGGTTGTTTTCAGCAGTGTTGTAAGCACGTGCATCGGCCATGCTGTGACCCCAGGGAACAACCAGTACCTGGGGGGCTGTCACCCCTTATGGATGTTTATCCACAGTAGGTCCTATTCCAATGGGAGAACGAAAGGGGCTAACCACAACCAGTATATTGTGATCCCTGACTAATGTCTAAGGTTACCACAATGTAGCCAATTGCGCAGCACCCAAGAACCGATGACTGATGACTGCGAGTGATAAAGCCAATAGCTCATTAATTCAGCGAGCCCTAGGCCACATGTTCCCTAATGGGCAATCCATGTACCTCTATGAGGTTGTTGCAATCTTCAGCAGGGACGAACTATGGTGACAGTGAATACGGCTTAAACTCCTTTCCACAACATTTGGTTATTCAGACTTTCAGATGGGGAAGTGTAGTCCCCCTCTCTGTAGGGAGCAGAGTGGGGCAACATCTTGGGACCCACCTGTGCGGCGAGTGGACATGGTGGTGCTCACCGCCCCATTGAATAAGTGCACCCTACGGCAGTTGTGAGGCTAGTAGTGGTTTTTGCAGCCTGCATTCAAGGCTGTTATTTGCGACAGGATGGAACCTTAAAAAATTAATCGGGGACTCTAATTTTCTTTGCGTGAGGATTGTGGGCAAGACTAGCACCAAATATGGTTAAAAGGCCTCCTATCCCGAGGATAGGCATCAAGAGTAGTCCTAGCCCAACCCTAAAACTAATATGAACCTTGGACTTTTGTCTAATTTTTTAAAAAATAAATCTCACTTGTAGATACTTTTGTGCAGTTTTTCTTTTCCCGTCCATTTAGAGTATGAATATGTGGATTGCATTGTGAAAACTGGTTGTTAAACAATAAAATGAAGCACTGTTGTGGGGGAAGAATGTTGCAACCGGCATTCCTTCACCAATTATGTAGTTTATGTTGGTTTGCATGATTAAAAAAATTGATGTAAATAAAAATATTTTTCCTTTCCATTCAGGGAATAGAGGTCTCAGAGCAGTAAAAGAAAAGCTTGTAGAAAGACGTGGTTGTTGTTTATATAAGAAAATCCCAACTTTGGAATTTTAGGGAAATCTGTGAACATAAAATGTACCATCAGCGGACATAAAATCTAGTATTTCAGGGATCTTTGTGTTTCGCACGCGCATTATTATCATTGTTAATTTCTAATAGAAATGATGCCTTAATCCCGTGTATTAATTTGTGTCAAGATAAGTATGTTATTTTCTGCATTCTTCATTTTAAACTAATTTTCATTAGTACTCTTTTGTTCTCATTTTACTGCAATTGTGGATTGTATTCAGTGCCTTTAAACTGAAGGTGCCTCCATATAATGGAAACATAACTTTATACGGATTTCATTATATAAGAATAAATTGCAAGTAAACATAAAGTATTCCCAAGCGTCAAATGCTCTGGGTACACCCCCCGTAAGGTGCCTGAACACCAACTGTTTTTCAATGAAATTGGACTGTGTTTATGCCAAAAATGTCCACCGGAACTTGCACAGTACATGGCGGGGAGTCCACACATAATTCCCGCCTGCTGTTGCCGGGAAAATAGGGGCAGATTTATGCAAAGCTCTGAAAGTCAGGATATTTCTAGTTTGCCCCTGGCAAACAAATTGACAGCTCAGCTTTTATTTTACCCACTGTCATGAATATTTTAAAAGGGGGAGCTGTGATTGTTGCCTGGGGCAACTAGACATATTCTGATTTTCAGACAGCTTGCTCAAATCGCCCCGATAGTACTAATTTCCAGTTCTCTGGAATAAGTTAAGTGCGAAATTAGATTGATTAAAAACATCATTAACCATCATTGTTAGGGCTTCATTCACGCCAGGGAATGTGGCGGACGTATATGATAGGCTCCGACATTCTTATATGTGGTATGAGACCCCATAGCCCGGCAAGGGCGCAGGCTCCACCGTCTCAAGCCTTAAGGAGCGGTAAGTTGCAGCACATTTGCGGCACCGTACCGTAGCGAGGAGAAAGATAGGACATGTCCTATCTTTCCCTGGAATATGGTGCCGTTGCACCATGTTTTCTTTACGGAGAGAGGGGGGGGGTGAGCGACGCTTAATACCTCCTTTTCTCCCTGGCGCCGAGTGTGCTGCGTACACGTTATGATTAAGCCTATGCGCTGTTGTCCCACATTGAGTTTTTTCTTTGTAGAGGTGGTATCCTAAATGGTGAGAATGCATACAGGAGAAGAAGACACCCATGAAAATAAGATCCACCACAATCTTTTGCAGTGTAGAAATATGAGAGCCTCCCCTGAAATAAGACCTAGCGGCGTATTGCTAACAAACCTGCCCGCATTACATCCTAATTCGTTGATGGCATTGATACTGGCATCTCCTAGCGTTCATTCTGGCCTGTGTTTAGAACCGCACAGGTCATGGGGCGGAATATTGCATGTGGATAAACTCACTGATTGTTCGCTGAACTGTGCAAATGCATACAACGCATGACCCGGACCGAAAGGGTCCTTTTAATCCCTTCAGGGACCGGCCCTTTTTTGTTTTTTTTTCATATTTTCATTTCCTCACTCATGAATCACCACAATCAAACCTTTTTTATTTTTCCTGTCTCCCCGAGTCTGTGTGGTGGCTTGTTTTCGTGCGTAACACAATTACAAACTTCATAGAGATTGGATTTATTCCCATGCCCCGTGTACGGAAAGCGGAGAACAACTTCACATCTCGGTTGAATTGGTTTAAAAGAACACTGCATTGTTGGTGGCCGTTTCTGTGGGCTGGATCCTACGGAGTTCATGTGCACTCCAAATGAATGTCTACTTTATCTTGGGTCGGTTACATTAGGGGGGATACAAATTATAATAGGGGTTTGTATAATGTTATCATAGAGATGTAGTGAGACAATAAAATGCCCCGGCGTGTCGTTATTCGAGACGAACTTTCCCGATGCTAGAGTGTCTCGTCTCGAATAACGAACCCATTGAAGTCAATGGGGAGACTCGAGCATTTTCAGGGGACCAAGGCTCTGCACAGGGAACGCTTGGCCAAACACCTGGAAACCTCGGATAGGAAAGGAATGAAACACCCACGGAAATGGACCGGAACCCAGCAGGGGCCAATCATGGCAATGATGCTGAGAGGCTGGCTTATCGCACATTATGCAAAATTGGGCACAGCAGGCCTGACAGAGGACGAATGAATGCTAGATAGCCTCTAAACATCCATAATTCGACCCTGACACTATAGGGGCGGGAGCAGTGCAGCGGCAGGCAGGCTCGAGAGTGCGCATGGCGACATACCCTAATTGGACTCGGGCTTTCAAACCAATGGGTGGCCGAGAGGAACCAAAGGGATGTGAGCAAGAGGCTCAATAAATCATTCGTACGACAGTCAAAGTTTGCCAGTATATTTTGTGTATTACCACAGGGTGGCGGACAAGAGTAAACTGGAAAGCCATGAAACAACCCAAATTCTGCTACCTACACGTCGTGTTGTAAGGGGACATTTTTTGGGGACCCATGTATGGAGGCAGTAGAACTAGAGTAGAGTTAAGGTGTGCATTTAAAACTATGTTAGTTGGATATTGGCTGGCTGGCGTGCCGCTGTCAGGCGAGCTTTCGCCATCCAGAGCCCCTGTCTATAGGCTACTCCCACAAGCATTCTAAGAACCTTTTGATGAAGATGCAAGTAGAGTAAGCGTTTTATCTATTAGGATATGCGGGTGCAGGGGAGTAGTTTAAACAGCTGCGCAAGACGCTGCGGCAATATATCCCTAAATGGTAAAAGTTGGCCAGATCTATTGTGGATACACACAGCAGTGGGGGGGCGACCCCTTCACACTTTGCTGTGGATCCTGAAACAACCCATTCTGCCTGACCCACACTCTTTTGATAAAGTGCGACTGTGTCATCACACCAAGGGAGCAGGAGGTGGCCTCTGGCAACAATGGACATAGTTGAGTGCCTGTATGTGGCAGTCCCCAACATTTTTTCACAACCGAGCGCGGTGGCCCTCCAGTAAAATGGAATGAGATTGAGTGCTGTCATGTGGCAGAAACACATCCTTCGCAAATGTTTCACCTAGGAGTCAGGTAGTGGCCCTCCAGTAAAATGGAACTAGAGTGAGTGTCCTGTATGTGCAGTCCCAAAATTGTTCAAACCGAGGAGCAGTAGGTGGCCCTCAGATAATGGATAGATTGAGTTGCCTGTATGTGGCAGTCCCAAAAATGTTCAACCAGAGAGAGCAGGTAGGTGAGTGGCCTCCAGTAAATGGAATAGATTGAGGTGTGTGTGGCATCCAAACTATTTTTCACAACAGAGGACAGGTAGGGTGGCCCTCCATAAACGATAATGCTGAGTGCTGTAGTGGCAGTCCACAAAATTGTTTCAAACAGAGGAGCAGGTGGGGCCCTGCAGTAAATGGAAATAGATGAGTGCCTGTGTTGGGCAGTCCAAAAATTGCAAACCAGAGGAGCGGTAGGTGGCCCCTCTAAAATGGAATAGATTGAGTGCTGTATGTGGCAGTCTCCACAAATTTTTTAAAACCGCCCGGGTAGGTTGCTCGAAAAAATGGCATATTGAGTGCCTTTGGCACTCCAAAATTGTTTCCACAAACAGGGACCACGGGTAGGTGGCCATCTCAGAAAATTAATGCATGAAGTCCTATAGAAGAGCCAGTGGGCCCTGTCAAAAAATACATTTCCCTCTGCTTTACTGTACCAAGAGGGATAGAGAGGAAAAATCTGAGGAGAGGAGGAGAGGGGGATCAATTTTCAGGTTGAGCTTCCTTCACCTGGTGGAGATTGGAAATTCTGAGAAATCCAGCCTTTTATTACATTTTAATAAGCGTCACCTGTCGCGCTGTCAGTCCGACGAGGCGGTACGCCTTATCGGTGTTATGCCACCAGCTGCCCTGAAAACCGCCTGACAAGAGACGTGCTACGCGGCAGGGCATGCCAGAACCCTCCAAGGAGGCGTACAGCGCCAGTTCGTTGTCTACATGTCCTCCTTACATAGTCCCATCGACGATAGATCGCCGTGTCCATTTGTGGATCGGTCAAGCGCACTATACTTCGACTCAACCATCTTGGTCTCGTAGTCCCCTTGCCACCTGGCCTTGGACTGGGACCCTTCACCGCTGTGCGAATCACCGAAACCATGTCTTCTCGTTGCTGATCATTCCTACAGTTGGCAGACGCCTGTACTTTCTTGCCACGAGGCGGCTATGTTTCTCCGCCTGGCTTCCTTAGCCTCGCGCTCTTCTCTAACTTGACGTCTATCTGACTTGTCATCCTCGTACATGACTAGGATGTCCCACTCGCGGTTACAGCTGTCATGGCATAGGTGACCTATTGATGTAGCTAAAGCGTTGCCTGACTAGGCCTGCTCGCGTATACTGGCTAATTACTACTACATCCTTGTACCTAGCACGAGCCTGAATTAGTTGCGTGGAGTTTTTACTTACCGGGGGCCGAGTTCTGAGTCGTGTACACCATAATCGTGTGCTGGGTACTTCTCTTGACGTCGCCATGGACGGCCGAGCAGCCAAGCAGAAATCAGAGAGCAGGTTCCAAGAATCGTAAAGAATCACCTACCTCGACTGGGGGTGAATTTCTGTGTCAAATTGAAGCCTCTTAATCCTCCATCGAAAGCTCCTGTCTCTGCCCATAATCCCTACGTCGGAACAGAGACCTGCCGCAGTGTCAGAGGGAAATACTAGCTCCTTCTTTGTGCACTCGGCCTCTTCAATTCATGCATTCCTCTCCACTCCTTTCCTCTCCGGATGAGCAAGTGGACACATTTGCTGTACGTGGGTTTGAAGGACATCACCATAACGGGGGAATAATTCTTGACCCTGGTCTCTGTGAGCAGGCAAACTACCAGTAATTGCCATTTGCTCAGATCGAGTGCAACAGCTAAGAATCAGCGGTCATGGTGGCCGCCTGACTGGTCCATTTCTCCTCCCCAGACCCAATCCTCTTTGTGCCCATCAATTACACACGCTTGAACAGGATAGGTCGATGACACATGTCCACCCTCCCTCCTTGTAGTCGCAGAATCTGCCTGACCTACTTTACCAGTGCAAGTGTCCTGCCATCTCCACCCTATCCTTCTGCGCTGCGAAATCAGAACATGGCAGTGTGACTTTTGGCATTATCACATGGGCAATCTTCCTCACCGTCGTGTGACGAGGGCAGAAGCGTTCCGCTGCATGCTGCCAGAGAGTTTTCCCGGCCGAGTCTGGTATGTGGAACTGATGATGTCGCACAGACATCTGTGTGACCTCTAAGTTCCAGCACCGACAATATCAGACAGGTGGGTAGCTTCTTGTAGGACACTGGGAGCTGACTGATTATCCTAGATTAACCATGGGTCCTGTGGACATGGCAGTCGGCAGTCAGAGCCACAGGTCGCTCGTGTGCTGGTACCAAACATCCGGCTGAACGATGGTCAGGGATTCTTGATCCAACCTAGTGGCCGTGGCCCTGTAATAGCTGCGGTGTGACTTCGCCAGGCAGAGAGTTTGAGACGTGCTGGTAGCGAGCACTGCCTGCCTAGAGAGCAGCATGCTGACTCTGAACGCACAGCGCGTTGCTCCACTCGTGGCATGAGATTGGAAGCTTGAGAAGCTGGAGAGGTAGGATTGCAGGGCGAGGAGGAAGTATTGATAAAAACATGTGCGCTGGACCGAGGTATGCGAGTGCCCGCAATCCCGGGTCGGCCGTATGTCACAGCCGCGCACCGCCCATGCTAGGTGCTCCAGCCACATTAATCCAGTGCCGTTCAGCGACGTGATATCGCCCTGGTCCTCCCGGCGGGGCACTGTCCGACAGTGCTCAGCGTGAGTCACGCGCGTGCTCGACGAACCTGTGTGCTAGAGCAACGGAGCTGTCGGCGCCGTTCACGGATGGATGGAGTGACTGAGTGAGAGTGCGTGGGAGGAGGACATGGGAGAAGTAGGGCGGCTGAAACCGGACCGAGTATCCCGACCGGGGTGGTCATATGGCCGCCCCAGGGTCGAATGGCCAGCTCTTCACCAAGTATAATGCGTCCGCGATTCAGGCATCGCAATCCCGGGTCGCACTCGTACAGCGTGTCTGGCGGTACCTTGGTGACGGCGTTGGTCGGGCACGATGATGTGCGTAAGGACTCTGCAAGGCTGGACGTGCACATGGGAAGGTAGTGGTGGGGACGAACAGGCGGTCGCGCAATGGTTAAGGTCGGTCTACTAAGCTATAGGCAGATTCACGGCTCATTGGGGCACTTAAGTTGGGCGGCGGGGGCCTAATTCGTTTCCGCTCCGGCTGGGTCTGCTTAACCTGGTGGATGCTGAGGGTGAGGCGCATGGGGTTTGTGGCAGGGGGTCCTGTGAGGCTGGAAGCACTGCAGGGGAAGGAGCAGTGTGGCACGGGCCGGAGGTGACGGGGCTGTGCCATGAGGTGGGGTTTGCTATGCATTCATAGTCCTGCGCATACTGGTGTAGTTAAGCTAGTAGGGTGAACCCTGCTGAGTCCGGTTGCAAATGTTGCAGCCCCACAGCACAATTCCGTCGGTCATCCGGTGTTTCCTCTAAAGAACTCTCCAGATTCTGAAGATCAGCCTCTACCGCAAGATGCACTCGCCACGGGAGGTGCTTCACTCAGTGACACAGTTTGCGCGTGTGCAACCAGCCTGGCCGTGCCTCTCCGTATGGCCCACCCAACTGCTCTTAACCTTTCTGTTTCTGGTCGAGGACTCTCCTCCGTTCAGGAAGAACTTGTTCACCCGGCCTCTTCACCCAGTGGGTCTTGTCACCTCTAACTCTCCCGCTTCTCTCAGTCTGACTCCCCCCTCGGACTTCTCGTGCCCTGACAACAACTTCCCCACTGTTGAAACAAGCCGTTGCTCCTCATCGTCGGACACCTCTTTACACGACTTCCCACACGCAAGGTCATCATCACCCCACAGACTGTTGACTGGTGGAAACTCTGGGATCGGAAATGTCAGCTAGCAACCGGACGTGTTTGTGCTGTGGGAAGGGTCCAGAAACGTTCCTCAGAGTATGCGGTTCGAAATGGCAATTTTGTCCTGGGGGGCGCCTGGTGGGGAGGAGTGCTCAGTGTGAGGAGTCGGAGAGTGGCGTTTCGGTGACATGGGTGGACTGCTGGGTGGAAGATGATGGTGGGTGGAAATTGCTCGAAGCTTGTCAATCTACCGAATCAACTGTTCGCACTGTTCTAGCCTCAACAGGCTTTCTAACCGAGTCCCAGATCAACTCAGACATGAACCTAGGGAGTTGTACCTGCGCGGCGTTCCCCTTCTCACCATTCAGAGTGGTGTTGTCTCACCGCCCAGGACCACTGCCTTGGACCCTGCAGTAGTTGGATCGCCCACCGTCCCCGCCCTCGGTCCTCAACCCTACCCTCGGGTTGAACATTTTTAAATGAGAGTTAAACTTATTTTTTTTTAACTTTTTTTGTGTTTTTTTTGTGTTTTTGTTTTTTTTTGTGTGTTTTTGTTTTTTTTTGTGTTTTTTTTTGTTTTGTTTGAGTTTTTAAAAACCAACGAGACTGCTCTATCCATTGCTATGGCTATTTTTAGCACAGTATCAGCACTCTACTCTAGCCAAGAGATGACCTGAGTAGTGCCTATGAAGCTCCAACCCCTACTAAATTTTCCACTTCGGTCTTGAGCTATGGATGTGCGTTCGCACTAAGCGCATACCACGTCGGGTCGAAGTCTCTACACAAATTGCTCAGAATTGCCTGTACATGCACTGCCGACGAGTACAGCCCCAGAGATCAACCAGACAATCAAATAATATACAAAGACGCTACTGTACGAGCGGTAAATAAGCTCTTTGTATTCTCCTATATGTATTTTCTGCCACGTATCAAGCACAACTACTACCGAGAGGTTGACCTGAGTTAGTGCTCTAATTGAATCCAACCCTGACCTAAATTTTTCCTCACTTCGGTCTTTGCTATGGATATGTTGTCCTAAGCGCAGAACACAGCGGTCGCCAGTCTCACAAAATGTTTCATAATTGGCTAGCTTATGCAATCGCAGAAAGTACAGGTCACACAGATAACCAGAATCAAATATATAGAACGCTACTGTCGCGTAGAAGCTCTTTGTATTCTCCTATGGCTATTCTAGCCAAGTATCAAGACCCTACTATGCCAGATCTGAGATTGACACTGAGTTAGTGCACTAATTGAAATCCAACCCTATAAATTTCCCACTTCGGTCTTTGCTATGGATATGTGCGTCTACTAAGCGCAGAAACAGCTGGTCGCAAGTCTGCTACACACAAATTGCTCAGAATTGGCTAGTACATGCACTGCGAAAGTACAGCCACCAGCAGATCAACCAGAAATCAAATATATAGAACGCTACTGTACGCGTAGTAGTAAGCTCTTTGTATTCTCCATGGCTATTTTCTAGCCAAGTATCAAAGACACTACTATGCCAGATGAATTGACCATGAAGTTAGTGCCTAATTGAATCCAACCCCTACTAAATTTTCCCACTTCGGTTCTTTTGCTGGATATGTGCGTCACTAAGCGCCGAACACATGCGGTCGCAAGTCTCACTACTAATTGCTCAGAATTGGCTAGTACATGCACTGCAGAAAGTACAGCCACCAGCAGCCACACCAGAAATCAAATATATAGAACGCTACTGTACGCGTAAGTCGTCTTTGTATTTCTCTATGGCTTTTCTATGCCACAGTATCAAGCACACTACTATGCAGATGGTGATGACACTGAGTAGTGGCCTAATTGAATCCAACCTACTAAATTTTCCCACTTCGGTCTTTGCTATGGATATGTGGTCACTAAGCGCAGACACAGCGGTCACAAGTTCACTACAAATGCTCAGAATTGGCTAGTCATGCACTGCAGAAAGTACAGCCACCAGCAGATACCCAGAAATCAAATATATAGAACGCTACTGTACGCGTAAGTACAGCTTTGTATTCTCCTATGGCTATTTTCTAGCCAAGTCATAAGCCACTACTATGCCCAGATGGAGACGCATGAGTTAGTGCCTAATTGAAATCCAACCCCTACTGAACTTTCCCACTTCGGTCTTTGTATGGATATGTGTGCCACAGAGCTAAACACAACGGGGTAGCAAGTCCCCCTGCTATTCCTCACAAAATTGGTCTAGATGCAATTAACAAAAAAAGTAGAACGTGTTATTGTAGCCCTAAGAAGGGTGTTGGGTTCTTGGAGAATCACTCCTGCCTAACAGTAGTAATAGAACACACCCAACGCTAACTGTACCAGCAGCAGCTCTTCCCTAGCGGCATCCAGCACACAGATGATCGAGAGCGGGGCCAGCGGCTAGTTATCCCAGGGTCACCTGATTTGGCCAGCCAACCATGCTATCGACGTGTAGGGTACCACGTCATGCTGGGTGGAGTGCAGAGTCTCCGGCTGTGAGGCTCGGTTTCTGGCCGCCAAAAAGCAAAACGGGGGAGCTGCCATTTTCTCGAGCAGGGCGGGAAGTATTCGTCCGAGCAACGAGGTCGTTTCGAGTACCCTAATGCTCGACCGAGCATCAAGTCGGACGAGGCCATGTTCGCTCATCTCTAGTTATCATACATTTAAAAAAATTAAACAACCTCTGTACAAAAAAATTTTGGGAGATTTTGACATCTTCTGTGCTAATAACTTTTTTATACTTGTGTACTAGAGCTGTGGGTGTGTTTTGTAGTTGTTTGCGGATTTTGATGACGTTTACATGTTATCGGTTTAGGACTGTACGACGTGTGATCACTTTTTTATAGGATTTAATTTTTTAAAAATTGACACAACAAAAAAGCGCGTCATTTTCGACTTGGGACCGGAGTTCCGTTACGTGATTTTAAAGCGCAGTGAAAAACTGTTATATTTTGATAGATGGGGCATTTTCAGATGCGGCGCACCTAAGTGTTTTATGATTTTTTCTGTTATTTCTATTTAGATCAGTTCTAGGGAAGGGGGGGTGATTTGGTTTTTAGGTTTTTTGTTATATTCTTTTTTTTAAAATTTTTTTTAATTTTTATTTTATATCTTTCAGTACTCCCTGGTATTATACCCTAGGTTTGTCTTTGTGTATACTATCAATACTGCCCATAATACTGTATGGCAGTAGTATCTGGGGTTTTACTCATCATCATTAATGTGTGGTGATAGACATTGTAATTGCTGGGTTAACCAACCTGGAAGTAAGACTCGGGTCTTCATGAGACCCGAGGCTACTCATGGCGACGGATATGCCGCTCTCCGATGAGCACGGGAGCGGCGCTCCTTGACAACAAGATGCGGCGCCCATGGCATCGTCATCTTTTTGCAGCCGTGGTGGCAGCTTTGCGCGCGCGATCAGCGAGTTAACACCCGCGATTCGGTGCTGGCAATATGCAGCAGTGTAACTTACCGCTTGGAGAGGGCTCAGCAGCCGTGAGCCTCTTTCATGCTCACCCGCGGCCGACCCGTGACGTGGCTATTCGAGGTCGGATCGGGTAAGGAAATTGATAACTGCCAGGTTGGGGCCAATGATTCACTAGAAAGTGTCCAAGAATATTCAGCATGAATTCAGATTTGGTGTTGGAGAAATGTTGATTTATTTTTCCGATGAACCAAAAAGACACCCCCCAGAAAGGCAAAAATTAATCATAAGCACTATCTTATTTTCTTGAAACACAAGTTATACTGGAGAAGCTCCTACTGCAATACTCTGGCCTGTTGCACCAATAAAGGTAAAATATTTACAATCCGTAGCAGTAATTGACATGCTGCATATTCTAAACCAACACTGTAAATATTTTTTTGCTGCAGATTTTTTTATTTGTAACATTTCGATTGAATGATGTAGATTGAAGTTGCATAAATCTAATTCACTATGCTGGCAATGTAGATTGTTGAAGGTTAGCTGCCGGGAATTGAGCTTCGGCTAATGTGTAGCAATTTTGCAGTGTGTGCCCCCATCCTAACAGATATCAAAAGTATTAATTATGAAAAGGATTTCAGATTTAAAACAATATTACAATGACAGAAAAAAAGATCTAATTCTTTGAAGATCTAATGTGCAGTTTGATAGTTTAATGTCACATCATTTTTCAAAAGAGATACCTACTGATCTTAGTTTTTTGTCTCAACTGCAGCAATCTCATCCTTAGTTGTTCATTTTCTTTAATCAAATTTCTAATCTGTTCTAGCACCACTTGCTGAATTTCTTCCTGAACATAAAAATAACATATGACCAAAATGTTAAAGGGTTATTCCAGTCGCAAGCATTTGTAGCAAATCTCCAGGATTACATAATGTATGGTTGATTCACTAAGGAGACTTGTGAGACAGCAAGACATTGCAAAAACAGTAGAGCAGGTGGCATGTATAGGATCTCTAATAGCGGAAAAAATGCCAGCTCACCTTCCTTTTGAGCGACCGGACCCGGCACGGGCCAACCCTCTGCTTGCTATAGGATCTCTAATACAAATCAAAGACCATCTACATGCAAACATACAGACAGCAGACGGGTTGTCCTTGCATCATATTTCTGTACAATGCAAGGACTCTCATCCTGTCTAATCTATGCAGTCCATGGGATTGGGTCAAAATATATTCTGCCTAAATTTACATGTGCTAAATAGAACCTGTCACCAGTATATGATAGGTTCCCATAGGGAGGTAGATGAGTGAGGAGGAGGGAGGATAAACCCAGGAGTGAGGGATACAGTCTGTTAAAGCTGAAACCCCCATCAGGGGCGTAACCCCCATCAGGGGCGCAACCGCTATGGGGCCCACAGTGTCAGGGGGCCCCAGCATCCGACCAGACACATTAAAGAGTGGAGGATGTGCATCATTATATCCATATTATGCTGCACTTTGTACATTATAATATGTATATGACATATATGTGATGTATATATGCTGCATCTGTGATGTGTATATGTTGTATGTGTAGACGGTGTATGGCGTCTGCATCTGCCTCTTGATGTATCGGGCTGCCAGCAGCGCAGCTTTTACCCTGCCTGGCGTAGAAAAAAACGCAGCCGGTGACTTTTCACGTATGAAAAGTCGCCGGCAGCAGCGAGTGCGCAGGCGCGGGGACAGTAACGCCCTGCACCGGCCCACTCCCCTCTGGCCGCGCCCCCCCATGTCGAAGCCTGCTATGGGGCTCTCCCACTCATAGTTACACCACTGACCCCCATGACTTGCTGGAGGTTTCTGGCAAGAAAGACAAGTAAACTTTGATATCATTAAATTACTTACCTTTTATAACTTACAGGAGCGATGGAGCTTGGCTTTAGAAACATTTTTGCAATCTTTATTACAAGGGCTATGGGAACCTGTTATCAGGATAAAATGTAATATCCTGATGACATGTCTCCTTTAAAGGATATCTACCATCAAAATCCAACCAGGGACACATATATAGAGCTACAATGACTGTGGTTATCTGCTTATACTTGTTATACATGGCTTAGTGATAAAGTTAACTTCTACCGCTACCAGAGCCCCTCCATGCTGCATCTTTAAAGGCTGCTACACTGTGCAGGAGCACTTATCCCCTCCCAATGGAACAGCCTGTGAAACCAAACCCCGGGGGAGCTCTGGTAACACCCCCAGGTAACTTTAGAAGTAAGGAGGCAATGGATAACAAATATAAGAAGATTACCACAGTCATGCTTGATTTTTATGTTAGATTTCCTGCTTAATCAGATTTTGACGTTAGATTTCCTTTAATCCCTAATCAGCACCTACATAAGATCTACCTAAAAATGCATTGGGTAGTTCACTGAATCCTCTGGAAAGCACACTTTGTAATGGATCTCTGTGATTAATGGAAATCTACCTTGAGAATGCTATAGCGACACTGATGCAGAAACATATCTTCTTTAATCCCTGAACTGAGTGAGAGATTTTGCTAAAAAAAAACTATTTTAAAATTCAGGACCTTGGAAAAGCTAGGTGCAGGCTGGCTGCCGTACATAAACACAATACTTCCACATTCACAGGAGCTGACTGAACTGTCCAGACAGGACTAATCAACCTGAGCTGGATGACTCATGCACAGCAGGTGGGAGGATGGTGCAGCAATTGATTATTTCTGCCTGTCAAGGACAACACAGTGATTAAGTATTCTCAGCAGGAAGTGTGTATATATGCTGTGTGTTTGTAAATGTCACTGTATGTGTGTGTATATGCTCTATATGAGCATATGTGCATAAGTGTATAAATGTGTGATTTTATTTGCATGTATGAGTATACAAATATGTACAATTTTCAAGAGGGAAGGGGGGCCCCATGTCGAAGCCTACTATGGGGCTCTCCCACTCATAGTTACACCACTGACCCCCATGACTTGCTGGAGGTTTCTGGCAAGAAAGACAAGTAAGCTTTGATATCATTAAATTACTTACCTTTTATAACTTACAGGAGCGATGGAGCTTGGCTTTAGAAACATTTTTGCAATCTTTATTACAAGGGCTATGGGAACCTGTTATCAGGATAAAATGTAATACCCTGATGACATGTCTCCTTTAAAGGATATCTACCATCAAAATCCAACCAGGGACACATATATAGAGCTACAATGACTGTGGTTATCTGCTTATACTTGTTATGCATGGCTTAATAATAAAGTTAACTTCTACCGCTACCAGAGCCCCTCCATGCTGCATCTTTAAAGGCTGCTACACTGTGCAGGAGCACTTATCCCCTCCCAATGGAACAGCCTGTGAAACCAAACCCCGGGGGAGCTCTGGTAACACCCCCAGGTGACTTTAGAAGTAAGGAGGCAATGGATAACAAATATAAGAAGATTACCACAGTCATGCTTGATTTTTATGTTAGATTTCCTGCTTAATCAGATTTTGACGTTAGATTTCCTTTAATCCCTAATCAGCACCTACATAAGATCTACCTAAAAATGCATTGGGTAGTTCACTGAATCCTCTGGAAAGCACACTTTGTAATGGATCTCTGTGATTAATGGAAATCTACCTTTTTTATGTATAGTGAACCAAACATTCCTTGAGAATGCTGTAGCGACACTGATGCAGAAACATATCTTCTTTAATCCCTGAACTGAGTGAGAGATTTTGCTAAAAAAAAACTATTTTAAAATTCAGGACCTTGGGAAAGCTAGGTGCAGGCTGGCTGCCGTACATAAACACAATACTTCCACATTCACAGGAGCTGACTGAACTGTCCAGACAGGACTAATCAACCTGAGCTGGATGACTCATGCACAGCAGGTGGGAGCCTTTTCTCGGGGCCTGGAGTCAGCCGGCGCCCGCAGTACCTGAGTGGCTGGCGGTTGCGGCCTAAGCACGCTTGTGTCACGGTGCTTGGTATGGGGACCGGACGGCTGTCCTACAGCCTGGCAGGTCTCCAGCAGGGTGGTGTTGGCAAGAAATGATGAGGGAGAGGCTGCGATAGCGGATCTCCCTGGGGCAACCCTTTGATGTCTAGAGTATGAGTCTCTGTGTGGTGGACAGGGTGCCCGTGATGGTGACAGCCGGAGTAGCAGGGACCAGACGGAGGCAGAGGTTGAACAGAAACACTTACAGTTCTTTATTGGAACCGACAGGAACATCAGCAACGTGCCTTTAACAAGATGGTGGAGTGCTGGAGAGGTATTTGGAGGAAGCCACAGGAGGTAGATCGCCAGCCTGGATGCAGAGGGCAGGCTGGGAGGTAGCTGTGTCCTAATAGGAAGCTTCAGCTTGTCCTGGAGTGCTTCAGGTATCACCCTTGAAGGTAGGATGATACCCCTTTCCTCACTAACTCTAATCTATTAGCTCCACTCTTCAGAGGCAGGGGCTAGGCCCTTCCTGCTCTTATCTGGTATGGTAGCTGAATAGAGTCTGGACTGGGGTAACCCAGTCTGCTTCTCTTCTCATCTGAGCTAGGCTAAACTAGTCTCTAGCTGTTCTGATCTTGTGCCCTGCAGACCCAGAGGGTCTGACTGGAACTGGTCTCTTCTCCCTCCTGAGAGAGACTGCCCTAGTTCTGGAAGTTTCCTGACAGGGTCTTGTAACTCCCCTGGTCAGGTGGTGGCTGCTCCTCCAATTACATCTCAGCTTACAGAGGACAGGATGTAACACAGATCATTGGATAATAGAATCTTACATCATACACAGATTAACTTCTGCCTTGCCAGGCAGGATTAACCACTGCAATGTCCCCTGTGTGATGTGATGACATGCTGTGGGGCTTATTCGCAAGCACTCCTTCGCCATTGCATCGGCGAGGGTGTTGCACAATTGATTACTTCTGCCTGTCAAGGACAACACAGTGATTAAGTATTCTCAGCAGGAAAAGGCTGGAGCAGTGCATAATTAGGGTAAGAGGAAAAGCACTGGGGCAGCCACAGGAGAGACAGAGCCTCATTATTATAAGTTATAATTGTCTTTTCAGCAAAACCACTCACATCAGGGATTAAACAAGATAAGTTCCTGCATCAGTGTAGCTACAGCATTCTTAAGGTATGTTTGGTTCATAATGCATTAAAGCAAATGACAGATTTCCTTTAAGTAAGATCTATGGGTTTTATAGATGTAGAAGAACTTATATATTTTTTTTCATTTCCTATGCATATCATCTTAAAGGGGTATTCTGGGAATATGAAGGTCTGATATAAAACCCATAATGCTATCAATAAATGAATACACCAAAACTCATTAGTCACAAAATAAATAGTTTGATTTTATGATACACTAAATGTTATGGGTAGGCGTAGCTATCACCAAGATCACCACCACTGAAAATTACAGGTCCCATGATCCTTCAGTTCTCAGTAACTCCCCCTACCTCTTATGCTGTGCTCCCAGTGATGATATAACAGACTGTCCTGCTCTGTTACCATAGTAATGATTTGTAACTGCCATCACTGCACATTACATCACTGATATGACGCCTTACCACAACACCGGCCATACTGGCTGCACTTCAACCAACCGACTACAACCAAAAATGGTGTAATCACATGACCTGCCCAGGCAGGTGTAGGACATGTGATGTGGACATGTGACCAGCGGCCATCTTATGTCCTGTGTCTGCTCCGCGCGAAGGAAATTAACAGACTGATTAAAGGGCCAGTAGCATTTTAATTCTTCATTACACAGTTTTTCTGCTAAGGGGAGGCAAATTTTTAAGAACAACTTATTACATATTAGCTTATATTTTAAGTACCCACTTATATATGTATTATGCTTATTCATGGAATACTCCTTTAATGTCTATTTTCAGCTTTTATACATTTATTGTTTTATTGGTCCCGCGAGACAGAAGTTTTACTCATTATAATATATGCTGTATAATAAAATAAGATTGACCCACAAATTCCCTTCAATTTTTAAAGCAAAGTAGTTTTTCCTGTACCTTTCTTAATTTACTTTTCTTCCTATTGAGCTTAGAAGATACTGTTTCACAGTTAAGATGATTGTGATGATTACCTGCAGAGTAATAAAATACATTTATACATCTGTAAACATTTGTGTCTGATCTTATGTTTAAAATGAGTTTACAAATATTTGCTGTGAAATCTGCAAGAGGAATCAGCATCAGAGTTTTCACTATTTGAAGCAGCCCAGGTACGTTACCTGCATTCAATAACGCCAATACAGGTGGTCCCCTACTTAAGAACACTCGACTTACATACGACCCATACTTACAAACGGACCTCTGGATATTGATAATTTATTTTACTTTATTCCTAGGCTACAATGATCAGCTGTAACAGTTATCACAGGTGTTTGTAATGAAGCTTTAGTGTTAATATTGATTCTTATGACAACCAAACATTTTTAAAATCCAATTGTCACAGAGACCAAAAAAGTTCTTGCTGGGATTACAATGATAAAATATACAGTTCCGACTTGCATACAAACTCAACTTAAGAACAAACCTACAGACCCTATCTTGTATGTAACCCGGGGACTGCCTGTATATACAGTGGGTAGAAAAAGTGTTAGCCCTTCGAACTTTTACCTTTTAATATTTTAGGTGATGAAGAGAAACACAAACTATTGATATTTGTGAAGTGTAAAGAAAATCATACACTCTTTTCTAAAAATGGAAATTGTGACGTGTATTTCCATTCAGGCCCCTGAGCCAATACTTTGAGGGATCAATGTTAGCTTCAATGACAGCTGCAAGTCTGCGGGAGTATGTCTGCACCCACTTTACACACCTACAGGCTGGATTTGTTGCCCATTTTTTGGCAAAATAGCTCCAGCTCAGGATGATAGGCAGTGTTGGGTTTCCTTCCCTCGTAACATTTGTATTGCAGTACAGACAGTCCCCATGTTACGTACAAGATAAGTTCTTTAGGTTTGTAGGTTAGTTAGTTAGTTAGTTGCAGGTTAGTTATACAGATAACTCATGCAATATAGAAGGGAGATTTATCAGAAGTATCTTAAAGCAGAAGTGTTTAGTTGTCAAGCCAATCAGAGCTCAGTTTTCATTTTCCCACAGCTGTTTATAAAATTAAAGATGAGCTCTGTTTGGTTTCTATGGGCAACTAGAACAGTTTTACCTCAGAAACTTATGATAAATCTCCCACAATTAGTACAAAGGACGGATACAAACATTGGGGGAAATTTATCAGAAGTGTCTAAGAGCAGAACTGTTCTAGTTGCCCATGGAAACCAATCAGAGATCAGCTGTAATTTTATAAACAGCTGTGCAAAAATTAAACTTGAGCTCTGATTGGTCTCCCCTATTACATGGACCCTATGCACTGCCTGGAGGCGCACACACCGTGCAGCTGCACATCTCTCTGGGGGCTTCTTGTAGCTTTGTTCCCTGGTGTAGAGACACTGATCAATGCCAGCCCTGAAGAGTGGCTTCTCCACATCCCTACAGCAGGGGGCGCCCTATTCTCTGTGCCTCCTCCCCGCCTTTTGTGGTTCCTGTCCTGCCACTCAGAGAGGGGGACGCGCTGCAGAGCTATGACGGGCGGGCGCCCTCCACAGCAGGGTTCATAGAGGGCTGTTCGACTCATGGCGCCTTGTCTGGAGCCGCACTGACTGTGCAGTCTGAGGTAAATTCTGTGTTTCCCGCCCAATCTTATGGAGCAGTCCATTATGAAGTAAGAGGGGGGTGAGGGAGAGGTATTCATGTGATGGAGTGGAAGATTCAACACTTACAAAATGATTGTAATGTAATGCTAACTTATTTTATGATATTTATTCATGTAAACCAAACCTCTTCTGTGACATCTCACATTCTTACATTAGCATAATGTTATTTTTACATTATTTTTGCATTTTAACATTTCTTTTAGCTTTCCCTCAATATAACCGTATAAGGCTAGGTTCATAACTCTCTTTTAGCCCTCTGTTGTAAGGATACAACATATTGTTACAACAAAGGGCTAGAAGATGGATATATCTTTCTAAAAGAGGGAGGAAGAGTGACCATCCCTAGCAGCCAGGGTTCAGGGTGTTCCCCCAGTGATGGGTTGTATGATGTTATTGTATGTACAGTTACATTGCTGAACATATGCTCAGTGGAGTCCTGGGGTGGATGTAATATGTTGCATCCATCTCCCATCGGCTCGAATGACCTAGGCGTTTATGTGACTGTGCAGCAGAAAGGAAAAACATTATTTGCTGCTTTTTTTCATCCAGTGTTAACTACTGGATGGAAGGACGCCTTCATCTGCACAGTATTTGTCTGTGTCACACTAATTTTTGAAATAATCACAATTTCTTTTGCGAACTGCAATTATTTTCCCCTTTATGCCACCCTCATGCCAAGTGGGTATAGAGAGGTGTGAAGGGGCATACTCAGCAGCAGCAGCACAGTTCCTGTGCGTTCCTGTGCCTTTGCACTTGCTATTGTCTGTGCCCGTTCAGGCTTGAACAGGCAGATGTAATAGCACAACTGTACACCAGCGCAGCCTCCTGATGTATCTGTAGAGGTGGGGCTTAGGCTACATTCACACAAACGTATAGCAGGGCGGGCATACGACCGGCACCATGGAGAGGAGGAGGGGTGACCCCTCCATACTCCATAGCGATACATGGCACGCGGCGCCGTAACATGGGGAAAGATAGGACAGGTCCTATCTTTTTTCCAGTGTAAGGAGCGGTATGGTGCGGTCTGTGCAGCCATTGCCGTCTATGGGGATGTACATACATTCCTCATGCATTCGTGTGAATTCGGCCTTATATTGAAGCAAAGTTTTAACATAATAGTTTTATTTTCCCATATCCACTACACTGTCAACCCTCCATGATCCAAATAACGGTGAAGCACAAGCTCCCTTCACTGCCCTATACTGCTAAGAACACCTCGAATTGGCACATCCTCCAGTCCTCAATATTTTAATAAACCACTGTAGACACATAATGATATCCATAACTGATGCACAGAACTGCAGTATATGTTAACTAATAAAAACACCAACACCACAGTGGACAAGGGCGTAACTTTAGGGGGTGCAGAGGTTTCGATCGCACCTGGGCCCAAGAGGTTTAGAGGGCCCTTATGGTGTCACTTTCCCATATGAGAAGACTATTACTATAAACCATACATTATAGTCGGGGGCCTGGTACAGGCCTTGCAGATTCTACTTAAGCCACTGGCAGTGGAGCGCCACAAAAAAATCTTTGAAGTAGAAGTGTTGTAGTAATCACTAGATGGCAGTGTTTGCCACATCCTGTACCAATGACATCGCATGACGGCGCTGAAATGGCTGAAGCCGGTGTAAGGTTCCTATGGAAACAAGTGAATGATCCTCTTAGGGATAAAATGCAAAACAATTGTGCAGCAGGAACACCGATTTGGCTCAAGGATATTAATCTTTCTCAAACAGGTTTCCTTGTGTTTTTTGGCATTGTACCCTTTTTCTTTGTCATTATTTTGCAATCTATTACTGTGTAATCTTAATGTTGCACAATGTATATATTATATGTTACTTTTATGTCTAAATATAAACAGAAGACCTACAGAAAGGACTTTTCTTTACTATGTTATCATTGAAGTCAGCAGATTCATGTGTATCCATCAGTCAGAGACAAATTAACCCCTTAAGGACGCAGCCCTTTTTCATTTTAGTGTTTCCATTTCTCACTCCCCACCTTCAGAGATCTATAACTTTTTAATTTTTCCGTGTAGTTAGCTGTGTGAGAGCTTGTTTACTGTATAATAAATTGTACTCCCTAGTGATGGTATTTAGTATTCCATGCCGTATACTGGGAAGCTGGAAAGAAAATTGCAAATGCTGTGAAATTGACAAAAAAACATTTTCTTTTGGCCTCAGTTTTAATGACTTTCATTGTGCGCTCCAAATTGTGCGCTCTAAATTATATAGGTTTTATTATGTTTTTGCATATTGCAAATTGGTGATTTGGAGGTTTGGGTGCTATTTTCCATTATGGGGTTTACTATCAGTAATAATCGCTTATATATTTCGATAGATGGGGCATTTTGGGATGTGGAGATACCTAACATGTTTATGATTTTATTTGTTCATTTTTATATCAGTTCTGGGTAAAGATTTGATCTTTTAGGTTTTTCATTAAAGGAAATCTAATGTCAAAATCATGTATGGTTAAACCAGGGACACTTACTCACAGGCACTGTGACTGTGTTAATCTTCTTAGATTTCTTATCCATTGCCTCCTTCCTTCTAAAATCACCTTTTAAAATGATGCCGATGAGCTAGAAGGACTCCTGTGGGTGTTACCAGAGCCCCTCCATGCTGTAATTTAACAGGTTGTTACGTTGTCACCTCCTATGTCCCACCTGCTTCCTCAGCACTTCCCCAATCCTCTGTCTGATGTAATCTCCCTGCAGAAGAGGAAGTCTCAGCACAAAGTGGAAGCAGCGAAGTACTTGTTGCACACTGTAGCGAGATGTGAAGTCACAGCATGGTGCGGCTCTGGAGCCCTTCTTACTCATTAGCATATTGTTCATTGATTTAAGAAGGAGGCCATGGATAACAGATTTAAGAAGAGTACCACAGTCACAGTGCCTGGATCTAAGAGTAAGTGTCCCTTGTTTACCATGCTTGATTTTAATGCTAGATTTCCTTTAACCCCTTATCTACCCATCTTTTTTCATATCAATAGACATTTTTCTTTTTTTTTTATATCAATTCCCTGTAGCTTTTAATAGCATAATTTGGGGTTTCATATGTCCTACTGGTGAACTTTTATTAACCCTTTCTGTGCAGTATATTTAAAAACTACTCAAATCTGATTTTATTTTTACACACTAGAGGTTCATAAAGTTTTAATATTGCGAGTAATGTAATTTTTTAATTTGTTGGATACTAAAAAATGTTTAGGCATAATTTTTACTTTTTTTTCGTTAGTATTTATCCTGTACGAAAACAATCATAGGTTTGTAGCATGGGTTTGTACGGAGGTACAAAATGTGTGTGTTTTAAAGGGGTTGGACCATAAAAGAAAATTCGCAAATTTCAATCCCTTGTTGATCTTTACACAATAAAGATCATTTTTAACCCCTGACTTTACAATTTTTCTCAGTTTTATTGCTGTTTTAGCTTCTATAACTCAGTGATGGTCAATGTAAAATTCAAGGGTGTGGACAGGAACTCTTTAAGCAGACATTTCATGATCCCTCTAATGCTGCGTGCTGACAATGTGGTTAGATGATCAGGGTACATGTTTATATAAATGTTCATTTAGCTTCTAAACATTGTACTAGTATCTGAAACTTAGAAACAAGGCAAGAAGACTGCTGATCCTAAAATCAGAAGATTCCGAGTCAGGTCTAGGGGCAACCTAAATTGTGTACACCAGGACTGATAGAGACAGGTTGGAATTATATCCTCATATTCTGTTCCGTGGAAGTCGGCCTTATTCATGAGGGGGCTGGCCGACACACCCCCTCCACGCCCCTGTCAGTCGGGGACCTTTAAGAATAGCCGGCAGCAGCGCAGTGCATATATTGCGCAATCGCTGCTGGCTCTCTGTGATTTAACGCACTGACAACGCATGGGCAGCCATGCCGAACTGAGTGTATTCCCAGCGCCGGCCGAATCTTACTTATATTTGGCGTGTGCTGTGAATAAGCGTGGCACGGCCGGTGCTGTCAAAAAGCACGGCACGGCCGCTGTTAGTGCGTCTCATCGCAGAAAGCCGGCAGCGATTGCGCAATATATTACAGGTCCCTGACTGATAGGTGTGGAGGGGGTGTGTTGGCCGCACCCCTCATAAATAAGGCTAAGGGACAGAATATGAGGATCCAACCTCTTATTTGGTAAGAGGTCGGATCGATTAAAATTACCTTTGCAAACATAAATTTTAATAAAGATGGAATAAATGTAAAGGGGCTGGAGAGAGGATTAGGGTGGACATATTTGGTGGGGGTATTTTTGGGGTGACAGGTCCTCTTTAAAGAGCCTGTTTAAATGTATTTAGTTTTTACCAGACAACTCTTTAATATAAAAAACACTTTAAAAACATTTTGCTTGTTTGTCTGTGTCTGTATAAATAATAAAGATAGTACTCATATACATCAGAAAATGTTACAATAAATGCAATGTATTGCATACAATCATAATACACATCAACAACTAAAATACATGTGGGTAGCCATAAAAATAGCATCTTTCTGATTCTGGAATAAATTGCAGTGAGTATGGGGATTTATTAGCTAATACATAGACGATTGTTATGGATGTGTGTTTGTAATGTAACTTGTATTGCTTTCTTAGGATTACCACCGGCTTTCTATATTGAAATATGAGTCAATTTCATATTGTCTAGTTGACACATTCATAACAACAAGAACAAGGCCATAAATGATAAGAGGTCTCGCAGCTAAAATAATTCCCTGTTCACACTGTTTAAATACCCTATTGTGCTTTAATGCAAGCGATGGGCAATTTGTTAATCAGTTATACAGCAGACTCAATAGTCAACAGCTGAAATGGCAGAGCTACCAGCTGCTGCTGGATGTTGGCATTTTTGCAGAGGAGAGTTGTTCTAGTCAAACGTGAACTTATATTTACCCTTTCTACATGTAAAGCAGTGTAGGTTTTTAATTTCTCTCTAGACGGCCCTAAAGTCACTTTCTGGCCCATTCTGTGTAGTGTGTGGAAGTGTCATTTCCTTATCTTAGGGAGCATGTACTCCAGAGACGAGAAATTAATTTGGGATGTTTAGGATACTAAAGTTTTTTTTGTCCTGTCAAATATCTGCTTCAGTGGCAGCAGAACCGTGAAGGAGGCAAAATAACATTAGAGTCATCTGACTGTCATGTGCATTAGCTACACAAGCAATGAAGGTTTTATAGCTAAAGTGAAGTGCTTTGCATATGAATTTACTTTTCTTTGTCAGTCACAAAGTGTTAAAGGGAAATTGTCCTAAAAACACTCCCAGGATGTTGTCAAGCAGCTTAAAGGGCATCTACCACCAGGATGAAGGATTGTAAACCAAGCACACTGAAAAACTAGTGTGTGTCCCCTCTGGCTGGATCTGCTCTTCTTTAAGCTTCTGATGTCCTTGTTTTTAAGAAAAAAAAGGCTTTTAAAATTACGCAATTGAGCCTTAGGGGGGGCCCTAAGGTGTTAATGGAGCCTGGAGCAAATTAGGCTCATTTGCATCATTTTGAAAGCTTAAAGAAGAGCAGATCCTGCCAGAGGGGGCAAACACCAGTAGGTCAGTATGCTTGGTTTACAACCCTTCATCCTGGCGGTAGATGTCCTTTATGATGTTATTTCTTTAAATTGCTTTATTTTGTTATGTTTCTCAATTCTTTTTGGAAACTCTTTTAGTAACTCTTTTTGCCATCTAATTTGGATTAACCCATTACCTGCACTATGTGCAGTTTGCCTGTGTGTGGTGCCGAGGGCGCAAGATCCAGGATTTCTGGCACCACTTTTTTTGGTGCACCTTTAACATCCGACTGCGCACCAGAACACCACTTCAGATCTGAAATTTGTGTTGCATGAAGAATAGTGCAGCCGCAACACAAAACGGTGGCATGCAACACAAATGTGGAGCGGACACTTCTTAAATACCTGTGTAAACAGTTTGCACCTAAAAGAACGTTGTGAGTCGTAGTGTTAATATGCAACCACATAACTTAGTCACCTAGTACAGTTAGGCCCCTTCTCCACTGGGGTTTTTTCACGCGCGAGTTCTGCGCGTGCATTTGACGCTCAGAACTCGCATTGCACTCTGTCCCATTGTATTCAATGGGTCTTTCTCCATTAGCGTTGTTTTTGACGCGCGTGCTTGCGTTCGTTTGCACGCGCGTCAAAATCGCAGCATGCTCTATTTTTGCGAGTCACGCGCAATTTTCACGCCCCATTCAAGTCTATGGAGATGCATCAAGAACGCATTGCACTCGCAATCATTGCAAGTGCAATGCGAGTGCAATGCGGATGACACTGAGTTATTGCCTAATAGAAATCCAACCCCTACTGAATTTTCCCACTTCGGTCTTTGCTATGGATATGTGTGCCACTAAGAGCTAAACACAACGGTAGCAAGTCCCCCTGCTAATTCCTCACAAAATGGTAAAAGATGCAAATTAAAATAAAAAAAGTAGAACGTTATTGTAGCCCTAAGAAGGGCTGTTGGGTTCTTTGAGAATCACTCCTGCCTAACAGTAAGCTAATAGAACACCCTAACGCTTTCCCTGACCAGCAGCAGCTCTCTCCCTAGCGGCATCCAGAGACAGAATGATCCGAGCAGCGCGGCCAGCGGCTAGTCTATCCCAGGGTCACCTGATCTGGCCAGCCAACCACTGCTATCGACGTGTAAGGGTACCACGTCATGCTGGGTGGAGTGCAGAGTCTCCTGGCTTGTGATTGGCTCTGTTTCTGGCCGCCAAAAAGCAAAACGGCGGGAGCTGCCATTTTCTCGAGCGGGCGAAGTATTCGTCCGAGTAACGAGCAGTTTCGAGTACCCTAATGCTCGACCGAGCATCAAGCTCGGACGAGCATGTTCGCTCATCTCTACCTATGATTTAAGTCTCACTTACTGTGGAAATTGGATTTGCCAAATGTATATAGTATAAATTCTGTCTAAGGTAATACCTCCTTACTTTGTTTTGTTATAATACCTTAAAAGGAAATATTCCATTAAAATCAAGCATGATAAATCAGGGACACTTACTCATAGATCCAGGCACCAAGATTGTGGTAATCTTCTTATATTTGATATCCATGGCCTCTGTTCTAAAATCAACTTTGAAATTATACTAATGAGCCAGAATGAGCACCTTTCTCATGTAGCTTCACAGGCTGTTACACTCCCCCCCCCCCCTCCTACTGTGTGAGATTACAGAAGCCAGAGGGAGGGTGGACATGATCCTGCGCAGTGTAACAGCCCTTTTCATTGTTTCATGGACATAGCCTCATAGCCCCATATGGTCACGGTCTAAGGATTGCACAAAAGGACTAATCCCTGTGTTTTGGCTCCCGCTGTGTACCCTCTCCCTGTAATTGTCACATGTCTCTTATGAAGATGTAATAAAGGAAAGAAGTTTTAACGATTGTGGTGAGTGCCAACTATTTCTTCAATTTCTACTCATAATATAAAAGACATATTTAGAGTCAGTTAGGGAGAGAGGCTACTCAGGTCACTAGAGTGGTGGTGCGCCAATCACCATTCCAAAATACTCTCAAACCATGGGTAGGTGGAACTGTATCAACTTTATCAATGAATGAATCAAGGTCATCTTTGGGATCCAGCATTGAGGTTCCAGGTTCCAGTATGGAGGCCTCATACTGAGCAATTATTCCTTATTTTCTTGTGAGGCAACTACTACTGGAATCATCTAGCATGCAATCACAAACCACAGTAGTCATCCAAGGAGGCACACTTCACATCAGCTCGGTGATATTTGCAGCATGGGTGGCCCCATGTTTACCTCTCATGGCAGAGCTTCCAAATGGCATTTGCCAGGATTGTCTCCACCAGGTTCCCGCACTTCTTTGGCCTGCTTGGTCGCCAATCAAAGCTACAAGGGTGCAAGCTTTGCAACCAAGAAATGTGCAGGATCTACAGACACAGCAGCAACATCTACGGACGCATGTGCTGTAGAATACAATACAGAATTTATATGCCTTCATGTTCAACCATATCTAATCTTGTAACCAATAGGGCCTCCTTCCTGTTGTACAGTATTCCCTAATAAATGTAACTCTTTCACTGTAGTAATGTAATCACTTACATATATAATCTTTACATTCCCACATATAAAGTTCCATTTGATTTCAACAACTTTGTGCATTTTTTTTTGCCAAGGAATGTTTTAATCTAATTTTGCCATCAGCTTATTAAAGTTGAACTCACCTTATATCTCCTCTCTAAGCTTCATTGCATAGCTTGTATTGTCCCACCCTTTCTTGCCTCGATCTACACCTGACCAACTCTCCCAGATACCTTAACCTGGAAACTCCTTTCAGTGATATCCAATTCTCTGCATAGGGGTTATGAGGCGGTGTGACTGCAGCTGTACATTGTGTTGTGGTTAAGCCTGCATGGAGACCACTCGTGGGTATCATACCGACCCATTGAATAAACGGGATGTGACATTTGGACTGCACAGTGAAAACTATAAAAAACAAACCTCTAAGCTAATGGAACTGTGTTTTATTTATCAGTTTTACTACATTTGGAATTTTTATTCCATATTTCTAGCACATTGCATGGAATATTAAATGTTTCCAGTAAGAAGTACAAATTTGTCTCTAGAAACAGAAAAAACAGACATTCTAGAAGCCAGGTAATCAATAATAATGGAGTTTTTACTAACTTCTTAATAATGACTATGTCTACTCATAACGCCTTGTATCAAAGATGACTCCTCTACTTTGACTCAGGAGCCTTCTGATAGATCTGGTGAGTGTCGAGGCAGACGCTCCATTATACCCTAGGGCACTTAGCGCCAGTGCATGATAAATGTGCTCCATTATCTCTCTGTTCCTGAGCCTTGACCCACAATCCCCTTCTCAGCCAGTCAGTTCTTTCATCTACCTTTCCTCCTCCTACAGCAATATAGAGCAGCAGGTAGTGCTGGGAAAAGTAGGCCAGTCTACTATTGGTGAATAAGTGCAGAGTGACTGCTGGTCTTATCTCCTCCCTGAGACCTCTAAGGGTTTAGTAGGTGGCATCAAAGGAACAACCACTTGCATAGCAGAATCCAAGGTCTCCCAGCAGAACACAGCACTTATTCCCAAAGTACAATCTGTGCAATGTCTTTCCTAGGTGACGCAGCTGCACTCAGTTATTGACATTATATAGAAAACATGAATTATCAGATAAAAATGTTGTTATTTTGTCTGTAATTATAAAGGTTTTGTTTGTGCTTTGAAATTCAAGATGACAAATGTCATTGAAGGCACACATCAACAGACTTCTTCCTTATCCTTCCTTGATGTACTCACCCTGCTACAACCCAGTACTCACCGCTGCTCCCTAGCATTCTGTATATAAGATATTCATCTACTCCTCCATTTTTTTTTCCTCCGAGTCAATTCCCCCTCATTTATATTCTGTAAAAGTGCTTATGTATGGAATGAACCACTTTTTTATATTAGTGCTTCAGCAATTTCTACACTACAGATTCTAACCAAAACTCCACCCACCATTTGTTACTTGCATAACAATCCTTATAGAGATAAAAGATGTCTAAAACCACCATCTCTGTTGGTCCAACTGATTATCTGATGTCTGTGAAAGCTACCAAACTATCTTTCCATGTACAAAGTCAGAAAATACATTAGCCTTCATACCCAATGGAGCAGATTGTGAGTGTACATGTCATACTACCAAGAGCTTTCTAAAAGGACATCTACCACCACATTTATGGGTGGTAGACTGTCACCAGATGCACGCTCGTTACCTTAGATGTGAAGTGGGAGTCCTCCGGTACGTCTGCTACATGAAATAAAGACTTTATAACTTTATGTAAATGACACAAAGGCGCTCACCTCTCTGCTAGCCGTGTGACTCCTGGCTCCATCATAAGATAAAGCACTACAGACAGCCAGTGAGGTTACCTGGCAATCTGCTTATCGCGCTAGCTGGGCGGAGAGAAGTGCGGCTGCACAAGAGACACAGATGTGACTTCATCCACGCAAGAGAAGAAGGACGACCCTGTCTGCATCGCTTGCAGCCGGAGGTGTGCATATTTTATCTTCCAACTGAGCAAGGAGGCGCTCGGCTAGCGGAAGGGTGAGCAGCTACGGCTCATTTGCAAGTTATAAAGTCATTATTTCCGTGTAGCAGACGTGCCGGGACATGGCAGGAGGACTCCCATTTGACCCCTAAGGTAACGAGTATGCATTTGGTGACAGTCTACAACCTCTAAAGGCAACCGGTCACCACATTTTCACATTTACAGGTCCCCATAGAGCTCTAAATTATACAGCTAAAAATTGTTTCCCATACATCCACATAAATAACATAATCAGAGCTTGCATGTCCTGTTCGCCGGCCACTCCCATCTTCTCCTCCCCATGCCTTATGCCTCCTTACTATTCAATTCCTGCAGTTCATGCCATGTGGCCAGGGTGACATCTCAGGTCATTTAGCTTCTTAACAATAGCAAACTGTACCCCATGCATGTATCTGATCACATTAAGTCACAGCAGCCTCCATGAACTCTACTCCTCTCCATCCTTCATGGAGGCTGCTGTTATTTCATGTGATCACATACATGGTGTATAACTTGCTATCGTTAGAAGGCTAAAAGACCTGCGATGATGTCTCTCTGGTCACCTGACATGAATGTAACACGAGGCACTGTGTAAAAAAAATTAGGGAAAATATCACCTACTTCCTAACAAACCAAATAATAAAATAGTATAGCTTTTTACAGTATTTTTAGCATGTCACTTAATTATATAGGATGCAATGTAAAGTCTGAAACATTGGCCCACATTTACTAAAAACTAAAACACTGGGGTACATTTACTAAGGACAGTGCAAACTGTAGTGTGCAGGGTGCACCATATTCATGATTTGTGGTTCCTGTTCTTCATGAATCTGGTGCCCCCTGCAGTAGTGCAGCCTCGTCACAGGGTCGGCTGCGGACACTTCTTCAATACATGTTCAAGCAGTTTGCACATGAAAGTCCAACAGAAAAATGGATCAAGGTCCTTAGTAAATGTGCCCCATTATGTGAAGTTTGCCTGTGGCGTCCTTTCTTCATGAATTTGGCGCTCCCTGTCCTGCTCCGACAGAGTGCACCCGTTTTTTTTGGTGCACCTTTAACATGGGTTATGCAACACATTTTTGTTGGACTTTGCGTGTTAAATGTGGTGCACAGTCTGACTTAACCCCTGGAACGTCCCTTCAGTGCAGAAATGTGTCGCATAAAGAATAGTGCAGAGGCGAAACAAAAGGTTTGTGTGTGACACATATGTGCCGCCGGCACTTCTTAAATACATGTGCAAGGAGTTTGCAGTAGAAAGTGGTGCAGTGTAGTAGTGCAAAGTCACAAAACTGGTGCAAGTAGCTTAGTAATTGTGGGCAGTATTCTTGTGATAATTATTTCTATTTTTCGCCAAGATTATAAAACAGAGCTACCCCACGTTTCACTGGCTAGTGATGGAGCAATGAGGAAAACGGCTTAAGGCCCATGGGGAAAGGGCTAACACTTATTGTATCTGTGTCTTCAAGAAGTGGATTTAGTAGCATTTGATGATATGAAATGTTGGACTCATAATAATTCTTTCCTCATATTATAAGTCCCTGTTTTGATAAAACCAGTGCTTTATATGGAGGATTCAATCCTAGCTGGCCATCCATTTCTTCATGTATAAATGTAGACATTTAACATTATATTTTAATACTGTGTAATTAATATAAAAAAGGCTTTGAGGTTTTTCACATGTATTACTCGAATGCCATGCTTACTGGACATGCTATGAAACCCTAATTCTGACACTTGCAACATACTGATTAGTCTTTTATGGCATATCCAGATGATAAGAATGGGGAAGTCTTATATCATAAGCTAAATGTCAAAGCAGAAAATAAGGTGAAGGCCTGGAGCTACCCTACATCCCCTGTTGCTGTATACTTGCCCGCGTTGCGCTAACTCACAGTGAACAACCGGAAGTCAGTCCCTACTCTGAGTAAGTGCTCAGTACAGAAGAGAAACAAACACAAGCAGTGTCACGATAACCATGTCAAAACTTAGATAGTGACATATAGAGAATTGTAAGGGTAAGAGTAACCAAAAAATTATGCAAGGGTCCAATGCAGCAATACCAAATTGAGAAGGTAGAACCACACATATCAAGAGACCAGTATAACCAGCAACTAGGTCAACAGAGGAGTTTCTGGAAGCTGCCCCAACACGTGATTGGTTCAGCCATCCATCAATCAACGCACACATGACCCATACATAATAAGCTTCCATAGGAAACCATCCTGCTTTCCACAGACAGCACACCAAGCTCAGTCCTGCAAACAGCCAGGCAAGTGTGTGAAAGGGACATGTTTAGAGGCGGAGTGAGCCAATACGGGGTGTTCTTAGGCACTTACTGCAGCCAGTGAGCTTTCATTAGCTTGGTTTAGGATTGTGTACTGTCACGGGTGTCCCTGCGACCCACATCTCGGGTCGCGGGTACACCCGTGCCTTGCACCTCCGCGGCCCCCATCATCCCCCCGTACGGCCTCTCCATGCTCCTGCCCAGGATTCGGCAGTGTGGCGCGGGAAGCCCCGCCACTTAGGGTGCAGACACATGCGTTTTTGACCAGTTTGAATTAAGATAATTGGTCAAACCTGTCAAAAACGCATGCGTATTTTACAATCTGAAAACGCACTAAAAACGGCCCAAAAACGTCCTAAAAACGCCACGTGTGTCTTCACCCTTAGGCTGCGCGTGCAGCAGTGCTCTGAGATTTAAAGGGCCAGCACACCGCTAATTTGTGCTGGCCATTACCAGGAATTTTATAAATGCCGTCCACTTCTTGCAATTCTCGACGGATCTTTGTGCTTCATGCCTCTAAGAAAGCTCCCCTGCGATCCTGTTCCCATCTGCCTAGACCTCCCATTGCTGACCCCGGATTGGACTTGACCTTGCATCTCTGCCGTCTGCCCTGATCCTGGACCTGACCTCCTGCTAAGGGACCTCAACCTCAGCTGCCAGCGTGGGCTAGTCGCACCTGTGGAACGACCTGGTGGTACCCTGCTGCAGCAAGACCATCCCGCTTTGCGGCGGGCTCCGGTGAAGACCAGGTGCCACTTAGATTCCAGTCCCAGATGTCAGCTAGTACCATCTCCCGCAGTGGTCCAGAGGATCCACTGATCCCGAATCCTGACATATACCAGTGCAGCCACCCCACCGAATACTCATCCAGCATTAGAAAACTGCTGCTGTACATGTAGAAAAGATCAAGGCTTTGAAGATGGCCAATAACCATCATCCAATAAAAGAACCGCTGCAGGAGTATTTCTCCAATGGGTTAAAAAGTAAAATAAAATTGCATCAGTTTCATTTAACACAAAAGTGTTGTATTGTTCTGCTGTATATGTATCATCTTTTATTCCACGTGTAGTAAGCAGACATCTTCCTGTTTGGTCTGCTGAATCAGCCACCTGCTGTGTAAGGGACACAATTGTGTTTTGTTTGCATTAAAAAAAAAAGTGAACCACAACTAGAAAACAAGCCTCAAAAGCGACTCCTCATAGAATGGCTTCAACAGAGGGACAACATTGCTATAAAGGGGTTAAATGCTGTTTTATACCATCCAAATGAGTGAGCTCAGCTGTGTCTATTTATTTTATGCAGTGGAAGACATGATGTCATCCAGCTCTTTCATCTGGGCCATCAACAGCTATTATTCCTCTTTAATTTCCTGTGGCCAGCAAAAAGCCTGTTGGACAGAGCTGTGACTGAGCTGTGAATCCAGCGGGCACATTCCCTGGAAGTTCCTACAAAGATATAGGCAAATGTCTATATAAATGTGCTAGAATCACTCTATTCGGGAACACTACTTTGTATTACTTTGGAGGTTTCATGATCAATCATGTATAATTTTATAATGTTAGCAGGTGACACTCTTTTTGTTGTCTATGTTTGAGCTGTTTGTATATTCTAAACATTGATTAACAAAGAAAACAAATGAAGCACAATGGAGGAGTTCATTGAATTAAATGAAACATATGTGTATGTAATGATAATGTATGGGATTACAATATTAGGGAAAAGGATACATTTATTGCATAAAAAGCAGCTTGTGCAATGTCTAGCAGCAGGAAAAGACAGGGGCGTAACTTTAGGGGGTACAGAGGGTGCGGTCGCAACTGGGCCCGAGAGGCTTAGGGGGCCCATAAGATGTCACTTTCCCATATGAAAAGCCTAGTACCACAAACTTTGCGCTCGGGGCCCATCAGCTTCAAGTTACGCCACTGGGAAGAGATACAGTTGGGAATGAAGGAAATAGCTTCCATATGGTATCCTGTGGAACATTTATCTACAGATGTACCAGTTGGGCTCTAGATCCTAGAAGAAGGTCCCTTCAATGTGTCATTGGTGAGAAGTCTAAGTAATGGACAGGCCAAGGAAGTGTTGCAATCTGTTGGAAATGTTCTTGGCTGGGAGAATTATCCTGCTCTCAGGTGGCTGTAGGATGTCCTGTACTTCTCCCTGAGCGGTTAGGACATACCTCATATCACTAATGCTGTGGTACGTAATGGCTCCCCAGATCATCACACCAATGGCTACATCTGTGTATTGCTCCACAGGAAAAGCTCAGCACAAGGCCTCTGCACTTTATACAATTGTATATTTTATTATTTTCACTTTATGTATCTTATCGTTTTTTGGTAGATCCCATAGGTTTTCTTTTTCAAGGAGTTAACACTATAATTCTCATGTTGTAAGATTTATACAAATCCCATCCACATTCTGTGATACAAAACTCCAGCAGTAACTGTGGATTTTGAATATTCAGCATTTTATTTCTTTATAGCTGCAGATTCAGCAAAATCACAATTTAGGGAATCCTTCACCAGGATTTACCTACTCAAACTAACTGGTGTGCTACATAGGGCTATGCCTACACATACCATCACTGTAGAATTATGCAAATGAGGGTGAAGTGCTTTGGGGGGCTCACGTCACAGCAATAACAACCCACCTGCTACATTCCCTACATCCAGGAGTGCTGTAGCTGAAGGAGGAGGAGCAGGCGCTGGGCAATGACAGTGTAGCATGGGGCATTGTTTATGCCGAGCCTCTAAATGAAGTGAAGTTTTAAAACAGAAGGAACAGCTGAAAAATAAAGGTATTTGTGGGCATTTCTCCAAGTAACATAGTAATTAGTTAAGGTAAGTAAGTCATGGTTTCCACAGTTACCCGATTCCAAACTCTTTTGTTTTAACCAGATTACAACACTATTTACCGAGCTTAAATCAGCTGATCTTACTAGTTCGACTTTGAAAGGTTGTGTCTTAATAGCGCAAATGGTATTGTCGTGTATATCTATTGTCAGTTAGCCCCTTGGGCAAGCTCCCCTCTATGCTCATATTGGAACAGGATCTCCACACATCTTAGGCTGCATTCACATGAACATATGCCGCAATGGAGCGGAGGAGGGGTGACCCCTCCCCTCTCCACAGCAATGTACGGAGCTCTACGACCATTGCCGTCTATAGGGGGTGTAAGTACGGATGCAAGCTTGTGGCCGTATATACGTCCCCCTCCCCCGACGGTCATGTGAATGCAGCTTTATTCCTTTAGAGAGTGTGAGGATACAGATGAACATGCAGCAAAGGTTTTCATTAACGCCCTGTTTCCTGCTAGATTGTTTAAAATGTACTCTACCACTTCCCCACTATTGTGGTGTTTTTGGTGATTATTTTCATATATGGTGGGAATGTCCAAGGCTATGCAGGTTTAGTATGCTCTATACTATCACATTCACTAAATGTGAAATTAATACCTTTTTATGTATTGTTTAATGAGACTGTTTTGGATATACTCAAATCTAGCAGCTAAAATAGCAATTACTACTTCTTGGAAGAGTTCTTCCATTCCCAACTTAACTGGATACTTAATGATAGATGCTATAGCATTCTCTAGTACATGATAAAGAGGAAATATTCATTTTTAAAATCCAATTGTTACAGAGACCAAAAAAAATTAGTGGCAGCTACCCTGGTTTCCTCCCAAACCACATAAACATACTGGTGGGTTGATAAGATTATGAGCTCCATGAGGACAGGGACTGATTTGGCGAGCTGTGTGCAGCACTGCAGAATTTGAAAGAGAGAAAGAAAGAAGTGCGGATGGATACCAGCGACGGACCTAGATTTGAGTAAGGGGGTTCTGACCCCTGTCTCCTTGGATTGCACGGGGGACTCCTCTGCAGTGGTAAAACAAGGCAGACATCTTTTGAACGTCTGACCCCCCTCCACGCAAATAAAGTGTGCTAACCTTTTGTCAGATATCTTTATGGTGACCACATTCCCAAACTTCTGACCCCTTGTTATGATCTCACCCTGGCAAGATCAATCCAATACACAGGCACCCTACAGGCCATTCATACTAATGGCTACGGACAGATGTCGGCCAAGCGGAGCCCACCGCTTAAGCGGCAAGAATGCCCATGATCCTGCATTGGGTGGCACATTCTGATCATTGTGTCCTTGTATGTTCTTCCGAATGTTCTTAAACCTCTTGACTACTTCTGGTCTGCCTCTGTGATTGTCCATCTAGTATGCGAGATAGGTGAAAGATGATGCCCTGATATCTCATCTAGCACCTGGACCAAGTGTGTGTCCCAAGAACTGTGCAATCTCCTCTTATCACTGTTATGCGACTCATTTCCTTAGTGTTACTATCACAAATAGAGTAGATTTCTCGTTTATATAAAGCCATGTTCAATGTATGTGAAAGTGGTTCCCACCCAGAAATGGGCAGCTTGCACACATCCGCGGCCGCGGCCTCCATTTCAGCTTTACATTACGGACTGACATTGATTAGCCGAGCATTGTGGTCCGTGCAACCCGGCCTGTCCCATAGAGATGAGAGAGGTGGTATAGACTTTTATGTGCCCCATGTCTCATATGATCGGGTCTCTGTGGATCAAAGATGTCCACCATGTGCAATGCATCGCCAATGTGTATTTGGGGTGTTCCCTCCATTCTTGTGTCTTTCTGCTTTGCTATCCCAGCGTTGGCTACAATACTGTCTAAATCCGGCCATTCGTCACGCGAGGCCAGTAAGTGACTGTAGCGGATGTCTTCGATTTCTCATCTTGATAACCGTGTCTGAAAGGTTCTTTTCTTTCTCTACACCGCAGCGAGGACATATGGGGGCGAATGAGAAGGTAATATTTCTGCTTTTCCTCCTTGAGCAATGTTTCTAATGTCAGTGATCAGCGTGCAGATACATTACTAAGCCTGTCATTAGTAAAATCTACTTTCCTGGAATGGATGATGACAATCTTATCTTTGCTTTCTGTTTTTGCTGACTGACAAAGAGCTTGGCAGCCACACAATCTGCTATAGTAATAGTTTAGCATGCTAGCTTTCCAGTATGTCAGGATAGCCACTATTTAATGGTGTACCCACACACGCGCCAAAAGACGCTGAGAACCCAGAATCGTCTCGAAAGAACCTGCAAACTGCTGTACATTCTAAAAAGTTGTCTACGCCTTTCTGTTTCCGGCGCACTGGTGGTCTGACAGACCAGGGGAAAAAAGGTCCCACCTAAAGGGCCGTGCTAGTGCCCCCCCAGTGCTCCACAACTCTGCAATCAATGAACAACGTACACCAAAAAATTTCAGTCAGGGGCGATTTCTATTTTTGCATCCTCTGCCATCATCCCACTCTTCTTGTATTGCACCCCCCCCCCCCCCCCACCCCACTTTCCCAGTCCCCCCTCCTCATTGTGCGGACAGAGTCCAAAAGCCAGGATGCCCGGGGCCGCTGATCTGTGTAGTTTCGTACTTATGGAAAATACTGTTATGTAGGGGCCAGCATTTACAGGGTGTTAGGTTATTTTGCTGTTCCGATAAATGTCACATTCCTATTCTTAACCAGTAAGCACAATATTTCTTTAACTCTTTGACTTTAACTCAACACAAGAGTGCTATCGATCACCAATATGACCATTCTAGGCTGAAGAGTCCAGTGTGAACACAAATTTATTAATCTATTCCCAGATCTCTAAATTTACTCTGCTTTTCCGCTTCTCCTGTCTCTAACTACTGCCTGCAAAAAAGGACAACATGTACCCTGTTCATCCTCCCTCTGTTCTATCTGCCTGCGATAGGACACTATTTACATTTTGTTCATCTCCCTCTGCTCTATAACATGCTGCTTGCAGTAGACCTATGTACTGGTGAATCTCACTCTGCTCTATAATATACTACTGCCTGCAAAAAGGACACTATGTTCATATGTTCATCTCCTCCCCTCTGCTCTATAACAAACTTCCTTCGCATATCGGACACTATAAAATCTGTTCATTACCCTCTGCTCTATAACCTGTTGTCTGCAGATAGACTTCATGACATACTGCATGCAGCAGATCACACTCACCTGCATTTTATTAATGGACGAATTAATTTCAAACAATCTGCCAATGCTTTAACCATTGGAAAAATGAAAAAATACTTCTTTAATATCCCATAGTACAAACCATCCTTTTGATAAACTTCATGCAATTTGCGGGTGGGGTGTGGGGGGGTGGGAGGTAATGCACCCATTCTACTAGAGTGATAGGGGGCACATTATTTTGTTTTGGAAAGGGAACAGTAAGAGACAACTCTCTGGTGGTGGTAAGGGGTCATGTCAGGTTTTGTTGACCGGTATTTCACAGGAGCTCATGCATAATCTCATTAGTTTACAATATATCTAAGTGTCGCCTAAGGTGTGTACAGCCATGTTAAATGCTTGGTAGCCGCCTTGTGATCAGATGGTACATGCATTACATCTCTATTAACATTGTCACACTGCAATCACATATCTCAGACTGTACCCCAAGTAAGCTTCTCGCACTCATGTAACACACTGCCAACTTCTTTCCAGTCCAGCTTATCCCGTAACAGCCCAACTACCAATCCAAACTATTTTCACTCACTTTTCTTTTTCTAAATGTACTATTCTAGTAATGGTAAAGTACTATTCCATGACGTGTAATGGGAAGCCTGGACAAACGTGACAGAAAAACAACATTTGCAAAAAGCAACCTTTTCTTTTGGCCCGCTCCTTAGAGTGTTTTGCTCCGAATGACACCGTTCTGCCCCTTTATTTTTTGGGTGGTCTATGATCAGGGGAGATAACCAATTTATATTCTTTTTATTATAATATTTTAATTAGATATTCAAAAAATATACTCTGTTGCAGAATTTTCTTTTATGATATGAGACCCGTTTTAAGGGTTTCATTTTTTGCAAGTTGAGATCTTTTCATGTCATTGCTAACCATTTTGACTAACAACAAATTTTGTGTTTGTGGCGTTTGGGGACTATTTTTCCGTCGTTCCGCACAATGCTGAATATTGCCTGGGAATCTCGATAGACTCCTGGCTTTCACAACTCCAGAGGAAGGAACATGGGCAACAATCTAGCCCTTAAAAAATGGTTAAATTTGACGGTGGCATTTAAAGGTTAACCTCCCCATTAACCTATTGGTAGTGGGTCTTTTCTGGTATTAAGTTCTGCAAACCCGCTATTGTGGTGAAGAGCGCTCAGCTCTGATCCCTCTTCATACTCCCTGCTGCAAACTTGATGTGAGGGAAGAAATGTCATTTCCTTTCTAAGAATTCCCTCTTTTTGTTTTTTTTTTTTTTTTGTGTGAATCTCTCACTCAATTTACCTTTTTGGAACTATTAGTTGCAGATAAAGGTCCATTTACATCTATGTCTTTAAATTGACTCTGGATGTTTGTTTAAATGAGCATTTTAGATTCCATAAGCCCCAAATACTGGAATCTGAAGTGACACTCCAGCATCTAAGTGACTCCTCTCAGACAAAAATTGGACTCTTCAATTTTCATTCCACACATGACATTTTTTATTTATTTTTTTTTAGTTTTTAATGTAAACGGGTGAGTTTTACATAAAAGGGGGGGATTCTAAAACGAATATATTTTACTCTTTTTCCCAAAGGGGTGCGGTCTTTAACTGATAGACGATTCCCAATGTAACTGTGATGTTAAGAGCGGAGAGAAATCAACCACCAGTGCAGATACAAACAGTACATTGGAAAATTTTCCCTCGATCACAAGGGAGCCATTGGCGTTTGTTTCAGTGCAGCAGTCTCTGGTAAAAAGAGTTCCTTTACTAACTGCAAAGTTATTCTTTTACCCCTAACACCTAGGCTGTATTTCTTTAGGACTCGTTTCCCCTGACCCTTAAATGTGGGCTAAGCTAATCCCCAAAACGCAGCTTAATTCACAGCCCCCTCAATTTCCTATGGAGCATTGGGGGTTACTTTCCCCTATTAGGCCGAGTGCGTATCACTGTAATACACACACTGATGCCTTAAAAATGACTCTTTCATTTTATTCTTGGTGGGCAGTTATGATGCTGTATTAATACTGCCAGACAACTTCTTGGTCACTGTAAGAAATAAGAATAGAAAACACAGAGAGAAAACTACCGTTTTCTGTGCCAGAGCCACCATTCAGTACAGGGTTATAATAATTAATAATATATTCTTATTATATGGTTGTTTGCCCTACAGATGATGCGCATCACTACAACAGAGCCATCCCTGCCCAATGGGGCTCACATCTATAAACTTGCAATAGTTTGGATTGGGAGGTGGAGGAAACCAGAGGAATCCAGAGGAACCTGGGGTGTTTGGGGTTTATGATGTAGGCCAATACAGATATGCGGAAAGAGAGAAAAGGAAGCTGCAACAAACCCATAACAATGAAAATATATCCTTTATTACACAGTGTCAATACACAACATAATAAACAAAACTATGCAGTATAATGTACAAAGGGGACACAAGTGCACCCAGATTGAATAATGGGGACACACGAAAACAAAAGCCTGCCGGTCCTTCCCCCACCCGTTCCCCCCCCCCCCCCACCCCCCCCCCCCCCCCCCCCCCCACCCCCCCCCCAGAGGCAGAACCCCGTAATCTATAATATCTTAAGTCTCCAACGTAAAATAAGAATACCAAAAACAGAGAGCAACACCTGGATATAAGTAATCAGATAGTAGAGCAGCAAGATGAGGACCGGAGGTACTTCGGTACCTCCCTCCCTCACAATGGATCCGCATATATCAAAATGCACTCACACCGAAGGCATGTTATGAGACGTGGGCAACAATCCAAGGAGGGCGGCCGTGACTTACACCCCGACGCGCGTTTCCGCTGAAATGCTTCCGTCAGTAGACAACTTCTCTGTGTAAGAAAGAATGAAAAAGCCGGTGCAGATAAAGGGTGTGTTATATAATCATATTCATTGTATTTATATGGTGCCTTACTACAGATTTGTGCAGCACATACACAGGGTGTCAGGGACTGACAGTCATCCACTACTTGGGGCTCCAATCCTACTTACAAAATATATTGTAGGTATACACATGGGAGGGTGGCCCACTTCCAATCAATCTGAATTAGTAGATGGCCGAACACAGGGGGCATATATGGTGATGTCATAGCACTTGCTCCAAATGTTTCTGATCCGAATAAAAGTGGGAAAGTCTGTTTCTTTTTGAAGTAATATTCTGATACTTCCTGTGGTTTTATAACAAGGGATGATCCCCGATAATAAAATTGGCCATCTTGATTGCAAGCTTGCCTGAGTAGTGGTGGTGTCCAGTAGGCTTTCATGTGTTACAGGACACTGGGGCCTGTCCTACATGAAGACTGCGGCTTCCTGGGACTTTACATTTGCAAAAAACTGACTTATAATCATAATAAAATGAACACAACTAATAGAATACAAAGTGGTCTAATAGGGGAGGATGGCTTTCATGCTTTTTTAATTATGGACCGATAACCTTTCATAGTAGACTGGTCTGAAGACCTTGTGTGAGGTCTAATGGAAGAAGTTTTCACTGATTTTGTGTCCAAGGTCGTGCTACCACCACAAAAATGATGCGAAACGCGCCGTAACAATGTTTCTAACTCCAAGGGATGGGCACGGTGACACCTTGTCCAGGTGATTGAATAAATGAATTTGCTGGTGGTCCACATTTGGGACCGTATCTATCAGTGATCGGCTGCTTACTTAATGTTTCCTGTCCCCCATTCTTTATGCTGATCCCAGACTGACGGCCCGGCGGCGGGGTGGGTGCTCAGAACCTGCCCATCTGTCTTCTTTATTTAAGCCATGGGTGGGGAAGCCCTTAAAGATTATAACCACATGATGCCCAGGTACATTCGCTTTTGTACTAATATTGGAAGTGGTCTGAATGTTGTGCAGTCCCAGTCACTCAATAGCAAGATTCACCCCCCGTCCCTTATTATCTTAGATGCTATCACCGATAGGAAGGAGTTAGTAGAGTGCAGTCTTCTTTACGCTAACATGCTGTTTGTTTCTCTCAGGCCAGTCCAGTCTCTCCTTTCCAATGGAACGATGGCTTCTTTTGATGATTGTCGAGTGATCAGACTTTCACAGTGGCTTGGATTCTCCTCACTGTTTTCCAACTCAGAAGTGGGAAAGAGTAGAGGCGCTATCCCCCGCAAAGAGTGTTTGTGGGTGGATTCCTCCTGATATGATATTGAAGTGAGGAAAGGTTCATTGATTTGTATTCTGTACCTGCACAAGACATAAAGCACAATACATAAGCCTTTGGGTCCTTTTGTATTCATGTTTGGGGTAGAGATCTGCCCACAATAGTTTTTTATACATAAAAGGTGAGTTGTAACTTGGGACTGGATTGCACTTCCCGTCCTTGGGCACTGAGATTCTAAAGTAACAAGAGAATAGATGCAATGTGGCTACGAAAGCCGTCTATGTAGTAGTAGCAGTCCATTTCTTCTTCATTGAAAGTACTTACTTACTTTAATGTTACTATTTATGTATAGCTATTTGTTTAGATGAAATCACTGCCAGTTTTCGCCGGTTTGGTCCTCTGATCGTACGATTGGCCACATAAGCAGAGACGCAAAATCATAATTTTCCCCCCAAAAGGTATATTAGTTCTTTTTACAGTATTATAGGGGGTGGAGGGATAGGTTGGAATAGAGCAGGTGAGATAGGGAAGGTGAGGTTGGAAGTTTGTAGCTCCTTCACTTGTTCCTCGCTGTTCGTTGATGGAGAGCAACTGCCACCTTCACACTGCTGTATTGTACTCCTGAGAGAACGACGGTACCACCAGGAAATAATACAGTAGACTTTACCTCTGATAGTACATAGTACAAGCATTATGAAAACATATACTTATTATGAGAGGAAATACTACAATCTTCTTTCACTGCTTTCCTAAGCTCCCGAGGACAACAGTTCTTTATAGAGTAAAAATATATAAGGAGAGAAGGGCACTCTATAGAGTAGTTATTGTAGTTGGCAATATGTATATAGTCAAGAAAAGACTACTAACCTTACTGGGGTTGTGGGCTGGGAACACGTTCATTTAGACTTTTATATCTAGGAAGGAAACTACTGAGAGGTGGTTACTGCTCTCCACAGATGTCGTGGGTAGGTACTAGGTGGGGTGTGTCAATAGCTGTCGCTTTTGATGGTAACCATGATAAAACGCTAAAGTTACCAAAAGTTACGTCACATCTGTGGAGGTCATTCTGATTCACTCCTCCCTTTCCACAGCGTCTTCATAGATTTCTATGGGGAACTGTGACCTGATTCATACAGAAATGTTGGCCCTATGGGAGATAAATTTTAGCAGTGATTCAGAGAATGGTCTAGGAAAATGGGGGGAAAAGAAGAATTTGCTAATTACTGAAAGGGAACGGTCACCAGATTTGACCCCGTTAGCTACTAGAACCTTGTAGGATATGAAATGTCCTTTCTAGAATACCTCATTCATTACCTATAAAAGTTCAAGTGATAATAAGCAAAGTAGAGTTAATTTACCTGAGATTAACCGGTTTAGAGGCTGCTGGTAGAGTGTCTTGGTCCTGGTTTCGATAGTACTTAGGAACATGCCAGATCACATCGAGGTTGGAATATACAGAATTTGAGATCCAGACAGTGAGAAATGTGAGCTGTATACAGTCCATGCCCCAACTTATCCCACTGGCTGTATCTCTGCCTGATGAGGTCTAAAGATGAGATTCTCAATACCACGTGTTTCTAGATACTATTAGAAATTGAAGATGGGCATGTACAAGGACACTTTCCCCGCAGCCTCTAACGTTGGCTCATCTACAGGCAAAAATGCCTTTCTCGACTCATTTTTCACCACTTACCAAGAGATGCGTTTTGATTTATAACTGGGACAGGTAACATTTCATCAAAAGGAGGGAATTCTAGAAAGCTCATTTCATACCCTAACCTGAGGGGTCTTAGTTTATGAGGTAAAACTGGTTGGATGGCCCTTAACACTCTCTATAATCCATGATGCTTGGATTCTACTGCTGCACTGGGTCTGCACTGATTCCTGGTTTCTAGTGGTGTCCCACACATACAAAAGCATTGAGATATCTGTCCAGCTAAATATTAGCCGGTATGATGAATTCAGCATCAGGACGGGAAAACCTTCACTCTCCCATCCCCCCCCTACTGAGCATTTCCTATGTGGGGGATGCACATTTGAAAATGAAGGTCAGTGTGTGGGAGACCTGAGCAGCATCTGAATAGAAAATCCGAGAAACGAATAATTCCTTTTATCTATGTGTTTAACCACTTAGCCTCTACCCCAATCTTACCCTCTAACTCCTATTAGGCACCTCTGGGTGTTTTTGGGGAGATCACTGTAAAAAATTGGTTTTTTTAAATACTTTGCTAGTATTAATTTTTATTAAAACACAGTAGCACAGGTTAGGCCTTTTCAGGAGTGCCGTAGGTTTTTACAGATTTGCATTTCAGTTTTTTCACTCCCCTCCTTCTACAAGCCTATACAGCAACTCCCTCTTAAGGATACCCGATTAATAGACGACCCCTAGTGAATAGGGGCCCCCCCTCTGCCCAATTTGACCTTGGTGAAGCTCTCTCTGGATGCTTTACTTTGTCCCCAAATTGGATGATCAGCTGGTAGGTGTTCTTAATGAAGCTTTATTTGATGATCTTTGGTCCCATACAGCTACAAATTTTTGAAACTTCATTGTCACTGGGGCAAAAAAATTATCTGAACATCAATTATAAAGAAACGTTTCGACGTACATACAAATCAACTAAGACAACTTGTACGTAACCGGGGACTACCTGTATATGTATTCCTTCAAATGTAATATAAGGATCCATTCAGATGGCCGTCTGTGGGGATGTATATGGGCCGCATACACGTCCCCATAGACTGCAGTGGCGCCTGGTACCATTCCCCGCACCGTCCGGGAAAGTAGGGAGCATTGCCTATCTTTCCCTAGGTGTGCGCCGTGCACTTTTCTTATAAGGTGGGGGGTTCAACTCCTCACTCCAGCGCATCAGTGATACGCAGTCGGGCGAGCATACGGATATGTAATCTAACCCTAAGGCTTGTTATTTGTGGGCCAAATTGTAACTTTGTAGTTGGCCACCATTAATATTCTGTAAAATGCCTGATAAGTCGGAACATTTTTTGGCCTTTACAGCTTATAACTGTGTGTTCAAGATGGACACATCTCCTAATTCGTTGGGCAGCTGCATGGTCACGGAGAATACTGAATGTCTATGTTTTTTGTGGTATGTCCCTTTATACTTTGAAGGAAAAGAAGAGTCTGGTTGTCGCTTATTCTGACTGCCCATGACTTATTCATACTGTGGTGTAACCAAAGTTGTATAAGGAGTTCTATTTTTTGTGGGATGTGGCGTTCTTAGATCTGCCATTTTGGAACTTTTTGCATGATCATTTGATCAACATTTTTATCACATTTTGTTTCTACAGGCAGAATTGGTGATGAAAGTGGTGATTTGGCTTTATTTGGGTATTTTGGGTGCGGGGTTGCCTAAACTGTGTACTACATTTGTGCAATGTCTGGTACTAACTCACTGGACCTCTTAAGGGTCCCTAAATGTCTGGTTCTTTCTGTATTCTAGTTTTCTGCTTCCTTACGGTCTCGTGTTTTAATCCAGGCTACGCTTCTTGCTGTTCCAAGATGAAAGTTCAGTGCAGGCTTGATTTGACGCGTGTATTGAAGAGGACAGTAAGCTCTACACCTGTGTGTGTCAAGCCCTACCTAAAGACAAGCCTGTGAGTATTCATTATAGAAAATCCTCATTTTTCTTTGTATTATTCATGCAAGGTACGTTGAAGTACAAGCAATCACTAATGGCTAGCTTGCAAAAGAATCTTCATTGAAGCACCTCCAGTGTTTACATAGAACTTGAAAGCTTTACTGGGTGGAAAGTCCTGTCTTGTGCCGCCGCGTGACAACTCAAGAGTTCTTCTTCTATTTCAGAGGGGGCCAGCCATCAAAGTACTGGCCGATTACTCTGCTTTTCTGAATAGCCTATTAGTAGTAAAAACCTGCTGGGTAATCGGCATGGAGAAAAAAACCACAAGATGTTTTTTGTCTGCTGGTAGGGAAATGGTTGGATCTTCTATCGTGTCTTCTGTAATTGCTGGATTACTTGAGCATTTAGCATTGTATAGAACTAAAATCTAATACGTTTTTTCACCGATCTAAGGCTACATGCACACTGCCGTGTGCCCACCGCACCGTAGCACGGCGGACACACGGCAGCGGCGGCGAGAGGAGGAGGTGAGCGCCGTCCCCCCCCCCCGCCCCCTCCATAGGAACATATGGGCCATGGCGACGTAATACGGAAAAAGATAGGACAAGAAGGAATGTCCTATCTTTCCCAGGCTACGAGCGGTACGTGCCGCTCCTGTGGGGCTACACTCCCGTACAGTGCCGTGACCCCATGGAAGTGTATGGGGACGTATATTGGCCGTATATACGCCGGCCGTATATATGTCCCCCATACATGTGTGCGAATGTAGCCTAAGACTGTATCGATATAGGCTGCACATGTGCATAGGCTTTCTATAGCCTGGTGGTTATGGATAGGTATAACATGTAGGATAAAGGATAGGCAGATCCCCTAGACACCAGATTGTGGTCGTCAGTTCTTTTTGCGAGCATAGGAACTTTTCTGTTAATAGAACTGGCTTTATAAAACCATTTTAATATGTCACTTAAAGGGGCAACCAGAAATATCCACATCTTGTCGCCTACAGGGTATATAGACGACAAACCAAGCTTGCCTTTGTTTGCCACATGTCACCACTCGCCTCTGTTTGCAAATATAGGCTGATGGCACGTGACTGCTGCCATCTATCTTTGGCCGCAGCGCGCGTCAGATGAGGTCGGTATTAGGATTTTGGAATGATCTCCAATGTAGATGGACATGTGGTTGATTGTAACGAATTATCTGCAATGGAGAATTTTATCTCTCACAGCTTTATAGTCTGGATGTAGACCTTGAGGCGCATCTATTTGACTTGTTACTGGTATACAAACAGTAAAAAAAAGTGTCCTCGACCAAGCCCCCGCCCGCTACTTCCCACTTCAAGTGGGCAAGGAGGGGTGCGTTGTGGGCGAATGCCCTGCGCCAGTTCACGACGAGGTTGTAGCTATTAAATGCTGGTGTAGAATTTATTGGCCACCAGAATCTCTAGTGTTTTTGCGTGATGGATGTGAAGGGCACATGATACGCCCCCCGCGCCCTCCCCACTAGTATACTAATTTTTGTGTTGAAAGTTGCCATGCACACATAAAATGAAAAATCTGTTAAATCTGTCCACGTATCGTATTACTATGACGTCTGCTGAAAAATTGATTGCTGACGGTCAGTCTTCTATTCATACTGCAAATAACTCCAAAGACAAAAATATTAAATCATAAGAGTTGACAATTTTTCTTAACAGGTTCAGATCCGGCCCTGGAATCTTAGTGACAGTGACTTTGTGATGGATGGCTCGCAGCCTCTTGACCCTGCAAAACTATTTTGTTGGTGGAGTCCCCCGACCCTCTGCGAGCTGGTAATTTACATGTAAAGGTTTACTGTCACTCACATTTACACTAAACATATCACAATGTTGCAGTGCTCTGCGTCATAAGCAGGTTGTTGTGTTTGGAAATCTGTGTCCTGAGTGCAGAGAAATGTTATTTTTTTTTATTTTTTTTTTCCCCACGTTTTCCTATTTTTAATGCAAATGGTGATTTTAATGCTTCATGGGTTCTGGGCACTAGGTCCATGTAAGAGGACTTCCGGTCCCATGCCCAGATTGCTAATGTTGAGGGTTGCTTCTCCTGCAAGGCATTTGTGTAGTTCATTTCTGAACCAAGTGCTGACTGGGTCCCTTTAATGCTATAAAAGTCTCCGTATGGACATGTGGTCTGTGCATTGAGCAGCAATAAAATTTCACTTAATAAGTGGCTCATTCAGTCCTTCCAGATGTGTCTGTATTGTTCTTTATACGTGGAGGATGTTTTCTTATGACTCTGAATTGAAGCGTCCAACTATTATTCCTCCTAGAAATTTATCATTCAACTGGATGTCATCATTCTCCTTGTCAAGGGCTTTCTCCTTAGGCACGGTCACACCTTCAGTCAAACTAATACAATAATAACAGAGGTCCAAATGGCAATTATAACGCGCTTAGGGCGCGGTCACACGTGGTGTTTGGTTGCATTTTCATTGCGTTTGAAATGCATTGAAAGCTGAGGAGAGTGATTGCCTAATACATTATTATTTAACACTGCAATTACAAAACAACATCGTTAACGTGATGTTAACTCATGTGTTCACAAGGCGTCCACATGTGTCTTGTAAATGCTAGCGGTTAATTATTATGTCAACAAAAAAACAACAGGTCAAGACCTGTGTTAACATTAATTTACGCTAAGTTTTTAAACGCACGTGTTAATAGTAATGTGTAATTATGCAAATCAGCTGTTCTAATGCGTTTCAAAACGCAATGAAATGCAACCACAACGTACCGTGTGAACGCGCCCTTACAGATCCGGTAAAACATCCATTGATTGTATCGCAACACAACCAGCAGTTAGAGTTTCATTCACAGAACTGATTTCAATGAAACCTAATAAACATCTGATAAGGTTAGTGAAATCAGGTGTGAATTATGCGCATAGTCTCTATTAGCACTAAATAGACAACGTTACTGTAACTGTAACACACACTTCAGAGAGTAACACCCAAAAGCTGTCCTTGGTCCTGCCTGTCAGAGTTCTCATGTCAGGAACCCAAATGGTAACGTGCTTTTATCCCCTGAAAGTAAGCCATGAAGATTTCCAAACAGACTTTTACAAGTGTAGAAAGAGAAGTGTTATCGAGCCGTATATGGCCACAAATGTTTGTTTTATGTCACATGTTGCCCGTACGTTCATGCAGATTTACTGCTATTAATCTTTTTTTTTCTTTTGTAGTGGAACTAGCTATGATTATGGACCGTCTGTATGGAGGAGTGCTATGCTGGCATAGACACAGACCCTGAGCTAAATAACCCCAGGGAGCAGGGCGCGTTGCCTTTCCAATCAACAAGAGTTATATAGTGCTATCAGCGCCCGCTTTGTTCAGTGCCGCATGGAGAAATGATAACGGGGTAGCGTGGATCGAAGGTCTACAACTTTTTTTTATAGGAAATGCTATCATTTATTAGATAAGGGAGGCTATAAGTCATTATTAGAAGATGTACCAAGTGGTGAGCTGCTGAGCTGGGCACCTTTTAATCATATGAATATTGCTATAAGTCTTTAATCCTTGAGGTTTCACTTTAAATGAATGGGATCTGGCAGATTACTTAGGGAACCTTCAGCAGCAATAAGCATAAAATAAAACCTGGACCATTACCCTAGGCTTCATACTGACTATGTGTGAGTGGTGGTAGCATTTTTTTATAGTGGCTAGCACACGTCTCCATTTACTCCTAGCAGCTCGCATGGCGGCCCGCACGTTTCATGCAGTCCTCTTTACTTCCATCGGCACCTGTGTGGTGGCCTCCCCGCTGGACAGTCGGGACAGCAAACAATGGCCCATGGAACTGCCACACATCGGCCCACATTTATAACTGTCTGTGCCAGTTTCTGGCGCAGTTTGCACATAAATACGTGATGGTGCATCAGATTATTAAAGACCTTGCGCAGTCTTCAATAATGTGGCGCACTCTGTACATTAGTGAGCAAACTGCAAGTACATTGGCACATTGTGTACTGGATGGCTTATAACCATGTTATAAGTTTTCCAATCCATCAGCTTCTTAGGTCTCAGGTTTCTGCATCCGCTTGTAATCTACTTTTGCCCCCTTTGGGGTCTCTCCACCTCCACTTGTAAGCACATCCCTCATTGCCATTAGGTCACTCTTCTGCCTGTGTGAAGTCACGCATGGGCTGTGTGTATAGTCATCACCACCTGCACGTAGTACCTGGGTATACAGCTGGACTCACAGGCAAGGGGATCTTACAATGGAGGAGTGGAGGCAGAGAGAGATATTTCCAGCATTTCGCTCACCATGGTGAGCTCTGTCACTTTTTGACTGAGGATCACTCAGAGGGCAAAAGTATTTTAGATGATCAGCATAGCACCCGGACGCGGTGATTGAAGCTTATGAGGTGTTAAATAATGGTAGTGGACATGGTGTATGCTAAATGCTGCTAACAGGTTCCCTTATAATATTGAGTAACCCGTCATGTGAAGCATACCCAAGCACCCTGCATGCAACTACCATTTACACAAATGGGCCGCAAACAGCCAAAGTTTTGAGCAGGTTAGGTGTGTGGGGGGGGGGGGGGGGGGTTGAGCTCCTCACCCTCCCATCTCCTAGGAGACGGAGCAGCTGTGCACACAAATCGGGGGAATAAAAAAAGAAAATGCCCATCTGTTTGTGGTGCGTTGCTTACTCGGTCACGGTCTTCTCGCGCACAATAGACTGCAATGGCGCTGTGAACTAGCTGCCATTTTTGTGTCAGCTTCTGGGACGCCATTTTACTGTCGTGCAAAGGGAAAGGAATAAATTTTTCCCCCCCAACGACTGCTATACCACACAAGGATAACACGACAATGAAGAATAAACCTTCTGTGTCTGTTCTCCTGCGCTCAGGTGGAGGTGAAGCCATATGTCTGGACGACCAGCTGTGGACGAGTGTCAAGGAGCTCGCTGCAGCGGCAAGTTTGCTCCTTCTTCTGTGCTAATGTTACCGTCTGCCGTATTACTGTGAATATTGCGGCTGCTATCCACTCGCGTGCCGGCCGGGAGTTTCACAAGCCGCTGGTGAAGGAGGAGGAGATCGCCCAAGGCTATTTCATTCCGTTGGAATTGAACCCCCACGATTAACTTCCTACCAAGGATCCAAAATAAGTGCACTATCTCGTTTCTCTACCCCTCGTCCCTCCATCCTTAGGAAAGCATGTCCTTTGTTGTAGTCTGTATTTTAACAATAGTATAAACAAAGAATACCTACACCATAGGGTATTTGTAAAAGTCTTGTGTCATTGAGAACTGTATTGGAAAGCCTTTTTTGTTCCTACAATATCACTCTGATGCATGCATGTTTCATGCTGTCCTCATTGAAAACCAAGGGAGCAGGGAGACTGCAAATATTATTATTATATTAGAAGTTTTTTTTTTTATTGTTCAAAGAAAGATTTGAGAGCTTGCACTAGATAACTATAAGAAATGAAACCAGAGTATTTTTTTTAATTAAATTATTGTTAAATGAGAATTCACAGAAGATTACTTTATGTACCATGCCACACAGTAACACTATGTGGTCTGTTTGACACAGCTTATTTTTTACTAAGGGGGGGGGAGGGATTTTTTTTCCTATTTATTGGGATATTTTTTTATTTTTTTTTTTATTTGCTTTTTTTTAACCTTTTAGCGGAAGTTAGGCAGTTGCCTATTGTGAGAATACATACCCCCCACAAACAAAAAGAAGTGAGAAAAGCGAAAGCAGCGTTGTATGTGAACAAGGGTGTAACAATGGCAAATGCCTCCAATCTTATCTTTTTATATTACGTCAATTGTCACGTTTCTTTCTGTTTTGACATCCACATAACTGGCGGAATCTCCTTGGAGCTCTGTAGTAATATACGCGGGCTACTTAAGCTTTTGAAGAAGTAATGTGAGTGAAGTTATACTGAGGGGAGTGCACTTATTTATTATTTTTCAGTGAAAAAAAATCTAAAAAAAGCAAAAAAAAAAATCAGAGTAATACAGTATCAGTTAACTCATATTCCCCCCAAGAAAATTCCTACCAAAGCTGAAAAAGAGTTAAAATTACACGAGGCGGAGACTTTTCTTTTGCCTGCCCTGAAAGAACAAATGTATAGATTTTTATTTTTTTGATGCCTAATATATATCTATAGTCGGAACTCTCTTTATATCAGTGCCAGCTCTGTTCTCCATTTTGACAACCGAACACTTGAAGATACCTCAAGGATAGAACTGAATGTTTGTAATGCCCCATTTCTGGACATTAAGAGGAGCCCGTTCTTGCTCTTGTAACCTTTGCTGTCTTTGAGAGTTTAGTGGCACACACTCATACAGATGTAAGGGCTTCCCTCAGCATGACGTCACTTTACACCCCCTGCTTTCTTGTGCTTGGCTATGGGTAGTGTCAGCGAGAGTCACATCATGTACTGTATGGTTTCTATGACTGTAGCCCATGAGAAGATTGTCACTATAAATGCCCCCCCCATTTCAGGACGCTTTACATCTCCGCTAGCTTGTCGTTTGGCTAAGACTTCATTACCTAGTTTTTAAAGCCTTTTTTGGCACTGTAGACTTTAAGCTGCTTATACCATGAATAATCTGATGCCTTAACTATTACAGGCCAAGTACCGTAGCCAACGCGCATCTTTTAGCAGCCGCTTGATGTATAACCACCACGAGCATTCTTATGGTTGGCAGTACTATAGACCGTATGTGAGGATGGATATTTGGTCAGTAGCAAGCGCTGCCCTGTACATTTAGCAGAGGTATCCATTATACTAATGTGCAATATTTGTAATGCTTGGAATTTGACTGCTACCATCACACAAATGTGCGTTACTGAGTGACCTCAACGCTTCAAGGATTCTCGAGAAGAAGCTTTGTATGGATTGCAAAATCCAGGAATTGCACACGTCCAGTTCATGTGGTGTTAAATATTGTATAGGCTGAACTGGTTCATAACTGGTGATGTCTATTGAGGCGCTTGGGGGCTGGAACATATGCTAGATATATTGGTTCACCCTGGATAGATCACACATGAAATGGCATTTGTTGCTAGGCCAGAGTTCCTTGGGTAAGGAACGGCGATTTTGTACCCACTGTATGGTCTCCTGAGATGCTGTTCATGGGGCCGACATGAGTGGAGAGTCGGCAGGGCACTCCCCTTGTCATTCCCTTTAAGCAATCCGTTTCTTGTGTTCAAAGAGTGCAAAGGAGACACTAGCTATCATTCTAGTTACAGATGCCCTCTTCGCCCTACCGGAGAGCAGTATATGGTAGGGGAGACGAGCTGAAATCTGTATGTTCAACGGAGGTTGGCCACAATAATGGACATGTACTCTTACAACGCTTCATCCTGCATCGCTACGTCTGATGCTCTCCGCTTCTCATCACAAACGTGTGAACAAGTCCTAAGGGTCTGATTACCGCGCACAGTTAAGCTATTTTACACTAGTCATGGTTGGTCTATGATTTTCGGACATGTTAGATTACGTTGTAAGGGTCCCTGCTTCCTTGCTAGCCGCAGTGCTATGTTGTAATCACTACGCTTCAGGGGCTGTATAAGGCCCCTGTCCCCAGCAGTGTGGGACAGGCCCTGGATCTCAGACCCACCACAGCTAATGTGAAACAGGTCCTTACCTTGTGGGGGCAGGTAAGCAGGAACCTTATTCTCTGCTTGGAGTCCTCTCATGATTTACACATCTGGTTACAAACTATATATCATATCTCTCCCTCTATGAAATACTATGCGTACAACTAGGGCAGCAGACATAAAGAGATGATGTGTAGGTCTATATTATTCTGGCGAGGGTCCCTTGGTTTTTATGCTTGAATTGCTGTCTGTGAAGGGCAAGATGTCTCGTAGGCTTATTCTTGAATATTGCCAGTATTAATAACCGGTTGCTGCCTGGCTGTAAAATTCTGTCTGATACTTGAAGAGGTAAGGACTAGTTCCCGAAACTGACCATTTCTCTACCCACGCTGATTTTAACACCCATCTTCCTAACATACTGTCACAGGTTGTGCAAACCAAGACTTGCTTCAGTGCTGCTGCGTAACTCTTGAGGAGCCCCTCTGTTTATTACCAAATTCCACCTTCCAAACAAAGAATAGGGAGTATTGACTTTGTCAGAGGAAACAGAGCCTTCCCCCTTCCCCTCAGCATAACGTTACTAAACATGCACTGGCTTTTTTTTTTCCTTTTTATTCGGTATTCCTTGTATCTGTTTGATGTGCATCCTACCATCAGAGGTGTGCGGTAAAATATGTTTCGAAATGGAGACATTTGCGATGGTTATAGAGAACTGATAGAGAGCTGCTTACACAAGCAGTCCCTGTACTGCGGCGACAGACGGCATTTCTATAGGTGGGTGCTCACTATAGGAGATTGTCCTAATCCCTTTATCTGCTGATAGCCAGTCTAGGTGGCTTGGGGTGTGTCTAGAGTGCCATTCCTACCATAAACAGTGGCGATGGCTTAAACCTTTTCATTGCTAAACGTTTGCACAGCAAAGCCCAAAGTCCTTTGCCCATCCAAGATACATATTCTGGATGGTACGTGGAGGCTCCACCTTGGCATGGAAAAGGTTAACTCCGGAATAAACCACTGTTTGGAAGCTAGCTTTGAAGAATATTTTCTCTTATTTCCTTTGTACATGACCTGCTGACTTTCGGTACAGTGTTTTTGTAGCTAACTTATTTTTGTCATGCACATATGTACAATGTTTGCACTAATTTTAATATCTTTAGTTTCCAGCAGTGCAGCATTTAGGCCCACTTTTCACTGGCGGGATTCTCTTTATGCAATCCCTCATTTTTCATATTGCAAAGAGTAGCTTTTTGTACTTTTTACGGAGAGATCTTCATATAACTTCATTTTTTAAGATGAATAATTTTTAATAATTTTTATTTTCTTATTCTCTTTTTATACATTTCAGTGCTCTGCAACATTATGATGTAATGATTTGCGCACTGGTAATGCTACTTCAGAACCTGCAGAGATACAAAGCACGTGGCTTTGAATATGCTAGCCCGCACCAAATCTTTGGGATGTTCATTTTAAAAGCATTCTAGATCTAATATTGAGGAGATGAAAGAAAAATAAATAAATAGAAATCTCCATGAACAAGACAAATGGAATCTCTATCTTATAGTCCCTTGGAAAAATGAAAAAAAAAAAAAAAAATTGTAGCATAGAAATTAAAAAGTGTAAAGTAACAACTGAAAATGTATTCTGCTTCTCATATTTCTCATTTTTTAAAGAAGTGAAAAATATATATATATAAATTGCAAATTTTTTTGGATGAATGTTTAGCCATTTTACATATTAACAAAATTAATGTGGTTTTTTTATTGCAGACAAGACTGCAGTTTGGAAAAAATAAAAATCAAAAAAAAAATTTTAAGTGGAAAAAAAAAATCTAAAGAAATAAACCCATACCTTCGGGTTCCAGATGTGTAATGTTAGTATGCATGACTAATATAAGGAAAAAAAAAATCTAGTTATTCTACTAATATTCACTTGTTGTTATTGTGTGAAAAGCGTGTTTACAGATACAGACTTGGTAACACTTAATTTACAGAGCATAAAGTCCCATGACCTTACGCCATTGTACGGACTCATGCTTTAGTATACGTATGCTAGTAGATAAATCGACCTTTTCGCGCCATATAGGCACCTCTTTTTTGTTTTATTTTAGCTGGGCTAAGCATGTGATATATAGTGTAAGTCCTTCGTCTCTTCACATGCCAGGATTGTTTTTTTTTCTGTAACCTGCTTTCTTCTGAATAAGCCTCTCTAGCGGTGAGTGCGGCCGGGCAACCATCAATGCCAGGGCGGTAACGTGATCCTCTTATGCCTGGAAAACAGAACCGCATTACTTTTTGTTTCCACGTGATGAACCGCTCACTGCCCAACGCTTTGGCCTAGTATATTACTTCTCATACACAGACCTCTGCATAATGCAAGTTAATATGTTTGCAGTGAATGACCGGCATTTACGGAGAAATGCCATTGGAAAGAACTTGATAATCCCACCCTTTTTTTATGTTTTTGTTTTTTTTTTTCCTGATTTTATTTTGTTAGTTTTTATTATGCTTTGAAGTTTAAGCTTCTGTTAAAAGGTGATTTAAAACTTGAATATGATAATATATTGTGGCGGTTTGAACTTCAAGTTGTTATGTGCAATACTTATTTCTGACTTTGAGAGATCTTTGCAGTGTAATTCTTCATTGTTTTATTGCAGACATTAAAGATGTCGTTTCTACTGTTATAGTAATCCTCTTTCTTGCTTGGTGTTTCTAAAGAAAAAGATCAGAATCAAATCTTTCTACTAATGTAAAACTGAGATTTTTTTAAAAAAATGGAATAAAGAGGTTTTGGTCATTGGCGTTATTTGTTACCTTCTTTTAAATCTGGCGTCAGGGAGGAGGCGCGAGCCTTTCTATAGGCCCGCCCTCTCCGGACTGTCAGGGTTAAAGCTACTGTGATTGATAACATTGTAAGAATTGGGACAATATTGTATTCAATTGTTTTATTTTTTATATTTAAATTTGAAAGCATAATTATTTTTTATAATTTTCATACATTCCTTTGTTATATTTTTTTGAAAGTGAAATTATTATTATTTATTATTATTATTATAACAAGTGGGGTGTCTAGTTTTTACTAACCCTAATGTTATCTTCTTTTCCATTGTATTGCTCATTTTACCAGAAGGAGAAAAAGTTATTTAAGTATGTCAGTATATTGTACCACTTGGCTGAATTTACACATAGTTTTACTGTGTATGGGGAGGTTGTAGTATTTATTATAGCATTTTAAATAAAGATAATTCTTTTTTATTAAAGTCATTTTCACTTTTAAGTTCATATTTTTGTTTGTTTACTCTAAGTTATATAACACAAGTTCTTTTTAAGGAGTTCATTTTTGAAGTGCTAGTGAAAATTATGTTATAAATAGTTTGCAATGACTATTATACCAGTATGCATATAATTTTAATATTTGTAATGTGAGATGTTGAATGAATAAACTTTTAACTCTAAATCCTGAAAGGCGTTGTTTGTACATTTTTATGTCCTTGTTTATTTCAGCTTTAATCTAAACCCTGCATCTGCTGCATTGAGGTAACACAAAGGGTATGATACGCTGATATTGATACCATTTGTGAGACTGTACAACTTTTCTTGACCTTTTATTTCAATTTATTGAAATGCTAAAAGACAAAAAAAGTGCGCTCTTGAGTGCAGTTTCATATCATACAGTCCTGATCATATATATATATATATATTCTAACCAGTGATGGCAAACCTTTTAGAGGCCGAGTGCCCAAACTACAACAAAGACCCACTTATTTAAGTGCCAACACAGAAATTTAATTTATGATTTATACTCCCTTCTCTGTCACAGTTTTCATTGATACCAGCTCCTGAGGTCACCAATAATGCAGAAAATAGTCCCAGGTACAGCTGTCACTTTAAAATACCTCTGTGCACAGCAAGTCCTGGGCTGTCTGGGACTGCAGGAAGATACCTGGAGTCATCTCTGGTGATGGCATCAGTGCCCACAGAAAGGGCTCGAAGTGCCACCTCTGGCACCAGTGCCATAGGTTAGCCATCACTGCTCTATACTATCACATTCACTAAATGTGAAATTAATACCTTTTTATGTATTGTTTAATGAGAGTTTTGGATATACTCAAATCTAGCAGCTAAAATAGCAATTACTACTTCTTGGAAGAGTTCTTCCATTCCCAACTTAACTGGATACTTAATGATAGATGCTATAGCATTCTCTAGTACATGATAAAGAGGAAATATTCCTCAAGATCTGGGAACCTTGGATGGACCATCTGCGGACGGTCTTGAAAGTCATCTATAGATTCTGGTAAGGATATGGAAGATGGCACTCAATCCAATTTTGAAAATATATGCTTTTATTCTTGTACCAATCCACTTTAATACATATATAGGCGGTCCCCTGACTTACATACGACCCCTAGTTACAAACAGACCTCTTCATATTGGTAATTTACTGTACTTTAGCCCTAGGCTACAATCATCAGCTGTAACAGTTATCAGAGGTGTCTGCAATTAAGCTTTATTGTTAATCCTGATTCTTATGACAATCCAACATTTTTAAAATCCAATTGTTACAGAGACCAAAAAAAAAATTAGTGGCAGCTACCCTGGTTTCCTCCAAAACTACATAAACATACTGGTAGGTTGATAAGATTATGAGCCCCATGAGGACAGGGACTGATTTGGCGAGCTGTGTGCAGCACTGCAGAATTTGCAGGCGCTATATATAAATAAAGGAATTCTATATACTGGCAGTCCCCAGGTTACATACAAGATAGGTTCTGTAGGTTCGTTCTTAAGTTGAGTTTGTATTTAAGTCGGAACTGTATACTTTATAATTGTAACCCCAGTCAAAATTTTTTTGGTCTCTGGGACAATTGGATTTTAAAAATGTTGGATTCTCATAAGAACCAAGATTACCAATAAAGCTTCATTGCAGACACCTCTGATAACTGTTACTGTACTTTAGCCTTGGGCTACAATAAACAGCTGTAAGTTACCAACATCCAGAGGTCTGTTTGTAACTAGGGGTCGTCTGTAAGTCGGGTGTTCTTAAGTAGGGGACTGCTATATATATATATATATATAATATTTACAGGACTGATATGAAAATCAACAACCACAATAAAAAAAATCAAACATGTTAGGTATCCCTCCCAATCTATTAAAATATAAAAACTGCACTCAAGAGGCCACTTTTTTGTCTTTTAGCATTTCATAAAAATTGAAATAAAAAGGTCAAGAAAAGGTTGTACAGTCTCACAAATGGTATCAATATCAGCGTTATCATACCCTTTGTGTTACCTCATGCAGCAGTGCAGGGTTTAGATTAAAGCTGAAATAAACAAGGACATAAAAATGTACAAACAACGCCTTTCAAGGATTTAGAGTTAAAAGTTTATTCATTCAACATCTCACATTACAAATATTTAAAAATTATATGCATACTGGTATAAATAGTCATTTGCAAACTATTTAATAACATTAATTTTTCACTAGCACTTCAACAAATGAACTCCTTAAAAAAGAACTTGTGTTATATAACTTAGAGTAAAACATACAAAAATATGAACTTAAAAGTGAAAATGACTTTAATAAAAAAATGAATTATCTTTATTTAAAATGCTATAATAAATACTACAACCTCCCCATACACAGTAAAAACTATGTGTAAATTCAGCCAAGTGGTACAATTAACTGACATACTTAAATAACTTTTTCTCCTTCTGGTAAAATGAGCAATACAATGGAAAAGAAGATAACATTAGGGATTAGTAAAAACTAGACACCCACTTGTTAATAATAATAATAATAATAATAATAATAATTTCACTTTCAAAAAAATATAACAAAGGAATCTGATGAAAATTATAAAAACTAATTATGCTTTCAAATTTAAAAATATAAAAAATAAAACAATTGAATACAATATTGTCCCTATTCTTACAATGTTATCAATCACAGTAGCTTTAAACCCTGACAGTCCGGAGAGGCGCGGGCCTATAGAAAGGCTCGCGCTCCTCCCTGACGCCAGATTTTAAAAGAAGGTAACAAAATAACGCCAATGACCAAAACCTCTTTTATTCCATTTTTTTAAAAAATAATCTCAGTTTTACATTAGTAGAAAGATTTGATTTCTGATTCTTTTCTTTAGAAACACCAGCAAGAAAGAGGATTACTAGAACAGTAGAAAACGACATCTTTAAATGTCTGCAATTAAAAACAATGAAGAATTACACTGCAAAGATCTCTCAAAAGTCAGAAATAAGTATTGCACATAACAACTTGAAGTTCAACTCGCCACAATATATTATCATATTCAAGTTTTAAATCACCTTTTAACAGAAGGCTTAAACTCTTCAAAGCAATAAAAACATAAAAAAATAAAATCAAGGAAAAAAAAAACCAAAAACATAAAAAAAGGGTGGGATTATCAAGTCTTTCCAATGGCATTTCTCAGTAAATGCCGGTCATTCACTGCAAACATATTAACTTGCATTATGCAGAGGTCTGTGTATGGAGAAGTAATATACTAGGCCAAAGCGTTGGGCAGTGAGCGTTTCATCACGTGGAAACAAAAAGTAATGCGGTTCTGTTTTCCAGTGCATAAGAGGATCACGTTACCGCCCTGGCATGTGGTGCCCGGGCCGCACTCACCGCTAGAGAGGCTTATTCAGAAGAAAGCAGGTTACAGAAAACCAAAAAAACTCCTGGCATGTGAAGAGACGAGGACTTACACTATATATCACATGCTTAGCCCCAGCTAAAACAAAAAACGAGGTGCCTACTATTGGCCGAAAAGGTCGATTATCTACTAGCATACGTTATACTAAAGCCATGAGTCCGTACAATGGTGTAAGGTCATGGGACTTTATGCTCTGTAAATTAAAGTGTTACCAAGTCTGTATCTGTAAACACGACAGCATTATTCACGCAATACACCATCTGAGTATTAGTAGAATACACTAGATTTTTTTTTTTCCTTTAGTTCATGGGCATACTAACATAACATCTGGAACCCGAAGGTAGGGTTTATTCTTTAGATTTAGTGTATTTGACACCACTGTAAATTTTTTTTTTTTGATTTTTATTTTTTCCAAACTGCAGTCTTGTCTGCAATAAAAAACACCTAACATTAATTTTGTTAATATGTAAAATGGCTAAACATTCACCAAAAAAATTTGCAATTTATATATATATATTTTTTCACTTCTTTAAAAAATGAGAAATATGAAGAAGCAGAATACATTTTCAGTTGTTACTTTACCTTTTTAATTTCTATGCTACAATTTTTTATTTATTTTTTTTTGCATTTTTCCAAGGGACTATAAGAGTAGATTTCATTTGTCTTGTTCATGCGATTTCTATTTATTTATTTTTTCTTCATCTCCTCAATATTAGATCTAGAATGTCTTTAAAATGAAACATCCACCAAAGGTTTGGTGCGGGCTAGCATATTCAAAGCCACGTGCTTTGTATCTCTGCAGGTTCTGAAGTAGCATTACCAGTGCGCAACATTCATCATTCATAATGTATGCAGAGCACTGAAATGTATAAAAAGCAGAATAAGAAAATAAAAATTTATTAAAATTATTTATCTTAAAAAATGAAGTTATATGAAGATCTCTCCGTAATAAAAGTACAAAAAGCTACTCTTTGCAATATGAAAAATTGAGGTATTGCATAAAGAGATATCCCGCCAGTGAAAAGTGGGCCTAAATGCTCACTGCTGGAAACATAAGATATATAAAATTAGTGCATAACAAGTGTACAATATGTGCATGACAAAAATAAGTTAGCTACAAAAACACTGTACCGAAAGTCAGCAGGTCATGTACAAAGGGAAATAAAGAGAAAATATTCTTCAAAGCTAGCTTCCAAACAGTGGTTTATTCCGGAGTTAACCTTTTCCATGCCAAGGTGGAGCCTCCACGTAGCCATCCAGACTATTGTATCTTGGATGGGCAAAGGACTTTTGGGCTTTGCTGTGCAAACGTTTAGCAATGAAAAGGTTAAGCCATCGCCACTGTTTACTGGTAGGAATGGCACTCTAGCACACCCCAAGCCACCTAGACTGGCTATCAGCAGATAAAGGGATTAGGACAATCTCCTATAAGTGAGCACCCACCTATAGAAATGCCGTCTGTCGCCGCAGTACAGGGACTGCTCGTGTAAGCAGCTCCTCTATCCAGTTCTCTATAACCATCAGCAAATGTCTCCATTTCGAAACATATTTTACCGCACACCTCTGATGGTAGCGATGCACATCAGAACAGATACAAGGGAATACCGAATAAAAAGGAAAAAAAAAAAGCCAGGTGCATTGTTTAGTAACGTTAATGCTGAGGGGAAGGGAGGAAGGCTCTGTCTTCCTCTGACAAAGTCATATACCTCCATATTCTATTGTTCCGGAAGGTGGAATTTGGTAATAACAGAGGGGCTCCTCAAGAGTTACGCAGCAGCACTGAAGCAAGTCTTTGGTTTGCACAACCTGTGACAGTATTGTTAGGAAGTAATGGGTGTTACATCAGCAGTGGGTAGAGAAATGGTCAGTTTCGGGAACTAGTCCTTACCTCTTCAAGTTATCAGAAGCATTTTACAGCCAGGCAGCACCAGGTTATTAACTACTGGCAATATTCAAGGAATAAGCCTACGAGACATCTTGCCCTTCACAGCAGCAATTCAAGCATAAAAAACCAAGGGACCTCCGCCAAATAATATAGACCTACACATCATCTCTTTAATGTCTGCTGCCCTAGTTGTACGCAGTATTTCATAGAGGGAGAGATATGATATATAGTTTTGTAACCAGATGGTAAATCATGAGAGGACTCCAAGCAGAGAATAAGAGTCCTGCTTACCTGCCCCCACAAGGTAAGGACTGTTTCACATTAGCTGTGGTGGGTCTGAGATCATGGGCCTGTCCCCACACTGCTGGGGACAGGTGTTCCTTATACAGCCCTGAAGCGTAGTGATTACAACATAGCACTGCTGGCTAGCAAGGAAGCAGGGACTCCTTACAACGTATATCTATACATGTCCAAAATCATAGACCAACCATGACTAGTGTAAAATAGCCTTAACTGTGCACGGTAATCAGACCCCTTAGGACTTGTTCACACGTTTGTGATGAGAAGCGGAGAGCATCAGACAGTCGCAGGATGAAGCAGTAACATGTCACACTTATTTGTGGCCAAATACCTCCGTGTGAACATACAGATTTCAGCTTGTCTCCCTCTACCATATACTGCTCTCCGGCAGGGCAGAAGAGGGCATTGGTAACTAGAATGATAGCTAGTGTCTCCTTTTGCACTCTTTGAACCACAAGAAAACGGATTGCTTAAATGGAATGACAAGGGGATGCCCTGCCTACTTCTCCACATCATGTCCGCCCCATGAACAGCAGCTCAGGAGACCATACAGTGGGTACAAAATCGCCAGTCCTTACCCAAGGAACTCTAGCCTAGCAACAAATGCCATTTCATGTGATCTTATCCAGGGTGAACCAATAGATCTAGCATATGTTCCAGGCCCCAAGCGCCTCAATAGACATCACCCAGTTATGTACCAGTTCAGCCTATACAATATTTAACACCACATGAACTGGACGTGTGCAATTCCTGGATTTTGCATCCATACAAAGCTTCTTCTCGAGACATCCTTGAAGGCGTTGAGGTCACTCAGTAACGCACATTTGTGTGATGGGTAGCAGCAAATTTCCAAGCATTACAAATATTGCACATTAGATATAATGGATACCTCTGCTTAAATGTACAGGGCAGCGCTTGCTACTGACCAAAATATCCATCCTCACATCTTCTAGTACTGCCAACATAAGGAATCTCGTGGTGGTTATACATCAGCGGCTGCTAAAAAGATGCGCGCTGGCTAAGGTACTTGGCCTGTAAAGAGTTAAGGCATCAAGATTATTCAGTGGTATAAGCAGCTTAAAGTCTACAGTGCCAAAAAGGCTTTAAAACTAGGTAATGAAGTTCCTTAGCCAAACGCACAAGCTAGCGGAGAATGTAAAGCGTCCTGAAAGGGGGGACATTTTATAGTGACAACTCTTCTCATGGGCTACAGTCATAGAAAGCCATACAGTACATTGATGTGACATCTCGCTGCACTACCCATAGCCAAGCACAAGAAGCAGGGGGTGTAAAGTGACGTCATGCTGAGGGAAGCCCTTACATCTGTATGATGTGTGCTGCCACTATACTCTCAAAGACAGCAAAGGGTTACAAGAGCAAGAACGGGCTCCTCTGTTAATGTCCAGAAATGGGGCATTACAAACATTCAGTTCTATCCTTGAGGTATCTTTCAAGTGTTCGGTGTCAAAATGGAGAACAGAAGCTGGCACCTGATATAAAGAGAGTTCCGACTATAGATATATATTAGGCATCAAAAAAATAAAAATCTATACATTTGTTCTTTCAGGGCAGGCAAAAGAAAAAGTCACCGCCTCGTGTAATTTTACTCTTTTTCAGCTTTGGTAGGAATTTTCTTGGGGGGAATATGAGTTAACTGATACTGTATTACTCTGATTTTTTTTTTTTGCTTTTTTTTTTAGATTTTTTTTCACTGAAAAAATAAATAAGTGCACTCCCCTCAGTAGTAACTTCACTCAACATTTACATTCTTAAAAAGCTTAAAGTAGCCCGCGTATATTATACTACAGAGCTCCAAGGAGATTCCGCCAGTTATGTGGATGTCAAAACAGAAAGAAACGTGACAATGACGTAATATAAAAAGATAAATATTGGAGGCATTTGCCATTGTTACACCCTTGTTCACATACAACGCTGCTTTCGCTTTTTCTCACTTTTTGTGTGTGGGGGTTATGTATTCTCACAATAGGCAACTGCTAACTTCCACTAAAAAGGTAAAAAAAAAGCAAATAAAAAAAAATAAAAAAATAATCCCCAATAAATAGGAAATAAAAAATCCCCCCCCCCTCTAGTAAAAAATAAGCTGTGTCAAACAGACCAATAGTGTTACTGTGGTTGCATGGTTACATTAACAGTAATCTTCTGTGAATTCTCATTTAACAATAATTTAATTAAAAAAAATACTCTGGTTTTCATTTCTTAATAGTTATCTAGTTGCAAGCTCTCAAACTCTTCTCTTTGAACAATAAAAAAAAAAAAACTTCTAATAATAATAATAATATTTGCAGTCTCCCTGCTCCCTTGGTTTTCAATGAGGACAGCATGAAACATGCATGCATCAGAGTGATATTGTAGGAACAAAAAAGGCTTTCCAATACAGTTCTCAATGACACAAGACTTTACAAATACCTATGGTGTAGGTCATTCTTTCGTTATACTATTGTTAAAATACAGACTACAACAAGAGGACATGCTTTCCTAAGGATGGGAAGAGGGGTAAGAGAACAGAAGAGTGCACTTATTTGGATCCTTGGTAGGAAGTTAAGCAGTGGGGGGTTCAATTCCAACGGAATGAAATATGCCTTGGGCGATCTCCTCCCTCCTTCACCAGCGGCTTGTGAAACTCCCGGCCGGCACGCGAGTGGATAGCAGCCCAGCAATATTCACAGTAATACTGCAGACAGGTAACATTAGCACAGAAGAACGGAGCAAACTTGCCGCTGCAGCGAGCTCCTTGACACTCGTCACACAGCTGGTCGTCCAAGACATATGGCTTCACCTCCACCTGAGCGCAGGAGAAACAGACACAGCAAGGTTACTTCTTCATTGTGGTTATACACTTGTGGGTAGTAGCAGTCGTGAAAAATTCTTATTCCTTTCCCTTTGCACGACAGTAAATGGCGTCCCAGAGCTGACCACAAAAATGGCAGCTAGTTCACAGCCGCCATTGCAGTCTATTGTGCGCGAAGACCGTGACCGAGTAAGGCAACAGCACCACAAACAGATGGGCAGTTCTTTTTTTATTCCCCGATTTGTGGCACAGCTGCTCCGCTCCTAGGGAGATGGGAGGGGTGAGGAGCTCAACCCCCCCCCCCCCCCCCCCACACACCTCACCTGCTCAAAACTTTGGCCTGTTTGCGGCCCATTTGTGCAAATGGTAGTTGCATCAGGTGCTTGGGGTATGCTCACATGACGGGTTATCAATATTATAGGGAACCTGTTAGCAGCATTTAGCATACAACCATGTCCACTACCTTATTTAACACCTCATAAGCTTCCAATCACCAGCCGTCAGGTGTAGGCTATGCTGATTCATCTAAAAATAACTTTTATTCCCTCTGGTGATCCTCAGCAAAAAGTGACAGAGCTCACATGGGGAGCGAAATGCTGGAATATATCTCTCTCTGCCTCCACTCCCTCCATTGTAAATCCCCTTTGCCTGTGAGTCCAGCTGTATACCCAGGTACTACGTGCAGGTGGTGAATGACTATACACACAGCCCATGCGTGACTTCACAGGCAGAAGGGAGTGACCTAATGGCAATGAGGGATGTGCTTTACAAGTGGAGGTGGAGAGACCCCAAAGGGGGCAAAAGTAGATTTACAAGCGGATGCAGAAACCTGAGACCTAAGAAGCTGATGGATTGGAAACTTATAACATGGTGTATAAGCCATCCAGTACACAATGTGCCAATGTACTTGCAGTTTGCTCACTAATGTACAGAGTGCGCCACATTATTGAAGACTGGCGCAAGGTCTTTAATAATCTGATGCACCATACACGTATTTATGTGCAAACTGCGCCAGAAAACTGGCACAGACAGTTATAAATGTGGGCCGATGTGTGCAGTTCCATGGGCCATTGTTTGCTGCCCGACTGTCATCAGCGGAGGCCACCACACAGGTGCCGATGGCAGTAAAGAGAGACTGCATGAAACGTGCGGGCCGGCCATGGAGCTGCTAGGAGTAAATGGAGACGTGTGCTAGCCACTAGAAAAAAAATGCTACCACACATCCACATTAGTCAGTATGAAGCCTAGGGTAATGGTCCAGGTTTTATATGCTTATTGCCGCTGAAAGGTTCCCTTAAGTAATCTGCCAGATCCCATTCATTTAAAGTGAAACCTCAGGATTAAAGACTTAGAGCAACTATTCATATAGATAAAAGGTGCCCAGCTCAGCAGCTCACCACTGTGGTACATTCTTCTAATAATGACTTATAAGCTCCCCTTATCTAATGAAATGATAGCATTTCCTATAAAAAAAAGTTGTAGACCTTCGATCCACGTACCCGCTTATCAATTTCTCCATGCTGCAGCTGAACAAAGCGGGCGCTGATAGCAGCTATATAACTCTGTTGATTGGAAAAGGCAACGCGCCCTGCTCCCTTGGGGTATTTTAGCTCAGGGTCTGTGTCTATGCCAGCATAGCATACTCCTCCATACAGACGGTCCATAATCATAGCTAGTTCCACTACAAAAGAAAAAAAAAAGATTAATAGCAGTAAATCTGCATGAACGTACGGGCACATGTGACATAAAAACAAACATTTGTGGCCATATACGGCTCAGATAACACTTCTCTTTCTACACTTTGTAAAAGTCTGTATGAAATCTTCATGGCTTACTTTCAGGGGATAAAAGCACGTACCATTTGGGTTCCTGACATGAGAACTCTGACAGGCAGGACACAAGGACAGCTTTTGGGTGTTACTCTCTGAAGGTGTGTTACAGTACAGTAACGTTGTCTATTTAGTGCTAATAGAAGACTAAGGCATAATTCACACCTGATTTCACTAAACCATTATCAGATGTTTATTAGGTTTCATTGAAATCAGTTCTGTGAAAACATCTAACTGCTGGTTGTGTTGCGATTACAATCAATGGATGTTTTAACGGATCTGTAAGGGCGCGTTCACACGGTACGTTGTGGTTGCATTTTCATTGCGTTTTGAAACGCATTAGAACAGCTGATTTGCATAATTACACATTACTATTAACACGTGCGTTTACAAAACTTAGCGTAAATGTAATGTTAACACAGGTCTTGACCTGTGTGTTTTTTTGTTGACATAATATTAACGCTAGCATTTACAAGACACATGTGGACGCCTTGTGAACACATGAGTTAACATCACGTTAACGATGTGTTTTGTAATTGCAAGTGTAAATAATAATGTAATTAGGCAAATCACTTCTCCTCAGCTGTTCTAATGCATTTCAAAACGCAATGAAAATGCAACCAAACACCACGTGTGACCGCGCCCTAAGACTTCGTTATAATTGCCATTTGGACCTCCTGTTATTATTGTATTAGTTTTGACTGAAGGTGTGACCTGTGCCTAAGGAGAAAGCCCTTTGACAAGGAGAATGATGACATCCAGTTGAATGATAAATTTCTAGGAGGAATAATAGTTGGACGCTTCAATTCAGAGTCATAAGAAAACATCCTCCAGTATAAGAACAATACAGACACATCTGGAAGGACTGAATGAGCCACTTATTAAGTGAAAATTTTATTGCTGCTCAAATGCACAGACCACATGTCCATACGGAGACTTTTATAGCATTAAAGGGAACCAGTCAGCACTTGGTTCAGAAATGAACTACACAAATTGCCTTGCAGGAGAAGCACCCTCAACATTAGCAAATCTGGGCATGGACCGGAAGTCCTCTTACAATGGACCTAGTGCCCAGAACCATGAAGCATTAAAATCACCATTTGCATATAAAAATAGGAAAACGTGGGGAAAAAAAATAAATAAAAAAAATAAACATTTCTCTGCACTCAGGACACAGATTTCCAAAACAACAACCTGCTTATGACGCAGAGCACTGCAACATTGTGATATGTTTAGTGTAAATGTGAGTGACAGGTAAACCTTTACATGTAAAACTTACCAGCTCGCAGAGGTCGGGGGACTCCGCCAACAAAAATAGTTTTGCGAGGGTCAAGAGGCTGCGAGCCATCCATCACAAAGTCACTGTCACTAAGATTCCAGGGCCGGATCTGAACCTGTTAAGAAAAATTGTCAACTCTTTATGATTTATATATTTTGTCTTTGGAGTTATTTGCATGTATGAATAGAAGACTGACCTCAGCACATCAATTTTTCAGCAGACGTCATAGTAATACGATACGTGGACAGATTTTAACAGATTTTTCATTTTATGTGTGCATTGGCAACTTTCAAACACCAAAATTAGTATACATGAGGTGGGAGGGCGCGGGGGGCGTATCATGTGCCCTTCACATCCATCACGCAAAACACTAAGAGATTCTGGTGCGCCATATAAATTCTACACCAGCATTTAATAGCTGTACAACCTTCGTCGTGAACTGGCGCAGGGCATTCGGCCCCACACAGCACCCCTCCTTGCCCACTTGAAGTGGAAGTAGCGGGCGGGGGGCTTGGTCGAGGACACTTTTTTACTGTTTGTATACCAGTACAAGTCTAAATAGATGCCGCCTCAAGGTCTACATCCAGACTATAAAGCTGTTGAGAAGATAAAATTCTCCATTTGCAGATAATTCCGTTACATCAACCACATGTCCATCTACATTTGGAGATCATTCCAAAATCCTAATACCGACCTCATTCTGACGCAGCTGAGGCCAAAGATAGATGGCAGCAGTCACGTGCCATCAGCCTATATTTGCAAACAGAGGCTAGTGGTGACAGGTGGCAAACAAAGGCAAGCTTGGTTTGTCGTCTTATACCCCGTAGGCTGACAAGAATGTGATATTTCTGGTGCCCCTTTAAGTGACATATTAAAATGTGTTTATAAAGCCAGTTCTATTAACAGAAAAGTTCCTATGCTCGCAAAAAGAACTGACAGACCACAATCTGGTGTCTAGGGGATCTGCCTATCCTTTATCCTACATGTTATACCTATCCAATAACCACCAGGCTATAGAAAGCCTATGCTACATGTGCAGCCTATATCGATACAGTCTTAGGCTACATTCGCACACATGTATGGGGGACATATATACGGCCGGCGTATATACGGCCAATATACGTCCCCCATACACTTCCATGGGGTCACGGCACTGTACGGGAGTGTAGCCCCACAGGAGCGGCACCGTACCGCTCGGTAGCCTGGGAAAAGATAGGACATGTCCTATCTTTTCCCGTATTACGTCGCCATGGCCCATATGTTCCTATGGAGAGGGGCGGGGGTGAGCGGCGCTCACCTCCTCCTCTCGCCGCGCTGCCGTGTGTCAGCCGTGCTACGGTGCGGTGGGCACACGGCAGTGTGCATGTAGCCTTAGATCGGTGAAAAAACGTATTAGATTTTAGTTCTATACAATGCTAAATGCTCAAGTAATCCAGCAATTACAGAAGACACGATAGAAGATCCAACCATCTTCCCTACCAGCAGACAAAAACATCTTGTGCTTTTTCTCCATGCCGATTACCCAGCAGGTTTTTACTACTAATAGGCTATTCAGAAAAGCAGAGTATCGGCAGTACTTTGATGGCTGGCCCCCTTCTGAAATGAAGAAGAACTCTTGAAGTTGTCACGCGGCGCACAAGACAGGACGTTCCACCCAGTTAAAGCTTTCAAGTTCTATGTAAACACTGGAGGTGCTTCAATGAAGATTTCTTTTGCAAGCTTAGCCATTAGGTGATGCTTGTACTTCAACTTACCTTGCATGAATAACTACAAAGAAAAATGAGGAGATTTTCTATAATGAATACTCACAGGCTTGTCTTTAATGGTAGGGCTTGACACACACAGGTAGAGCTTACTGTCCTCTTCAATACACGCGTCAATCAGAGCCTGCACTGAACTTTCATCTTGGAACAGCAAGAACGCGTAGCCTGGATTATAAAACACGAGACACGTAAGGAAGCAGAAAACTAGAATACAGAATAGAACCAGACATTTAGGACCACTTAAGAGGTCCAAGTGAGTACCAGGCATTGCACAAATGTAGACACAGTTAGGCACCCCCGCATCCCAAAATACTCCAAATAGCCAAATCACCACTTTTTCACCATTATGCCTAGAACAAAAATGTGTATAAAAAGTGATCAAATGATCATGCAGTTCCCAAAATGGCAGATCTAAAAACCGCACATCCCACAAAAAATAACTCCTTATACAACTCTGTACACCACAGTATGAATAAGTCATGGCAGTCAGAATAAGGCGACAACAGACTTCTTCTTTTCTTTCAAAGTATTAAAGACATAACCAAAACTATAGACATTCAGTATCTCCGTGACCATGCAGGTCCAAAGAATTAAGGAGATGTGTCATCTGGACCACACAGTTATAAGCTGTAAAGGCAAAAAATGTTTCCAGCTTATCAGTGCATTTTACAGAATATTAAATGGTGCCACTACAAAGTACAATTTGGCCCACAAATAACAAGCCCTTAGGGTAGATTTACATATCCGTATGCTCGCCCGACTGCGTATCACTGTGCGCTGAGAGGAGGAGGAGTTGAACACCCCATAGAGAAAAGTGCACGGCTGCACACATAGGGAAAGATAGGCAATGCTCTACCTTTCCCCGTGTACGGTGCGGGAATGGTACCAGGCCGCCACTGCAGTCTATGGGGACGTGTATGCGGCCGCATATACATCCCCACAGACGGCCATCTGAATGGATCCTTATATTACTTTGTAAATGGAATACATATACAGGTAGTCCCCGGGTTACGTACAAGATTGTTCTTAAGTTGAATTTGTATGTACGTCGAAACTGTTTATTTTATAATTGTAGTTCTAGATAATTTTTTTTGCCCCAGTGACAATTGAAGTTTCAAAATTTTTAGCTGTATGGGACCAAGGATCATCAATAAAGCTTCATTACAGACACCTTACAGCTGATCATTGCATTTGGGACTAAAGTAAAGCATCCAGAGAGCTTCACCAAAGGTCACATTGGGCAGAGGGGGGCCCATCTTTAACTAGGGGTCGTCTATAAGTCGGGTATCCTTAAGGAGGAGATTGCCTGTATATGGCTTGTATAAGGAGGGGAGTGAAAAAACTGAAATGCAAATCTGTAAAAACCTACGGCACTCCTGAAAAGGCTAACCTGTGCCTCTGGTTTTAATAAAAATTAATACTAGCAAAGTATTAAAAAACAATTTTTTACAGTGATCTCCCCAAAAACACCCAAGAGGTGCCTAATAGGAGTAGAGGGTAAGTATAGGGGTAGAGGCTAAGTGTTAAACAACATAGTAAAGGATTATTCGGCTTTCTCGGATTCTTCTATTCAGATGCTGCCCAGGTCTCACACTGACCTTCATTTTCTAATGTCTCCCCCCACATAGGAAATGCTCTGAGATGTTGTCCAGTCAATGACTGCTGTCATCATACCGGCTAATATTTAGCTGGACAGATATCTCAATGCATTTTGTATGTGGTGGGAAACACTAGAAACCAGAGATCAGTGCAGACCCAGGCAGCCAGTAGATCCAAGCATCATGAGATTATAGAGAGTTAAAGGGCCATCACCAGGTTTTACCTCACTAAACTACTAGACCCCTCAGGTAGGGTATGAAATGAGCTTTCTAGAATTCCCTCCTTTATGTGAAATGTTACCTGTCCACTTATAAAATAAAAACGCATCTCTTGTAAGTGATGTGAAAATGAGTAGAGAAGAGTCATGTTTGCCTGAGATGAGTCAAATGTAGAGGCTGCAGGGGAAGTGTCACTTTACATGCCCACATCTTCAAATCTATAGTATCTAGAAACACGGTATTGGAGAATCTCATCTTTTAGACCTCATCAGGCAGAGATACAGCCAGTGGGAAAGGTGGGAATTGGACTGTTATCAGCTCACATTTCTCACTGTCTGGATCTCAAATTCTGTAGATTACACAACCTCGATGTGATCTGGCATGTTCCTAAGTACTATCGAACCAGGACATAAGACACTCTACCAGCAGCCTCTAAACAGGATTCATCTCAGGTAAATATAACTCTACTTTGCTTATTATCACTTGACTTTTTATAGGTAAATGAATGAGGTAATTCTAGAAAGGACATTTCATATCCTACACAAGGGTTCTAGTAGCTTAACGGGGTAAAATCTGGTGACCGGTTCCCTTTAAGTAATTAGGCAAATTCCTTTCCCCCATTTCCTAGACCATTCTCTGAATTCACTGCTAAAATTTATCTCCCATAGGCAGACATTTCTGTAGGAATCAGGTCACAGTTCCCCATAGAAATCTATGAAGAAGCTGTGGAAGGGAGGAGGTGAATCAGAATGACCTGCACAGATGCTACGGTACTTTCTGGTAACTTTAGCAAGTTTATTCATGGTTACCCTCAAAAGCGACAGCATTATGGACACACCCCACTAGTACCCACGACATCTGTGGAGAGCAGTAACCTGACCTCTCAGTAGTCTCCTCTCTAGATATAAAATTCTATAAATGAACTGTTCCCAGCAGCACAACCCCAGAAGGTTAGTAGTTTCTTGACTATTATACCAATTATTGCCAACTACAATACTACTCTATAGGAGTGCCCCTTCTCTCCTTATATATTTTTACTCTATAAATGAACTGTTGTCCTCGGGAGCTTAGAAAGCAGTGAAAGATGTAGTATTTTCCTCCAATAATAAGATATGTTTCTCATCAATGCTTGTACTATGTACTATCAGAGGTAAATTCATAGTGTATTTATTCCCTGGTGTGTATCCGTCTTCTCTACAGAGTACAATACATCAGTGTGAATTTGGCATTGCTCTCCATCAATGAACAGCGATAGACCCACATTTGTAATTCATTACTATCCATAATATAACTGTAAAAAGAACTTAATATACCTTTTGGTGGAAAATATGATTTGCTCTCTGCCTTATGTGGCCAATCTACGATCAGAGGACCAAACCGGCGAAAACTGGCAGTGATTTCATCTAAAACAAATAGATATACATAAATATGTACATTAGTAAGTAAAGTACTGTTCAATGAGAGAAGAAATGGCTGCTACTACATAGACGGCTTTCATGTAGCCACATTGCATCTACTTTTTCAGAATCTCAGTGCCCAAGGACGGGAGTCAATCCAGTCCCAAGTATACAACTCATTTTATGTATAAAAACTATTGTGGGCAGATCTTCTAACCCAAAATGAATACAAGGACCCAAAGGCTTTATGTATTGTGCTTTATGTCCTTGTGCAGTCAGAATACAAATCAATGAACCTTTCCTCACCTTCATCGATATCAGGAGGTAATCCACCCACAAACACTTTGCGGGAATAGCGCTCTACTCTTTCCCCGTTCTGATGTGGAAAACAGTGAGGAGATCCTAAGCCACTGTGAAGAGTCTGATCACTTCGACCATCATCCAAAAAGCCATCTTCCATTGGAAAGAGAGAGGACTGGCCTGAAGAAACAAACAGCATGTTAGGTAAAGACTGCACTCTACTAACTCCTCCCTATCGGTACTAGCATATAAGTAATAAGGGGACGGGGGTATCATTCTATTGAGTGATAGGACTGAAACATTCAGACACTTCCAATATTAGTACAAAGCAGAATGTACTGGGCATCATGTGGTTATAACCTTTAAGGGCTTCCCCAGCCTATGGATATTAAATAAAAGAAAGACGAGATTGGTGCAGGTCTAGCACCCGGCCGTCAGTCCTGGGATCAGCATAAAGAATGGGGGACAGGAAACATTAAAGTAATGCAGCCCGGATCAGCTGATTAGAGAGGGTCCCAACATTTGGACCACCAGCAAAATTCATTTATTCAGACCTGGACAAGGTGCACAGTTGTCCACATCCCCATTTGGTAGTTAGAAACCTCATTGTTACGGCTGCGTTTCGCATCACTTGTGGTGTAAGCACAGACCTTGACCAACAACTCAGTGAAACTTCTCCATTAGACCTCCCCAAGGTCCTTCAGACCAGTCTACCTATGAAAGGTTATCAGGTCCATAATTAAAAAAGCATGCAGGCCACTCCCCTATTAAAACCACTTCTGTATTCTATTTTAGTTGTGTTCATTTTATTATGATTAAGTCTGTTTTTTTCTAAATGTAAAGTCCAGGAAGCCACAGCTTCCATAGAGGACAAGGCCCCATTGTCTTAACACATGAAAGCCTACTGGACACAACACTACTCAGGCCAAGCTGCAATAAAGATGCCAATTTATTATCCCTTGTTATAAACCATCAGAAGATCAGAATTTATTTAAAATGAAACAGACTTTCCACTGTTATTGGATCAGAAACATTTTGGAGCAAGTGCTATGACATCCATATATGCCCCTGCTGCTCGGCCCTACTTCAGATATTGGAAGGCCACCTCCCTGTGTATACCTTACAATATATTTGTAAGTAGGACTGGGAGCCCCCAGGTGACGTGGGAATGGCTACAGTCCATGACATCAATTCTGAATCCTGCTCCATTCCCCATATCTGTATTGGCCTACTTCATAACACCCAGGTTTCCTCTGGATCCTCTGGTTTCCCCCCACACTCCAAAACATATTGCAGGTTTATTATATTGTGAGCCCCATTGAGGCCAGGGACCGATTTGGCTCTGTAGTGCCGCACAATCTGTAGGCACCATATAAATAAAGGAATTATTATTATAACCCTATACTGCACTGGTTTTTCTCTACACAGAGAAGTTGTCTACTGACGAAGCATCAGCGAAACGCGCGTCGTGGTGTAATTCACTGGCCGCCCTCCTTGGATTGCCCACGTCTCACTATGCCTTCGGGTGAGTGCATTTGATATATGCGGATTCAGTGAGGCCGGAAGGTACCTCCGGTCCTCATCTTGGCTGCTCTACTATCTGATACTTATATCCCGGTTTGCCTTACTTGTTTCTGTATCTTATTTTACGTTGGAGACTTCAGATATTTATAGATTACGTGGCTTCTCTCTGGGGGGGCGGGGGGGGATGACCGGCTTTTGTTTTCGGTGGTTGCCCCTTATTCTATCTGGGCCACTTGTGTCCCCTTGTACATTATACTGCATAGGTTTTGTTTATATTTGTGTATTGACACTGTAATAAAGGATAGATTTCATTTTTTATGGTTTGTTGCAGCTTCCTTTCTTCTCTTTCCCATATCTGTATTGGCCTACATCATAACACCCAGGTTTCCTCTGGATCCTCTGGTTTCCCCCCACACTCCAAAACATATTGCAGGTTTATTAGATTGTGAGCCCCATTGAGGCCAGGGATGGCTCTGTGTAGTGCTGCGCAATCTGTAGGCACCATATAAATAAAGGAATTATTATTATTATTATAACCCTGTACTGAACTGGTGGCTCTGGACACAGAACTGTAGTATTTCTTCTCTTTTTTTCTATTCTTTTCTCTATACAGAGAAGTTGTCTGCAGTATTATACAGCATCATACTGACCCAAAGAATAAAGAGGAAGAGTCATTTTTAGGCATCATGTGTGTATTACAGGCCACTAATAGGGGAAAGTAACCCCCAATGTCCATAGGAAATGAGGAGGCTGTGAATTAGCTGCCGTTTTGGGGATAGCTTATGCCCCACATTTAGGGTCAGGTGAACGAGTCCTAACAGAAAACAGCCTAGTTGTTACGGGGTAAAAGAATAACTTTGCAGTAGAACTCTTTTACCAGAGACTGCTGCACTGAAACAAACTGCAATGGCCTCCCCTTTTGTAGAGGGAAATTTCCCATGTACTTGTTGTATCTGCACTGAGTGTGTGATTTCTCCCGCTCTTATACATCACAGTTACATTGGAATCGTCTATCAGTTAAACTGCCAGCCCCCTTTGGGAAGAGTAAAAATATTCTTTTTAGAATCCCCCCTTTTATGTAAAATCTCACCCGTTTACTAAACTAAAAAAATAAATAAAAAATGTCATGTGAAAATGAAGAGTCAATTTTTGTCTGAGAGGAGTCACTTTTAGATGCTGGAGTGTCACTTCAGATGCCAGTATTTGGGGCTTTATGGAATCTAAAATGTCTCTTTAAACAACATCCAGAGTCACATTTAAAGACATAGATGTAAATTGGACCTTTATCTGCAACTCATAGTTCCAAAAAGGTAAATGAGTGAGAGATTTCACACAAAAAAAAAAAAAAAAAAAAAAGAGGGAATTCTAGAAATGACATTTTATTCCCTCACATCAAGGTTCTTCAGCAGGAGTATGAAGAGGGATCAGAGGCTGAGCGCTCTTCATACACAATAGCGGGTTTGCAGAATAATACAGCAAACACCCACTACCAATAGGTTAATGGGAGTTAACCATTTAAATGCCACCGTCAATATTTAACCATTTAAAGGAGCTAGATTGTTGCCCATGATTCCTTCCCTATGGAGTTTGTGAAAGCCAGGAGTCTATGCGAGATTCCCAGGCCTATCATTCAGCATGTGACGGAAAATAGTCCCCAAATCGCCACAACACAAACATTTGTTGTTAGTCCCAAAATGGTAGCAATGAAAAGATCTCAAACTTGCAAAAATGACACCTTAAACTGGTCCATACATAAAAGAAAATTCTGCAAAAGATTATATTTTTTTAATATCTACTAAAATATAATAAAAAGAATATAAATTTGGTATCTCCCCATGATCATATCCACCCAAAAAATAAAGGGAAGGTGTCATTCGGAGCAAACACTAAGAGCGGGCCCAAAAGAAAATGGTGCAAATGTGTTTTTCTGTCCGTTTTTCCAGCTTCCCATTACACGTCATGGAATATTAATTACCATTACTAGGAAGTACAATTTTAGGAAAATAAAGTGAAAATAGGTGGATTGGTAGTTGGGCTTGTTACGGGGATAAGCTGTGACTGGAAGAAGTATTGCAGTGTGTTACCATGAGTGGAGAAGCTACTTGGGGTACAGCTCTCGAGATATGGCTGCAGTGACAATGTTATCTAGAGATGTAATTCATTGCTACCATCTGCTCTACAAGGCGATACCAAGAATTTACATTGGCTTTACACAACTTCATTACTGACTACTTCAGCATATATTGTAATTAAATGATATTATGCATGAGGCTCCTGTGAAATACCGGTCACAAAACCTGAAATGACACCCTTCCCACCACCCAGAGAGTTGTATCTTTACTGTTCCCTTTAAACAAAATAATGTGCTATACTATGTAGAATGGGTGCATTACCTCCCACCCCCACACCCCACCCGCAAATCATGAAGTTTATCAAAAGTATGGTTTGTACTATGGGATATTAAAGAATGTATTTTTCATTTTTCCAATGGTTAAATCATTTTTGCAGCTTGTTGAAATTAATCCGTCACATTAAAATGCAGTGTGATCTGCTGCATGCAGTATGTCATGAAGTCCTATCTGCAGACAACAGGTTATAGAGCAGAGGGTAATGAACAGATTTACATAGTGTCCTATCTGCAGGAAGTATGTTATAGAGCAGAGGGAGATGAACATATGTACATAGTGTCCTTTTTGCAGGCAGTATATTATAGAGCAGAGTGAGATTAACATATGTACATAGTGTCCTATCTGCAAGCAGCATGTTATAGAGCAGAGGGAGATGAACAAATGTACATAGTGTCCTATCTGCAGGCAGCATAGAACAGAGGGAGATGAACAGATGTACATAGTGTCCTTTTTGCAGGCAGTATGTTAGAGAGCAGGAGAAGCGGAGCAGAGTAAATTTTAGAGATCTGGGAATAGATTAATAAATTTGTGTTCACCACTGGACTCTTCAGCCTAGAATGGTCATATTAGTGATCGATAGCACTCTGTGTTGAGTAAAGTAAAGAAATATTGTGCTTACTGGTAATAATAGGAATGTGCTATTTATCGGAACAGCAAAATTAACCTAACCCTGTAAAATGCTGGCCCTACATAACAGATTTTCCATAAGTCTTAACTATCCCAGATCCAGCGGGTCAGTCCTGGCTTTTGGACTCTGTCCGCACAATGAGAGGGGGAGCTGTGACAAGGGGGTGGAGGGTGAAATAAGAGTGGGAGCTGCAGAGGATGCAAATTAGAATCGCCCCCTGAACTGCATTTTTCGGTGTACTTTGTTCATGCTGCAGAGTTGTGGCGCACTGTGGGCACTAGCACGGCCCTTTAGGTGGACCTTTTTTTTCCCCTGTCTTGTCAGACACAGTGCAGCCGTGACACAGAACAGGCGTAGACACTTTATACATGTACAAGCAGTTTGCAGGTTCTTTCTAGACGATTCTGGAGTTCTCCGCAGTTTTGGCGCGTGGTACACAATAAATAGTGGCTATCCTGCCATTACTGAAATCTAGCATGTAAACATTACTAATAGTCAGATTGTGTGGCTGCCAAGCTCTTTGTCAGTCAGCAAAACAGAAAGCAAAGATTGTCATCATCCTTCCAGAAAGTAGTATTTTACTAAATGACAGGCTAGTAATGTAATCTGCCGCTTATCACTGACATTAGAAACATTGCTACAAGATGGAAAAGCAGAAATATTACCTCTCCTTCGCCCATATGTCCTCGCTGCGTGTCAGAGAAAGAAAAGAACCTTTCAGACAATGTTATCAAGATGAGAAAATCGAATTACATCCTCGCTACAGTCACTTACTGGCCTCGCTGAAATGGCCGGATTTAGACATTATTGTAGCCAACGCTGGGTATTAGCACAGCAGAAAGACACAAGAATGGAGACACCCCAAATACACATGGCGAGCATTTCACAATGGGACATCTTTTATCCACAGAGACCCGTCCATTCATGAGACCTGGGGCCATAAAAGTCTAATCCACCTCCTCTCATCTCTATGGGACAGGCAGAGGTTGCCCGGCACAATGCTCGGCTATCAATGTCAGTCCCGTAAAGCTAAATGGAGAGGCCGCGGATGTGTGCAAGCTGCCCATTTCTTGGGGAACCACTTTCCATACATTGAACATGGCTGTAGATACTGAGAACTCTACATCTCTTGTTATAGTAACACTAGACATGCTAACAGTGATAAGACGGAGATGCACAGGTTCTTGGGACCCATCAATCTGGTCCAGGTGCTAGTATGAGATATCAGGCATCATCTTTCACCTCTCTCGCTATAAGATGGACATCACATGAGGCAGAATGTAGTCAGAGGTTTAAGAACATTCGGAATAACATACAAGTACACCATTGATCCGTAATGTGCCACCCACTGCAGGATCATTGGCATTCTGCTTTCAGCGGGCTCCTCTTGGCAGCCCTCTGTCCTGTAGCCATTAGTATGCATGGCCTGTGAGGGCTGCCTTGTATTGGATTGATCTTGCAGGGTGAGATCATAACACGGGTCAGAAGTTTGGTAATGTGGCTCACCATAAAGATATCTGACAAAAGGTAGCACATTTTCTTCTGGTGGAGGGGTCAGACGTCTGCCCAATATGTGCTGCCTTGTTTTCCCACTGCTAGAGGGAGTCCCCCGTGCATCCATGCGCAGGGGCATCAAGGTTTCATTCTTAGGTCTCCACACAGAAAGGTTTTATGGACACGATACCATATAAGAATATGATATGTACATTTATGTCTAGGACAAACCTGTAGACAACCCATCAGAAAGACAGACCTAGAAAACCAGAATTATCAATGAGGTAACATGACATGAACCAGACCCACACATCAGGGCAGAAGAAAGAAGAATTCAGTGGTCCCTTGTTCGGTGCATCCCTACATCGTACCGTCTGCAGCATTTGAGTGACGGAGCTGGTGATCATGAGCGTCACTGTATGATTGTTATGGCATACTTTAAAGTGAACCTGTCAGCAGGAATGTCCTGTTCAGCTGGTGACAAGTTCCTATAGCCTAGGGCGGCTATGCCCTTCTTAAACATGCCTTTGTATTCTGAATCATTTCATTACTTTATACAAGTTTCATTCACATTACCTGGCTCCTTGCCAGCACCCAGTGGCGATTCATGGGTGAGGGAAGCTGCACCCTGTGTGTGCCTGTTCACCTTATGCATTCTCCCTCTCCTCCACACCATCCCCCTCAATGCACATAACAGGAATTGGGGAGGGAGCTGGAAAAGTGTGGAATGGCGGAAAACGACACAGGCAGCAGCTTTCCCCAGGACTCAACATATGCTGAAGTAATGTGAATTAAGCTTATATAAAGTATTGAAATTATTCAGAATGCTGACAAAGGCATTTTTAAAATCAGAATCAGTATAGCATAGGCGATAAGGACCTGTCACCAGCTAAAAGTGACATTCCTGGTGACAGGTTCACTTACTATTCTGTACCTGGTCACATTGAAAAGAACGTTTCAACAAAATCTGAAAAGTAAAAAAATAAAACACTGAGGGGGGCTGCTACGGTATTATAGTGACTAGTATAGTTGCATGCAGGGATGGGGGGGGGGGGGGGGGGTGTGGAACAGCAATTAGCTCCCTTTAGGGTGCGCCAAAAGATGGTGTTTGAATTGCATTTGTAAATGCATTGCAAAGCCCAGTGAGCTTGCTTGGCCCAACCCAATCATATCCACGTGTCCAGTGAGACGCACGCGATTGGTTACCAGCACTGGGGTTTGCATATATTATATTACACAAAACACGGGTGCTTGTTGCCGAACACATGCATTTCACTAAAAAAAGAATATACTATCATTCTGAGCCCTGTTCCTGGGCATTTGCATTATGTTTGTAAACGCAAAGCAAACGCCATTTGTCATCGCACCCAGACTGATCTGTGTAACATGATGTAAGACTGTGCCTACTCCTATAGTTAGGATAATCATGGAGATTAATTGAATGGTTTTTGTAGCTAATCCCAGCACAGCTTTCATTTTGTATCCTGCTCTGCTATAGAGTATCAAAGACAGGATTATGATCTGCTGCAACCTACTTGTGTACAGCCCATGGAAACAGAACCTATCCCATCTTATTTTAGCTTTATGTGAAGACTCCTGTCCTGTGCACCGTGTTCAGCCCATGGGATCGGCCTAAAATACTACTCATTAATGTCTGTTCTTCAGGTTCGCCATCTAACCCATTCAGGTCACGTCCAATGAACAGATTAATCTACTAGTCTTTAGGGTGGGCACACATGTAGCTTATGTGAAATTATTAAAGAGTGCATGAGCACTGTGGAGGGCAATATGTAAGCTTTGTGGACTTACCCTTCCTGGTTCTCAGAAAATGTTATATCTATATGTTATATAAATAATGTCATTGGAGCACTGGGGGCAGAGCCATCCTTGCTCGTGCACTGGTGTTCTTCTGTCTGTAGGAGCCATGGGTCATGTGACTCCCCAGCAGCAGGACCCCAGACATTGGCCAGGTCAGGGGCTGTGTGCTCATTACTTTATGCCCACCCCCGTCAAGAACACCATTCCCATGTCAGTGGTTGGAGGAGTGCACAAATGTCTTTGGCATGCCCCTCTAACCACTGATGGGGAAGTGGGGTTCATAGAGGAGTCATGCAGACAGTAAAGAGCGCACAGCTCCCCTTATCCGCAAAATGTCTGCATGACAGGGCATGGCACAGGAATTCCTGAGCCCCACTGCCAGCTGGACAGATGTAAACAGTGGGATATGTGTATGTGTGTGTCTAATGTGCACAGTGCGCCCCCAGTAATGACACTTACAGTACAGTGACATCACTGGGTCCCTCCCTTCTGCTGGGCGACGGACCCGCTCGGCGGAGGAGGGACCCATAGCCTTCCATTGTCTCCGCTGAGCATATACGTTGCCCAGCAAGAGGTAGCAGGGTAGAAAATGTAGCTTGCCATGTCTTTCCATCCTGCCTTTTTTAGCGTATCTGACGTATAGTGGATATGCCTCCATTTGCCACCACATGTCAATGTGTATCCTGTTGTAAGCCTTCTCAAAATTAATGCTGAGTGAATACTTAAAACCTGATTTGAATGCAGTAGAGTATAGGTAACCAATTACGGGCAGCAAGGTGGCTCACTGGTTAGCATTACAGCCTTGCAGTGCTGGGTACCTCGGTTAAAGTACCAAGATCAACATCTGCAAAGAGTTTGTATGCTCTAGGTCAGTGGTGGCGAACCTATGGCAAGGGTGCCAGAGGTGGCACTCTGAGCCCTCTCTTTGGGCACCCAGGCCATCACCCCAGCACAAAGGTCTCCATTCAGGACTCAAGACCTAAATCAAGGAGGTGTGGACTGAGCTTGATTATCATTATAGCCCCTTCTCTGGACCTGTGATTCATCCTGTTAATGGGACTTTAAAGGGAAACTACAATAATAATACGAGTTTCTCCTTCTTTCTCCTGTATTGGTGTCCTCAGGGCGCCAATTCGTTTGAAACCCGTTACTTTAAATTGGCATTTGGCCCGTTGTGAAAAATATGTGGCTTTGCTTGTAGTTTCGGCACTCGGTCCCTAAAAGGTTCACCATCACTGCTCTAGGTGTTTCCTCCCACACTCCAAAACATACTGGTAGGTTGCTTAGATTGTGAACCCCATAGGGACAGGGACTAATTTGGCAAACTGTGTAGCTCTGCATAATCTGTGTGCACTATATAACTAAAGGAATTATTATTAGGGCATTGTACAAAACATTACCAGGACAAGTACCAGAAAAGAAGAAAACATTGTGCATTGCTTACTACATGAAGAAGCTGAGGTAATGCTGCCATTTATACTGTAAAACTATGGATATGACAGTGCACTTTGCAATGAACAACTGTTTAATCCAACTTTACAACATGGTTGTAAATATATGTAGGGTCGACTGAATGGGGCCCTATACAGCCATATGACCACTATATGGCGTTCAGTACCAGACATGATTATAGCTTGCATGCCTAAATCCAACCCATCATGTTGTAGCAGTGTTATAGAAGTACTTTTTATTGTGTAGTTTTCTGTAACCTTGTCAAAAATGCAGAAAGCAGGGAGCGCTTTGCCCTGCAGGCGTTGTCCAGTTAGGAGGGCATGTATCCGGCCCTATAGAAAGTGTACCAGCTGCCCAAGTGTTATTACTGCCGGGAAGGGAGGACGAGCAGGAATTCCACCTAAAAATAAAGGAGCAGAAGCTCTGGGGAAGGGAATCCTAGTGAACACTAGGCTACTGTTTATAGGGAATAAGGAACCAAGAAAGGAGAAACTACACGGATAGAATTGTAATGTGTGTAATGAGAAGCAACTGCTATAATGTTCAAGGGTTAATGAAGGATTCGGGATTGAGAAGTAATAGAAGCAGAGACAAGAACAATCAATGAGTTTATTAATATGGAGTAAGACATTGCAGGAGTCCTCTGCCCTGTAGTAGGACAACTGCTGGGTCATGGTACAAGGTAAAGAAACTAAAACTTATCTAATGTACAAAAAGCAGAACTGGAGACCATGGATATCCTATACATCTCACACAACAGTTTTATCATGGAAGGTTACAATTCAGGAGATGGTCCGACTGTTGGGACCCTTAGCCATCACAAGGAAGGTCCCCTTTTCCCAATTTTGAATAAAGCAGGGGCTTACAAGTTTACCGATACCGTACTGAACTACTATGGGACTAGGTGTTTAGGAAACACATTAACTAAACTCCACAGATGTATTGATCATGTCTGAACCACCCCAGAAGTGGAAACAGTGCTGCGTGGGGCACTAAATAAGCTTTAAGGCTGCGTTCAGACAACCTTGCGGCCGTACATACGTCCCCGCTGATGGCAATGGCCGCACGGAACGATACGGTAGGGAAAAGATAGGACGTATCCTATCTTTCCTCATAGTATGGCCCGTACACTTTTCTATGGAGAGGGGGCCTCCTAGCACTGTACATTTGTGTAAATGCAGCCCAACACCTTTTCTCTTTGTCAGTAAGCTGACTGCAGATGAATGCCTTCAGCCTAAGCAAACGGACCCTTAAAGAGGATCTGTCACCTGTAAAAATGGCGCTAGTAACTTACTAAAGTAAGCAGCTCTTAGTGCTACAACAGATGCAGCAGTGTTACACTGTTAGAGTTATCGGAAACCTCTGAGAGCAGTGTCTGCCAGTGTTATTAAAGTGATCCGGCATATTCATGAGGGGGCGGGGCCTGGCAGTCACCACCAGCCTATGTAGTTTGAGCGCGGTTCAGAGTTCCTATTGTCAGTGTCTGCTAGCTTAATAGGAGGTGTCCAATACCGCTAGCTGCACCTGGTGCAGTTTTTACAGGTGACAGGTCCTCTTTAAAAAGACATCACCACCTGGATGAAAGACTGTATGCAAATGAGCCTGAGGGGTGAGCCTGGAAGCACTCATGCTCATTTGCAAACAGTCCTTCATCCTGGTGGAAGATGCCCTTTAAGTTGGCCCAACTCTGCAGGTTTGGAGTCCTTGCCTCATATAGACTTGCAAGCACTATGAAGCAAAATGAAATGTCACACACATATTTACCAAAGTTTTAATAATAAAAATTCTAATTTATAAAGAACACAAAAAAAAAAACTGCATTGCCATGTCTGACGTGTATATTATATATAATTTAATTTCTAATTTGTTTCATAAACTCTCTACAATACCGTAATTACAATTTTCTGCCTATGGCTTGTTTTTTTTCCCTCATGTGTGTGAATAGATTTTATTGGTATCATTTTGGGGTTAATATATTGCAATTCATTTTTATTTAAATTTTTTGCATGGTTGTAAAAATATTCACGTATATGGTATGTAGATCTAAAAGCAGCAATGATTATTTTTACAACCATGCAAAAAAGTAAAAAAATGAATTGCAATATATTAACCCCAAAATGATACCAATAAAATCTACCGTATATACTCGAGTATAAGCCGACCCGAGTATAAGCCGAGACCCCTAATTTCAACACAAAAACCTGGGAAAACCTATTGACTCGAGTATAAGCTGAGGGTGGGAAATGCATTGGTTACAGCCTCCCAGTATATAGTCTGCCAGCCCCTGTAGCATACAGCCTGCCCAGCCCCTGTAGTAGGAAAAAAAAAATAACACTGTACTCATCTTTCCGACATCCACCATAGGTCCTCTTCTGTCTCAGACAGAAGAGGACCTATGGGTGACGTCAGAAAGGTGAGTTTTGTCTTTATGTTTTTAGTTGACTCGAGTATAAGCCGTGTTAGGGTTTTTGAGCACAAATTTTGTGCTGAAAAACTAGGCTTATACTCGAGTATATAAGGTATTCACACACATGAGGGGAAAAAAAAAAAAAAACAAGCCATAGGCAGAAAATTGTAATTATTGAGTATCAAACTTTGTAAAGAGGTTATGAAACCATTTAGAAACTAAATGATATATTATTTATAAAAACTTTATTTTAGTAATGTGTAAATTTCCTGCAGAGACTACTAGGCCGTGTACTAGCCTGGCCGGACACTGGGGGCTAAGGCTACTCCACAGAGAATTTACACAATAATATAGACAGCTATAGACACATTACACAGCAACTAAAGAGATTATATACAGGGTGTACATACAGGTTTCTGAATGGAGGCCAATTATGCTCTGCCAAAAATATCTCTTTCTACTGTATACTCAGGAGGGTTCTCTTTGAGCAACAAACTCACGCTCGTGAAGGCTTCACGTCATGCAAGAGGCCTTCACACCACATATCACAGGAAAGCTGCCGCCACATACATCACACATATCCATAGGGTTTCATTCAACCAACTATTGCAGAAAAAAAAGTCTCCCTTTATGTAGAAAGAAGGTCTATAAAAAACAAATTAAAAAAAGACAGCATTCTGTTGGAGGCAAACCAGCTGTGAACCTTGTGCCCCAAAACACCTTGTTACATCTAGGGTCACTATAAAAAAACACAACACCACCGCATGTCTAGAGCAGAGGCCAATAAGAAGCATTGGACTCATGTCTGGTGCCTGCGTGATGATCCAGGTGATGGTCAAGAGACTCGGGTAAGGCCGGCGGCACACATTGCGTTTTGAACCCGGTTTTGGGTGGTTTTTAAGCAGTCCATAAAAAAAAAAAAAAATACTTTTTAGAAAACGCATCCATATTTGACCCGTTTTAATTAAGATAATTGGTAAAACTGGTCAAAAACACATGCGTTTAACTGACTGCTTAAAAACCGCACAAAAACTGGCTCAAAACGCCATGTGTGCCGCCGGCCTAAGTATTAAGGTTTTATTTTTTTACTTACCAGAGGAAAAAATAAAAGATGATTTGGGACACTGTGGGTGGTTTAGGGTCCACAAAGCGCCCCGACAGTGGTCGTTCCGCTGCAAACACTGCGTTTGTTTAGTCTCAAGGAAGCAAAGGCTGAGGCTGCAGTCAGACGTTGTGTTATGTTTGCGTTGAACGCATGTGTTTTCAAACAGCGGAAGAGGAGATTGGCCCAATTACATTGCTGTCAACATTGCGCTTGTTAATGCTTTGTTAACACTTTCGTTTTGTAAACACAACGGTGACAATGTAATTAGGCAAATCTATTCTTCAGCAGTTTAAAAACACATGCATGTCCAATTTCTGCAACCCCCACTACTGGCATCCCCACTGAGTTTTTAAGTAGGGGGTTCAGTGCAGGAATGGATGGGGCAGCTGTACACATACCGGACCTTCACTCCCCTCCAAAAAAAAACACGATGCTTCCTTTCTCAAGATCAGCAAGGGTTCAGGAATTGGTCACTTACAGGCATAAAATGTCAAAAATGTTTTGACAATCACCACTTCACGGATGAGCACCTACAAATTAAAGAGGCTGGCCTGGGCTAAAATATAGTTATCCTATGTGCAGGCCTCTCTCCCAAATATATACTGATATCATATCCACCGATTAGGCCATCAACATACATCCCCAGCAAATCCCCTTAAGTTATGGACTTATTTAAAGGGGTTGTCTGACTGTATGTTTACAGGGGCACAGCACCTCAGCTCCGGCCCTGTCTCCTGTCCAAGTGCTGTATCAGGGTGCAGAAAGCTCTTCAAGGCCAGAACTGGTTGGAGCCGTAAGACTGCCAAGTCTAGAGAAAGTGGTGAATCAATTCCTCACAATTTTCTAGATCTTGGTTTGTTGTCATTCTATAGAAAGCTGTTGTGCCCCTGTTCATGTGATGTCTCACAGGTGCACAAGGCGTTATATCACATACAGTAATCAGAGCTGTGCTCCTGTGTGACATCACATGACAAATGACAGATTTCTATCCAATGGAAGTAATCATAGAAGCTTTCTATAGAATAAAAGCAAGCAGAGATCTAGAAAACTGAGGAATTGATACAGAAAATATAGTGTAACGAGATTGATTTGGAAAGGTCCTTCCCGAAAATCCTCTACCGCCAGGGAAGGGATCTCATTAGTAATCCTTTTCTGATGCGTCTTATAAGCGACAATTCAGTACAAGCAGGCCGCGGGGGGCAGACCCTACCATTATGGGAAGTGTAAAATGTGCACCCACCATTGGTCGATCATTATACTCGCTGTGCTGCTCCACAATCGGACTGTTGGGAACAATATACTGTGGTGTAAGGTCTTGTGGAATACAATTACAGGCGGTCCCCTACTTAAGGACACCCGACCCTTTTCCCCCCCCTATGACCTCTGGTGAAGCTTTCTGGCTGGTGCCACATGCACCGCTTTGTCTGCGTTTGAAAACGCAGACAGAGCCGCACCCACTGGGGTATGCCGCGTCCCGATCGCATCGGCGTTTCTATGGAAACGCCTGCGATCGGGAACGAGCCGCCAGTGTTTTGCATTAAATTAACGCAAAACAACGGCGGCTCATTCCCGATCGCAGAAACGCCAATGCACCAGCCTCTGGATGCTTTACTATAGTCCTAGATTGCAATGATCAGCTGTGAGGTGTCTAATGAAGATTTATTGATAGACCTTAGACCAATTACAGCAAAAAAGAAAAAAAAAATTATCTAGAACTACAATGATAAAATATACAGTTTCGACTTACAAACAAATTCAACTTGAGAACAAACCTATGGGCCCTATCTTGTATGTAACCCGGGGACTGCCTGTATTATGTGTACATAACAGAGGCTTGTTGGTGCTGATGGTGAGGTATAAAAACAGCAATTACAAAAAGGTGCTAAATGTATACGTCCCCCCCATAATCTGCCTATGTGCCCCCCTCCCCACACGATCTGCCGGCATGCATGTAGTACGTTTATTGAGCGGGGATAATGTGACATTTTCCAGCACCTTGTCGGCTTTGTCTGTCTGCAGTCTCCTCCGCTATTCCCATAGTAACACTTCTAGGCCATGAGGCGCGGTATAATAGTGCGCTCTACTACAGTGCCAATCATCTGCTTCATTCTCATTCCTCCACAGGACTATTGTCTCTGATGTGAAGATGAAAGACACCCGAGACGCACACATAGGCCCTTCCACAGGCAGGTCTTGTGGGGAGGTAAACATGGGGGTTAACAATTCACTGTGGGAATGGTCAGGTGTAAACATATGTGTGCACTGTGCCCTATGTATTTATGGGTCAGCGCTTTTCACCTTGTGTCATCTGGCAATATATTTGCAGACTACTAAACAATCTCACGTCTAGTTTGGTCCAGATCATCCAGCATCATCCATGGCTCCTGTAATCCTGCTCTGTGGCACAACGCCAATTCACAAATCCCGAACCGTGCAGAGTCCAGTTTCACAGACCAACCACAGTGCTGGAGAAGGGAGTCTGTGCATCATAGTGGTGGATCATGATTAGTGTTTGGCACTTCTGATTTGCGAATAAGGGTTTCCTTGTATCAGGATGCATGGAGCGATGCATGAAACAGGACACTGAAAAGCCATATGGAACTGCCTAAATGTCAGGAGGGTGCGGACACACATACCGCTAGCAAGTTTACAAACACAGCGCCAGTGTACGGGCGCACGCCTTAGCCTGATCGCATATGCGTTTCTATGGAGACGCATACGATTGGTAACCAGTTCCCAGTGTTTTGCATTAAAAACAATGCACCAAACCAGTTTGTGGTTACAATCCCTTGCGTTTCCGTAGAAAGGCCCATCCCCCTACGCTGGAGCTGCGTTTGCATGCGGCTGAACCAACCACAACCAGTGCCTAATGGCTGCATGAAAACCTTCATAAACCCACTGAACACTGTAGCCGTGTGTTTTTTGCAGCAATGTCTGTCCATATCCCCCATTTTTTTTGGTTCTTATCCTACAGCAAAAGCATTTATACAAAAAAAAAAAAAAAAAAAAAAAAAAACACACCATACCTACCCGTATCCAGATTGACCACCTGACCACTACAGCCACTCACAGGGCTCAATGGTGACCCCAGCTCATCAGAAACTGGGCTGTACAAGGACAGTCATAGGTGGTTTTGTGTCCCCAATAGCCCTGACAGGTCTGCGTTCATTTCTGTTCAATTCATTTGGCTTTATACTAGATGCCGACTATGAAAGGTTCTGTAAGGCTTATTCATTGCATTTCTGCGTGCATCGGTCAACACACATCCCAAAATACACCTGCCTTTAAGGATGCATTTCAGATTAGCTTTAAATCACTTTAAAACGCATTAAAAACGTATCCAAAATAGGAACCTATTTGATGGAACATTTGAAGGCCCAGGTAACTAGTAAAATAAAAAGCTACTAACTTTTGTTTCACACTAGTCGTTCCCATTTACTGTTTGTACCGTGATCACTTCCACTGAGGCAGCATTTACATGTGGCATTTACATATAAACATCTGAGGAGAGGAGATCTACATTGCTGTTAACACTTGCATTCTGTTACTGCAAATGTTAACAGCTATGTAAAATGACAAACCTCCGCAGTTGTTGTATTGCGATTCAAAACGCGATGTAAACGCCACGTGTGCACGCAGCCTTACAGAGAATCCATGTAAAATATAGTTTATTAATAGAATTACTAAAAACCTGAGTCAAAATACAGACTTTCAAGATTGTCGATTTCTAGGGATCCTTTTTTAATATCTGCTTGCTAGAGGCCGGGGGTACGTTTGGACTTTGTAGGTTGTAAAGAATTGTAATACAGTGGATAGAGGAGCCCTTGGTCAGGAGAGATGGCTTACATGTACTATACTATGCATTTGTCGCTTCTTCCTTATAACTGCTGCTCCAAAATAATATCATGTATCCATGCAAAATCTACAAAACATGCTTGGCGTGTGTAGCTATAGAAGTGGGAATGTAGAAGTAGTGGACTCTTACATGGGTGCCCGCTAGGGATTCAGACGCCATTACATTTGGTTCATGGTAGTTTGGGGCAATGACACAGATTATGCCCTGGTGTCGAGGGGGTTCAGCTAAGTGTTTGAGGAAATCTACCATCAAAACCAAAAATGATAAACCAGGGACACTTACTCATAGATCCAGGAACCGTGACTGTAGTAATCTTCTTATACTTGTTATCTATGGCTACCGTATGAAGGTGTTCAGACAGCTCTTCCTGCTCACTGCACAAGTGTTGAGAGAGCAGAGGGAAACAGTGTAACAGTCTGTAAAGCTAGCCCACTAGGGTAGCTCCCTCGGGCTCATTAGCATAATTATAAAAGTTGATTTTAGAAGAAAGAAGCTATGGATAACAAATAAGATTAAAACAGTCAGTGTCTGGATCTATGAGTAATTGTCCCTGGTTTAACACATTAAATTTAGAGCTTTCGTTTAAAGCTCCAATTCCTACCAGTCACTCTCTTTCATCTGAAGAAATATTCAAGCAACATCTTACAAAAATGCAGATAACAATACAAATGGTGGCGCACCCACCAGAAGCGAGACTGAAAGGGGGCAAACAATGATATGGTATTTACTAAAGATGGAGAAATGAGAGGGCAGAACATGAGAGCCCAGTCAGTAATGCCAGTCAAATCCCCCGAATGTCCACATGCCACATAAGCTGCTTAACCCTAGAAGAGAAGCAAATTGCATGGAAAGGGGGAAAATGCTGAATTTACCTTTCAGTGAATCATTTTCTGCTCTCATGATGTCGATCAGGGAGCTTTCCAGTGAATGCATGTCAAATGTTCTGGTGCGATCCTGCAAAAAGGTCACAGAATATTTAGAAGGAAACCGGAGACGGACAGAACTCCAACAATACACAGGCAAAGTGATGCATCACACAATGGAAGAGACAAACAAGACACTGGTCCTGCAGCATATGAACAAGCTTAAAGGGAACCTACTATGAGAACTCTACTATCATAGGTAGATCCGATGGTAGATTCCTCCCCCCTGCCTCTACCCTAATCTGTAATAATAATACCGGAACCTAACTTGTTAATAAAATTAAGTATTTAACATATAAATTAAATGCAGAGGCTACTGGGGCGTGTTATACTAGCCTGGCCGGGCACTGGGAGAGAAGGCTAGTACACACCCCAGAAGCCTCTGCAGGTAATTAACATATTACTAAAGTTTTTAGTTCTAGGATTATTACATTACAGATTAGGGCAGAGGCAGGCAGGTTATCTTTAAGGGTGGCCAAGTCTGGCTACATGATCCCTTTAAGGTTCCGGAGAACTTTATACTACCTGGATAACAATGTGTAATATTTTACATGTAGAAGCAGGTTTAGAGGAGATGTAGAACGGTCATTGTGTTTAGGACTATTATGACAGCCCCTCCAATCTCTTACTGTTTTTACGGCTGCTAGGAGACAATTTGATGCCTTCTGTTCATACAAGGAACCATTGTCTTACTAGATATGTATAGAGGAACTACAGATAGAGCCAGCTATAAACAAAGTCATGTGAAAAAAAAAAAAAGCTTCCTAAAAACTAATATTAGCAATTAGAACTTGTGTATGATTCCTGACAAGGCCGAGCCCTAAACTCTATCCATTCACACGTAGCCTTGTACTAATTACATAAAATAACAAGCTTCCAGCTGGCCAGCAGATGCCCGAACATGTAGCGTAGCTTGGAAGTATCATATACATATTTACTGTAACAACTGTATGGTCTTTTCAGATCCAAAGAAGCCAATACCAATAGAAAACCAATACGACTGCACTTCCCTACTGTAAGAATTGTGGCCCCAGCAAAACAATTGTCTAATAGACTGCAGAATAGTGTTACAGACTATCCACTGCTGTCCTATACACCTGGAGAACCCACATGACGTGGTGAGGACTGTACATGGCACTGAGGAGTGACTGGCACAGAGCTGGCTCTGTAGGAAGTGCTGAGGGGGTCTTGATTTGCACCCCATCCAGGGGACAGGCTCATCTTCTGCCGTTTCCATAGCCCTCAGACAGGGGCATTCAGCACTGATTGGGGAAAATGTTCCAAAACTGCTGCAAGAACAAAAGTGGAGTAGTTGCTAATGGCACCACTCAAATGTGCCTATTCACTCATAGCCCCGACAAGCAAATTGGAAAAAAAAAAAAAAAAAAAAAAAAAAAAAAACACACCCTACAAACTTCATCTTATTTTTATCAGTTTTGCTCCATCGCTCCACTGTCCTGTTCCTACGGGTCATTCATTAAAGAAATTCTCCAGAATTTAATTTTTTCTGGGAGCAGTTCCGTCCTACCTCTTCATCTTTTCTATAACTAAATGTTGGGGGCCAGGATGATAATTTAATTACAATATACATCTATTAGGTTGTATTTGTCACGTTTTGGCTCTACATAGTGAGGATACTTGTCCTTACAATAGTGGGCTAGGACGTATCCTCCTGAATAGGAGTGACCATCGGCACCAGGCTGTGATTGGCTGCCGCTGATGTCCAGGGTGTTTTCCCATTATATGGACAGCGAAATCACTGGGGCCTCCCAGAGCGCATGCTCAGCGGAGACCAGGGACAGATGCACCACGTTGTATCCAAACCCCCATACGTCATTCAGCAGCAGGATGGATATACATAGCTAGCTGCCCCTATCCACAGTATATGGTGTATACTATGCGGATGCCTCAGTCTGCCAGTATACGCTCAGCATATATGTTGGGAGCTTGCCTTGAGTATAAACAAAAAAATAAAGATGTGATTGTAGCCTTAGAGGTTTCTAAAGCGCCCTGGTTCATAAAATATCTCATTAGCTGCCATTCCTATCCATGGAGGGTCAGTTATGGCAGTGTCATGACCAGTCTGTGCATGCTCTCAGGGACCCCCATTGTAAGGATAGGTTAGGAATCCAAAAACGAGGTGCGAACATAGCCTAGTTTCCAGTACATGGGAGTGGCAGTAATCGCAACGGGAATATGCTCTATTATCTCAATGCTAAATGTGACAACGTGCTGCCTAACCAAGCTTGCCCCAAATCTACATTACAGCCGCATTAATCTTTGGTATAGCAGTACCATCTCCTATGAGACGTTGTCCTACATACAGGCGTGTTATCACAGAAATCAATGATTGCTTGCAGCAGTGACCTGCCCTTAAATCCTCAAATCACATCACATCACACCACCACCATAAGGGGGCAGCAGAAGGTGCTGTGCGGTACAGGTATGGTCTTCTCACAGGATGCTCTGCTTTTATTTATACTGTCCCAATGCTGCAGAGGAGCAGCAGTCAACATGATATGGTCAACCCCTTTAAGAAACATCTGTGGGATTCTCCCAGACCATGCGGCAGAGTGTCATCCATCAGTCGAGAAGTGACTGACAGAACAGTTCTCTGCCATTTCCTGAAATGTAGTGAAAACAGGAAGTAAGGAGAAGTATGAAGAGACGGCACATCACAATATGTGAGGGAGGGGAAGGTTATAGGTCACAAATGCCTCGAGATTTCGCCTGGAACTGATTGCCGTTTCAGCCACAGGTTTTGGTGCCATTCACCGACAAAGAAACCACCTTGAAAACTGCAACTGCAAACGGCTATGCTGCAGGTTTTTTTAAGTGACAGATGCAGGGGATTTATGTCGAAAAAATTCCAAAAATCTGCAAGTAATCCAGATCATGTGCATTTACCCTCAAATGCTGACACAGGATTGTGAAGAGGAGGAGGGGGAGGTGTCATACAGAAATTTCTATACATATTCCTGACAATGTGGGAGCAAAGGAGACAAAGTATAGAAATCTCTGCATGATGTAGAAATCTCTGTATGTTGCTTTATTAAGCAACAAAAAAATGTTTTGCTTTTATTTTTGTATTTGAAAAACTGACAGATTTATTTATTGTTACCTTATATACTCGAGTATAAGCCTAGTTTCTCAGCACAAAAAAATGTGCTGAAAACCCAAACTCGGCTTATACTCGAGTAAAAAATATATAGGTTTTACAAGGTTTTTGTGGTAAAATTAGGGGCCTCGGCTTATACTTGGGTCGGCTTATACTCGAGTATATACGGTATTTAGAATTGTATCTTCATGCAGGATATGATTAACGGTTTGGAACAGCGGTGGCCAACCAGTTTACGGGGAACTTGTTTATTTGAAGCAATTGACAAACATTTAGAACGGACAAAGAACAGGTTGCACAAGAAACATCTTCCTGGCCAGATTTTCCTGTTGCTTATCTCTCGCAGACACTGATGGGAAAGGCTACCAGGCACTTAGCTAGAGACAAGCCTCCCACACTTGAGGTGAAGTCTTATTTCTGACCACCAAAAAATAAATTAAAAACTCCATAATTGGAGAACAGAACATGCACAGGACTAAGGACCACAATAGGAATATGGCTTCATGAAAGATGGATGGCAAACATGCAGGGTCTGCTCCTTCTCCATAGGTTACAGTGTCCTGTATACAGCAGCAGCCCTGATGAATACATAAAAGTGCACGTATATGTAGCCACCTAGACGTTAGATCTCGGAAATTCACCTCCTACTTTACAATCTACAGGAGGCCATGTGAGTTCCTCATCTGACAGGCTTTCGCATGAGCCAGGGCTCAATATCCCTCTACTGCAACGTATTCGCCTCCTCCTCCCCCGGAACAGTTCACAGACCCCTCCCTGACCTGTCGTAACCTGTTGTGGATGAGACACTGGATTCACTTTCAGTCTGCATAAGAAACTTTCACTGAAAGTCTACAATACCAGCCATATATTTATCAGCATGCAAAAAAATAGAAATTAAAAAACCTGATATTTGTAAAACACGTTCTACAACACGTTACAATGCAGCCGTGTAGTGAGCTACGAGATCTTGGCAGAGAATGGAAAAGTCAATGAATAAATAAAAACAGAGGCAAGAAACCCTGATGGAGCGTCGTCAAGGGCGCGTGGGGCGCTATCCAGGAGCAGAGTGGTGGCCATGCTTAGGAGGACCTCCCACCCGTCACACCCTGCCGTTCAGCCTCTGCTTTCCTTCTAAAAAGACAGCACCTAGTTTTTTTTAAGCATTTACACTATTGCTTCTTCCTCTATGCTTAGATATCAATCCCATGATGCTGGAGCGCAGCACTGCAAGGGCATCTAGAGTTATCTATAGATTTGCCTTCTGGGAGGACAAAAGAATTATCCTCCTTAAAAATCCAAGAGACTACAATTACCCCAAATATGTAGCCCATGAGTGAATAGTCTATCTGCAGCACTATTCATATTGGTCAGTAAGTTTTAATACAGCTTTAAACCATCTTGACCCCCTCCCCCCTAATAATCATGTGCCTTCAGAAAATAACATCTTGGGCTACATTCACACAACAGTGTGCTTAGCCATAGCATGCGTCTGGGAGATCTCTTCCCTCGCCATAGAAAGCTGAGCAGCCTTGGCCGTCCGGCTCAATCATGGTCCAGTGAGACACACCTTGACTGCGTGTAATAGACCTCTATGGGGACCATGATTTGGATACAAATTGTGCTGTCGGATCACTGTCACCAATTACGGTCGTGTGAATGAGGCCTTAGATCACTTAAAAGAACGTGCCTGGATCCATAGTAGTTTAGCCAATGGAGGGGGAAGAAAAGAAAAAAAAAAAAAAAAGTAACGTCTCTTTAAACCAACAATGTATTATGCTCAGCAGGAGCAAATTCAGGGCACAATTTCTATCAATCCTTCTGTTAGTGGATTTTAAGTCTTCTTAGACTAAGCTTACATCTTATTTTTCTACACTATGGAGGTACACGTTGATAATATTGCCATTTTAATCCCTATGCATCCAGAATATTCAAAAAAATACACAGGCTGGGCTATATTTTAATGTGATTGGCCTCGTTCTCTCATGTTTTTGCTAATATGTGTGTAAGTGTGGTGGGGCAGGAGATTAGGTAATTTACCAATATATATCTATCTATTAATAGTTCTGTTCTGCTTTCTTGATATGTGAAGTGAAGATTCCTGTCTTTCGCCTCATCAGTCAGACCATAAAATGGCTGCAGATGGAGCCATGTGATCTCTGTCCATGAACAATCACCCTGACAGGACCTTGATCTTATATTCAAGAATACTATCATAAGATCCTGGTAGGGTGATTGTTCAAGGACAGATAGAGATCACATCTGCAGCCACTTTATATTTGGGAATGTCTGGCTGATGATGTATAAGATAGGAGGCTTGACTTCACATATGAAGAAAGCAGCAGAACCATTAATAGATGTAAATTGGTAAATTCTCTAATATCCTGTCCCCCCATACATTACAAAAACATGAAGTAAAGTGGCCAACCCCTTTAACTTTTCTTTCCCATTGCTTTCCTATGCAGAGGGATATTGGAATATGTATGTGATGAATGCTATGCACACTGCAGATTATTCCACGGTCACAGTAGTTATACAAGTCGTCTTCCTCAGAAATCCCTCCCAGATACTGGACTTGCTGACTAATCGCTATTTTCTGACAGCAAGCTTTCCTCCTCTAATACACAACTGCATTAACTTGTTTCTCGGCATGCATTAGTAATAGGAAGAGATACAAACGCAGTTTTATTACATAAACCTGGGAGTATCACATGTAGAAAGCCGAGAAGGAGATGTTGAATATCTCACTACACCTAAAGAAAGTACTGAAAGAAATCCATCTACTACATCTTGGGCGGAACAAGATTATGACATCATTTCTTCCAAGTCTGTCTCTAAGATGCCTCATCTAGGGACACATGGTAAAATTACCCTTTTCCACTCCAGCCAACAAATAAGAAACCCAAAAGACCCAGCAATGGGTCAGAACACCAACATTGGATTCTTACAAGTAACCAATGAAAGAATACAGTGTTTACACCGGGTACTAGCATCCATAACCAGCAAGGTGACTCTTCATCATGCCGTCAATCTGATCAATAAAAAAGGCAGGATTATGCAAATACATTTTCCAGGATGAGTATACCTTCTCAAACATCCGGCTGACCGCTCTAGAAAGCATGTGATACAAGCATGATGTGAGCTGCACGCTCTCTCCCTCACGGGCAATAGGCCTTAATCTACTCTAGATTTGTTGTCCAGCATTAGATACAATAGGACTGACTACCTCAATAAGACTGGAAATGCCAGCCGACCATGGTTGTGGAACCATTTTTGGAAGAAAACAGACATCTTTTTTAACCCCTGGACAGCACCTGCAGGCCTACTATGCCCAACAGAAACAATTCCCTCTCTCTATCAGATGAACAACGGGCCCGTCCTGTGAGAGGCAAAGGGCGACACAGAGGACAGGATAACACCAAAGGTAGTAATATAGCACATAGATTCAAAGAGGAGTTCATAAGAAACAGAGGACAGGAGTAATAGAGGGGGGGAAAAAAAAAAAAAAAGTCTACCTTTGTTCCCTCCCTGGGTCCAGTTTGCAAATAATCTAACTTCCCCAAACTAGTCATGCACCATGACTAAACAATAATATAAGTTCACCTTACTGTGAGATGACATTGTAGGCAGCACGTGTTTAGTCAGTAAGCAAGACCTGAGCATGCTGGGATTGATGAAACGAGAAGTATACAACACCATCTCTGAGGACTCAGGCCATAACTGGAGCAAATGCCATTTAAAGGGGTATTCCGGGAATATGAACGTCTGACACAAAAACCCATGATGATATAAATAAATGAATACAACAATACTCAATGTCATTAGTCACAAAATGGAGCTTCAATAGTTTGATTTTCTGATTTTTAAAATTTATGGCCTCTCTAAAGTATGCAGAGTTATCACCAAGATGGCCGCCACTGGAAACTACAAGTTCCATGATCCTTTAGTTCTCAAACTCCTCCTCCCTCTTATGCTCTGCTCCCAGTGATGACATAACAGGTTTTCTTGCTCTGTTACCATAGTAATGATGTGTAACTGCCATCACCACAACACCGGCCATACTGGATGCACTGCAACCAACCGACTACAGCCAAACATAGTGGTGATCACATGACCTGTCCAAACATGTGCAGGACATGTGATGTGGACACGTGACCAGCGGCCATCTTCTGTCCTGTGTATGCTCTGCAACGGACCGCGCGGAGGAAATTAACGGATTGATTAAAGGGCCAGTAGCATTTTAATTCTTCATTACAGTCTATGTCAGCAGCATTTTCTGCTAAGGGGAGCAAAATTTTTAACAACAACTAATTACACATTAGCTTATATTTTAAGGACCCATTTGTATATGAATGATGCTGATTCCTGGAATACCCCTTTAAGTTTTTCTTAAATTTTAGGGGGGGGGGGGGAAAAAAAAAAAAAAATCTACTTCAAGCTGGGGTCCTGACCACTAATCAAATTCAAGATATGGTAGTCAGGGCCTGGGTTAGGGGGCAGCAAACTGGGCATTTGCCCCCAGCATGTGGACTTTGTGGGCAGAGGATGTATTGTTCCTTTAATAGCCCTTGGTTGAATGTCCGGGTGAAGATGCTTATCCATCTCCTGTCTTGTTATCTGTCTCTAATAATTTGTCCATTTCCTATCTGTATATCTAACAATTTATCTATCTAGCTATTTGTCTAATATCCATCAATTGATCTCTCCTCTACTGTATCTATAAATCTATATCTTTCATATGTAACTTCTATTATCAATCTACTATACAATTCTCCTTCAGTCCCATATTACGGACTGTTATCATACTATTGCCTGTAACAGGGCTAAAGTGAGCCTCTTACTAAAATATTTATTCGGGGCCCCAATTTTGAATATTTCCCAGGGCCCCACGTTGTCCAAAACCGGCCCTGATTGTAGTTATAAACCCCCTGGCAGACCATGGTGGCATAGCTTTGATTTGGAAAGCTCTGTGCAGCGCTGCGTAATCTGTGCGCTATATAAATAAAGGAATTGTTATTTTTATTGGGCCCCATCACAGCGCAGGCGTTGTGCATGCCTTGTGAATGTGCTGCCCGCACACGGGCGAGGGGGGTAATGTGTGCCTTTGTTTACGGCCTGTATGCACCCAGCCATGTGCATGAGGCCTCTCATTTATAGTATTCACATACCTGCCAGACTGGAGGAACCTGACTGGAGATTGACATACAATTATGGGACAGCCCAAAAGGTAAAATATGATACATTTAGGTTAGAGGAGATTTATCAGGCACGGCTGAGAGCCCTTGGCAACCAGAGTTTATGTTGGCACAACTGTTTATAAGATTTAAGATGAGCTCTGATTGGTTTCCGTGGGCAACTAGAATAGTTTTACCTCAGACACTTCGTTAAATCTCCCCCTACGTTCTTATCCAATTATCGCCCTCTGTTTTAAGGATGTACCAATACGATTTCCAATGTGTCCTTACAATGAAGTGAAAAGGCACATCCTGCTGTAAGCACAGAAATTCTCCTATTCCTGATAGTGGGAGGAGCAGTGATCAAGGCGTTTCCCCTGTAATGTCACTGTCTTTATATGGCGACTGAGCATATGCTCAGAGGAGGCTGGAGGTGGATGCCATACAGTGGCATCCATCCCCCAATGGCCTCCACGCATTTGTGTTTCCTGGAGGTTCCAGCATAAAATCAGCAGACAGACAAAAGGGGATGTCTCCATCTTCCAGTATATGTCCATGCATATGTTCAGCGTAACTCACTACAGTACAAGTGTTGCCAAGCAGCAATACGGCTCCTCAGTCTCATCATTTGATCTACTGCCTTTCTTCCACAGTCGGCAAACAACTGATCTATATCCTACTATATAGAACATCAGCTGGAAAAGCAGTTTAAGGAAAGTTGATTATTATTAGCTTAGCTTTTATACACTAAAAACCACATGTACTTGGCCAAGCTTGGCGTGGATGTTTATGGTGAAGTAGGACTATCTTTATTCCTTGAGCCCATATTTTAGCTGCCATGCCACATCTATAAGCTTTATTAGGACACAAAATAGCCAAGATCCAATAGCAGCTACTACTCTTATCATAGCAACAAAACTGAACTCAAACGTTAAATTCCATTATAAATCAATGGTTCACCCAACCAGATTATTATGACTGCGCTATTGTTTGGGAGACCTCACTATGACTATAGAAATATTCCCCAAAACACTAACATGCTCAGGGATAAAAGGGTTTTTAGCAATATATATGCCTGATTAATATCAGAACACGCCATGCGACTAAACCCCCCCCCCCACCCCCCCAAGCCGAAGCGCAGCTAGGTCTTGTTGCTATGGATACTTTCTTTCCAGGGTAGCACGTCCCTAGCAACCAGTCTACAGGGTTAACCTTTACATTACCCATAAATTGAAAGGAAATCTACTACATGTTCCCTGAAAATAGATCCGTTCTTCCTAATGGTCTCGTTTTAGAGAAAATGTTCTTAGAAAACTAAATAAGCTTCAGGGGCTCTTGTCTACATCACAGAAGCCCCTTCTGGCTCCATCTTATATATTGCATAATTTTAAAAGACTTTTCCCCAATAGTAGGCCATTAGGATAAACTGATCAGTTTTGAGGGAACTTGGTGTACTACACTGCATCCACGTGGTAGATTTCCTTTAGGAGGTGGAAATCCGCATTAGACACGTCATTCAATCACCAGCAATGGAATGGAGATCCTCACGTGCAGTCGTTATCCCTATAAATCTAATATTAAATGGGTTTTCCCAATAATCAAGTTATGCCCCATCCACAGGATAGGCCCTAGTATCAGTGTTGAGACCCCAACAGATCACAAGAACAAGGGGTCTGACGAGGTCCCAGGTTCCTCCGTCGTACTCCTTGTCGCTCTTTGAGATGAATGAAGCAGGCGGCCGCGGATGTCCGTTCTGCCCTATTCATCTCTATGGAGCCTACCCTGTGGCTTGGTCCTAACTTGATTGATGGGAAACCCCTTTAAGTAAGGGTAGTCTCTGTCTACAGCTCCTGTGTATTCTGCTGCAGCCACTCTTCTATCTTGACTGTGAAACGCAAAAAGTAGGGTGTAAGATTGTAGGAATACACAGAATTTGTTTACCGTGGAAACACAGGTGGGGAACTTAGAGTCAAGATTTATTGAATTTCTTATATTTCATTTTAGGTTTTAGGGAGATTAGAAAAATTATATAATATGGATAAGGAAGTTTCTATAGCCGGGTAGTATAAATGCAGTAATGTAACCTGAATTTCCAGTCTATCCAGCAAGATAAGATAAAATGACCTATGAACTTGGACCTTGTATGAGCACTGCAGTGGAGCAAGTGCGGAGATGTGAGCCGGTACCATCTCACGTGCTGCATCTGTACTGCAGTGGAGGATCTATGCTAAGGGCAAGCAAGGAGCTTGTGCCTTACACCAGCTCAAATCCGGTCATCATTCACCGTTTACCAACATCCATAAAGGAAAGAGATGTGACAATAACAAGGACATATTAATATTAAATCATTATAATTAGATCACGTGTGATGACATCGTGATACGGAATGGCATTTAAAGCGCTGCATCACACGACAAAAAATACATTCTTCACACCTTAAAATAAATAAGTGGTATCCCGGTGATCTAGTAGTATTAGTAACCCTTCACCTGCCAGGGCTGAAAGAACTCACTGCAGACATGGGGATTCTGAATATCACTTTCCCTACAGCAGGAGGGGGGCCATCATTTAGCTATAAATCCAGCTATTTGTATGTGACAGCCAAAATGATGGCGTGCTGTAAATGTGCTGACAGTATATAGCAGAGGTGTCATGGAAGTACCTGCAGTGAACAATGCATTGGAGGGGTTAGGCCTGCATAGGGTCTGTATCCCTGTGTACAAGCTATAAATCCATCACACTGGACGGCACGAGGCTGGAGGAATGCACTGAGCGCTGTTTAGCACATTCTTCCAGCTTGCATACCATGGATATAAATAACCACCATCAGCATGGAGAGACGCATTATCAGCTGACCTGAAAAGCTGCAGCAGCAACGTCTGTTTTGGAAACAATAAAGGACCGCTTGTCTATTTTTAAAGGAGCTCGGGCTATGGGCCGGTGCCAGGAGCTGATGTGATATCTGCAATGTACAGAGCCCCAACACCTTACAGCACCACTGCCGAGCGATGGACAAGGACTGAAGCTTTGCTGCAATATTTCAAGGTCACCCATGACGCAAGTATTGATACTGGCACAGACATCTGACCCAAATGGAAATATGAGAAGGCGGGACTGACCACAGCTGTGTATGCCTGTGTGGGTCAGAACCATCAGGGCAGGACTGACCACAGCTGTGTACACTTGTGCGGGTCAGAACCATCAGAGCAGGGATTATTATAGCTGTGTATGTGTGTGGTCCAAACCATCAGGGCAGGACTGACCAGAGCTGTGTACGCTATGCGGGTCAGAACCATCAGAGCTGTGTTTGCCTGTGCAAGTCAGAACCATCAGAGCAGGACTGATAAGAGCTGTGCATGCGTCTGTATGGGTCAGAACCATCAATACAGACCAGTAAAGGTTAGTATAGTGCACAGTCCTTCATGGCTCATCTTCTATAACTAGTTTTCCTAGTGGAAATTATAGGACCATGTATTACTAGAACGAGGTGCTTAGCCAGCAAAGATGGTGGCATCTCTGACATTTTTTAGTGTCACACGTAACCTCATATTTGGTGTCATCTAGAAATACAATGGTACAATGCACACACAAGCCGTCACCTCCCATGACACGTCTAATTTAGAAAATACTTGTATTCCTCAAATGACAATTCTGGAGGATATTTTCTTACACATCTGTATTGTGCCATTCCTACATTATCCCTCCTAATTTGACAGCTGGGCGTCAATGATTGGGGGCGTGTCCATCTACTCTGTCCAATAAAACTAAGGACACACCCCTCAACACCAATCTGTCCATTTAATAATTTTTAGCAGGAATAACAGGAGCACCACAAAATGTTAGTATTTTCTACGACAGATATGTCAATAGAGGCAAGTACAAAACATCCCCAATATTTCCTTTTTTTCCTTCCAATTTGAGATTCCCAGCATTTCCAGACACACAAAGACATAAAACATATACAAATTCTCACCGCAAAAGGAAAGATGTTGTCGGCTCTGTTCAGACTGTCTTCCATCCAAGATTTTTGTGCAAAGGCAGAGTTGGGCCTGGCGTACTTCTGCAACTGGATGTGGTTATTCCCAAAATTCTTCTTTAAGGGGGAGATTGAATTCAAGGGTGTTATTCCTCCATTGAGTCCTCGGCGGTGGTCCCTACCTTGGGAGCCACCCCATCCTCCATATCCACTACCACCAGGGCTCCATGAAGAAGAGGGTGTAGGTGATGGGCTTTGGTAGCTGCTCCATGGAGAGGGCGGTTTGTTGAGATTATTGGCCAAATGGGGTAGTTGGTTAAAAGCAGCATTCCTGTGGGGGAACGGGGGTGGATGTGGACTGGCAGGAGACCTCCTTTGCTGTTGATGTTGGTTATGGTGGTGCTGAAAATGTGGGTGGTGGGGGTGATGTTGAGACATGGGTCCAATCTGTGGAGAAAAGCTCCCTCCAAAGCTAGGGCTCACGTGGTGAGGGAAATTTTGAAACAGCAAAGCACCATTATTTGCTGAAGCGGCCGTGACCCCTCCCTGGTGAAAGAAACTTGCATCCTCGTTGATGATAGTGTTTGAAGAAGGGGCGATAGCAGCTGACCAATTGCTGAAGCCGGTCAGGGGGGACGCAGAGGAGGTCAGGGTCTGGTTTGAAGACCCCAGCCCCGATGCCTCTTGGTAATCGAACCCTGTCAAGACGGGAGACTCTATTCTTATTTTCTCCTTGCCGTTTTCCGAAGAGCTGTCTCCTTGACTTTCCTCGGCTTTCACCTTCTCGGGATCGGGAAGGATTCCCGCTTCCTGGCTTTGGCTGGGGGAAAGCTGCTGTTTTTCTAAAGACTCTTGCTGTTCCTGTTGAGATTTGGATTTGTCGGATCCCAGAATCTCATCCTGGATGTTGTGGGCAGCGGGGGCAGGGAAGAGCCATGCGGAGCCGGCACTGCTGCCATTGGCGGCGCTGTTATTTATGAAGGTGGCCGGGCTCGGGGTGGCGTTCTGGTGATGGTGAGGAGGCTGCAGATGCGGGTGAAATCTGACTGGAAAAGCCGACTTGTTCCCAGTGTTATTCTGCACCAGCACTCCGAACCCGTAATCCCCCATTTATTACTAATTTTAAAGGGCAAAAAAAAATAGGAGAGCGGATGTCTTCCAAATTGTGCTTAGTGCATACAGATGTGATGGAGGGAGGGTGGGATCTACCTTGCGGCTCTTTGGTGTAGTGTAGCAGATCACTAATAGGTGCGGGGCCTCGGGGCGCTGCTCGGCTCTCCTCCTCCTGTCAGCACCCTGCCCAGCAGCCAGAGAAAGACACAGAGTCAGATGATCATCCACATCATCCACACTCTCCCTCACACACACACACGACGGCACATAGTTACCTCATGAAGCCAGCACGTCACTGACAGCAGCGGAGCCTCTGTGACATTACAGCATATGCTCGGCTCCCCCGCCCCGGTGACAGCGCACTGGCCGGATAATGGTGCTCACCGAAGAACGGGCTCTCTGTGTCGGTCTCGGGGAGCGGGGGGAGGGGGATTATGTGCGTCTCTCGCCAGGCTCTGTCCGTCTCCGCTGCTCCTCCCCGTCCTTCTAGTCAGGACCGAGCACACAGAGAAATGACAACCAGCTGGAGCAAGAGGCGCTTCCGGTTCGCGTACTCGGGAGACATAGATCCGCCCCCCGGCTTAGCACAGCCAATAGCAGACCGAAAGCAGATGGCGGTGGGCGGGGTCGCAGCTCTGTAGGATCGGCAACTTGTCTCCAGTTGCCGCACAAACCACGCCCTAGAAGGTCAGATGAGGAAGGAGACTGCGACGACGCCGTGGTCACGTGGTGCCGCACTCCTCCCATGAAGGTCACTCGTCATAACCCTCCCATTAAAGTCAAAGCTGGAGGGATGTGTACAGTGCGTCTAATGAGGTCAGCCAGAGGAGGTTTGGGTGTTGTCTGCTGCTGCTGCTATTTACACATAGCACTGGCTGGAGCGCAGCTCTCATACATACATAGGCCCAGGAGTCTTATCTGCATGTTGTACAAGTATGACCTGTGCATTATGGCCATAGCAGCTGACCAATTACTGGGGAGGTCAGGGTCTGGTATGCTAATGAGGCGGTGCACAAAGGTCATGTCCTTGGCACCCTCTGCACCCTGGACCACTGCCCTCTGGCAGAGCTGTGTCTGCTGGAGCAATTCTAATAGAGGAGAGAGTGTACCACAGGGGGCGCATTTATTAGGGCTCCTGTGCCAGTTTCCTGTCGTACTAGCCCTGAAATAGCCGCAATCTCTGGCATACGGCTAAGAATTGCGCTTATTTCCTTCTCCTGCCATCTCCTTGCCAGTCTGCAGTAAAGGGGGCGCAGCTGGCGGCTCAGTGGGCGCTCTGTGCCTGAGCAGTGCTTATGGCAGACTATGGCACAGGTCAGACCTGTTGTACAAATTCCCCCAGAGCCTCCTGAAAAAGTCATAAGGGGTCAACATCTTACATTGGCGCACTTGTGTGTTTGGTACTAGAATGCCAATCTATAGGGACTGTGCTGCCATATACAGGGTGTGATTTCACACACAGTGGGGGACATTTATCAAAAACGGTGCAAACTTCACCAGAGGTAGTGTGTCTGATTCATAAATTGTGGCGCAAGTTCTTCATGAATCTGGCGCCTCCACTGCTTCGGGAGAGTGCACCAACTTTTTCTTGATGCACCTTTTAACGTGTTTGTTAGAAAAACGCCCCTATGGTTATTTAAGCCAAAGCCAGAATCAGATTGATAGGAAAAGTGGATGAAGGATTTATACTTCCTCTTCCTGGTGGATCAACTTCTGGGTTTATCTCACAAACTGAACAACTTAAACTGTTATAGTTTTGTTCAAGAATTTTTTTTTTTTCACCTAAAAATGTGACCTATAATTTTTGTAGGCCTAAAGGTGGATGCCTTAAGAAACCCAACTCAGAAAAAAATTACAACAATCCTGAATGCATAGGGTAGAAGGTATCCTTGTATTTGAGTCAGCTTACAAATGTCTAATTGCTGATTTGCGCAAAAAAAATGTAACTTTCATTTGGAACTTTTAACCAAAAAGTCTCAAATCCAATGTAGACATTAACACCTCACAAAGAAAACATAGGAGAGTCAATGCTTGGAGAGCGGTGTGGGAACCAGCCTTAGGTACTTGTGAACTCCAGCATCCTGACCAGGCAACAAAATTATTAAAAGTCCACTTTTTATCAAAAAGGAAAAATGTAAACATATACAGAATGTCACAAGAGTTTAATTTTTTCTTTACAATACAAAGTGGATTTTTAATAATTTTTTGCCTGGTCTGGATGCTGGAGTTCCTCTCCTGAAATTTTCTCATTAACACCTCACATGCCACTTTTATCTAAGGCTACATTCACACAATGTATGCCCGCCGTACCGTAGTACGGTGGGCATACATCGGCACCGGGGAGAGGAAGAGGGGATGAGCGTCCCATCTTTCTCACGGCTACGGAACGGTACGTGCTGCACCGCACCGCTCTCGTAGGGAGCCGTGCGCTCATTGCCATGTATGGAGGACATATGTTCCTGGGGAATTCTTTAATTATAATTGTATATGCCACAGAAATACAGAGTTATAAAAGTTATGTTCATTACCCCGGGGCGCCCAGGCGCCTGAGTGCCTCTTATTTTAATGTATGCACTCCCTAACCGCTCCCCCCCCCCCCCCATTGCCACTGGGGAAGTGCATAAATTAAAATAGGAGGCTCTCTGAGGTGCTTGGGTGGCGTAGCCTGAGTGCCCTAAAGTAATAAGCTGATATTAGATGTCCTTTAATGATGGACCCCCCAGCCCCAAAAATGCTGTACTAGGCCCCACAACTGTAATGTTTCTTTTCAAGTACTAGTCACTTTGAATGGGAAAGAGAGAGCTTATAAACAACCTTAATTTACACTGTGCTTTTATAGTAAACAGTAAATGCCCAATAAAATAATCTGTAAGAGTCAAAAATCATTTCAATACAATCAGTCTGAAACTAAAGTTTCACCGAGAAGTTACAAAGAACCTAACCCTACATTGATGAACTTTCATAATCAAGATTTGTTTGTAACCAGGTTTTAATAAGATATTGACATTTCTGTGTTTTGTTGAGGTGACTGATTTTGTAAGAGACAGGTAACAAGGCAGTGCTACCATATTGTTGCACTCCCAAAGCTAAAGACAAAAATGTCTCTTTGTTCTTGACAGTTTCTCAACAGAAACCAATCCAAAGGTGACTGCACCTGTTGCTATTTTTGAAAAAAAAAAAAAAAATTCCTACCAAAGCGGAAGAGAGATATGTCAATACTGTACATTTGTTACTAAATGTACTAATGTCTGATTTGTAAATATATTTAAAAGGGTATCTTAGAATGGTGTAGGGGTTCAGCTCAAACATGGTGTAGGGGGGTCAGCAATGACAAAGCTCTCATGGACAGCAGGATTCACATTTATTCCACAAAACATCAAATAAAATCCTTGCCTGTCCCGCTCTATCTATACACTTGTCGGCCCTCACTAGCCACAGGAGGGCTTCTCCCTGCCAGCATGAAAAATACTTTCAGTAACCCTGTGTCACTCACGTGTAGCTCTCACGCAGTCCAGCTCCCGTGTCTCCAGGTAGAGAGCCCGTTCTGACTGCTCCACACCCTTCTTTAAGGGATTGCACACCTGGTGCATTGTTAGACCCATTAGAATCTGGAAGCTTTGGTCTGGAGCGGTGATTGCAATTCTGTCTCCACTCCAGCAATTGGACTCCTGTACCAGGTCTTCCCAGAGACCAACACATGGAAAACAGCTTCCAGTGTGACCTAATTCACATTGTGGTTGCAGTAATTCACATAAACACTCCAATCCAATTCAATAGTGACCTTGTTAATGGTTTTGACCATGCAAAAGCTGCAGACAATGTGTAACCATACCTATGTGTGTGTTGTTAGCAGCAGGACTGTGAAGAACGCATATATATATTCGAGGATTGTAGCTGCACCTGAGCACTGTGGCGCACCGGTGTGTGAGATATCTTCCCTGAACACAGCATAGCTTCTCTCCTCTACTATGCTGTGACTGGCTAATGTTTGAATACTACAACAGTTATACAGGTGGATGGGCTGTGCTGCGTTCAGCAATTGAGACCTCATACAGCAGTGCACAGAGTCCAGCTACAGACTGGAATATAAATGCATTTTTCACAGCCCTACTCGACACACAAATGTACAGATATCAAATACTACTACTTAACACTGCCAGCAGCTTTTATATGGTTAAAACTTCTGACAGCTTCCCTTTTAAGATTTGCTAAAAAGCGGATTACTCTGTCAGTTTGCTTCTTGTTTACTGCAAGGCTGCCATGCTTATGTAATACAAAATCTTACAGAGCGGATCATCCTAATATGGCAGTTCATTACGTCCTTTAGGTACCATAGAGTGCCATAAATCTGTGCAAGCACCCAAGTATTAGTTTCTTGTAGTCCCAGATACAAAATGCTTAGGAGAAAGTTACAGATAGACTTTGATCTAAGGGCGCGTTCACACGTTGCGTTTTGACCTGCGTTTTCATAGCGTTTGAAACGCATATACAACAGCTGAGGAGAGGTGATTTGCCTAATTACATCACTGTTAACATTTTACAAAACAGTTTACAAAACACATCGTAAACACAATGTTAACGCATGTGTTAACATTGCGTTTACAAACGTAAACGGTAATGTAATTAGGCATATCACCTCTCATCAGCTGTTGTATATGCGTTTCAAACGCAATGAAAACGCGACCAAAACGCAACGTGTGAACGCGCCCTGATGGGCCCCAGTTTTGGATCCTAAACCTCATGAGGTGTGGCCATAGGACCAGGGGCCTAACTCCTGGGGTAGCATACACTATAGGGCCCAGCGTCAGGGAGCCCCATCATCGCACCTGACATGGAGGATGTGCACTATTATATGCATGTTATATTGGATAGAATACTATGTATAGAATGGTGTACACTGCAGGCAGAAATGTGCATGTTTTAATGTGCATGAGTGACGAACTGTGTGTGTGTATATATATACATATGTGTGTGAAACATCCATGCTAGTATACAAATATATATATTTTTTAAGGAGGAAGGGGGGCCCCAATCACAAGTTTTCTATGGGGCCCTGCCTCTGCTAGTTGCATCCCTGTATAAGACCGCCAGTCAGGCTGGGATTTTTATATGTAAAACTATTACAAATGAGCTTGTATTATATACATGTAAAACCAGGCTTGGTCCACAATCACTTGGACTTTTTGATGTCAACTGATGTGCAGTCAGGAGTGGATTTTACAGGATGCAGAAATATATTTCCTGGCTATGACTTCAAGGACTGCAACAAAACTGCATGTGTGATCCCCTCCATACCATTAACTGCAAATGCAAGGAGTTTCTGTTGAAGTTTTAATACCTACATATAAAACTTTGGAAAATTGTGAATTCCTCTTCCTCTTCAAATCTAGGTAAAGCCAAGCATGACAGAAAATATTTGTTTTTTCAAGACACACAAGTTTTAACTCCAAATCGTCTCAGAACCAACACCCTGTTGTTTTTGAGTCTCTCCCCAGAGACTTTTATGCCCCTGCTTTCCTGTGAACCTAAGTAGTTTCAGTTCTAGGAATTAAATTACAGCGCTGAAAAATATTGCTTAATACTGTATAAGGGCGTCACGCACCAGCGAGCTAAGCTCCACGGCCAGTATCATTTACCAGTGTCACCAGTTGCTCTGTAACCCTACTGTACGCGTGTGCACTTCACTTCCAGAATATGTTAAGAACTTTACAAGTGACATGAGATGCATGTTTTGTTTTCTATTTTAACAGATTTACAGATTTTCCATGTTTCTGTAAATTATGTTAAAAAATTACGATATGCAATTTGCTAATATATTTTATGTATTGGTTTGTTGTCTGTTCTCTTAGAGGTCCAAAGACTTCTTTGTTGTCCTCATACATCTCAACTAATGAAAGTAAAGGGATAACTAACTTGGCTCGCTCCAGCACTCTTATAGCCTGTGGATTGTAGTGCTGGAGATACTAGAACAATATCTAACACACCCATAGTATAAAATGAAGCAGCAGGACACATGCTTGTCCTCCAGGCCAGGCCTTTTTGCTCCTTGAGGCGAAAACTTGAATGCTGCCTACCCCTGATCCCCTCCTGTATTCATCCCACTGAATTTACAGAAATCTTTAAAAAAGTGCCCAAACCCTTATCCGAAAATACATTACTAATAACTGACACTATACATGCTGATGGTGTCTCACATACCAGTAGGTCATTTAGTGACCCAGACATTAGTGGTATCTGGTACTTTACAGTTGATGATCTTCTCCATCAGGAGAACTTCATTACGAATACTCCCTGCTATTACTTATCACTGCTGAATTCGTCACCAGATATCTTCTGTTCTGTGCAGCACATCTCCACACTGTGCACCTAAAAATACCACAGTCACTTACAGTATAACATCATCTGGATAACAGTGCTTATATACAGGAACTCCTAATTAATTAATATTATTAGCAATATATATACATTGTGTTTTGAAACTTCATGCAAGCACACAAGGCAAAACTCAACAAAAACGCTTACATACATGTTATTTTTATAAGTAACAACATGTATTTTTTTAACATTAATAATCATAAGAATTAACAATGTAAAACACATCTTCCTACTAATATAACACACATGCGTAATTTGTGTGCGCTATATGAATAAAAGGAATTATTATTTTTACATGCATTTGATGATGCGTTCTTTCCCAATGCATTTAAAAGCACAAGATTTAATAGGAATGGTAAGCAGGTCAGAGCTCAAACCAGAAATGGCTCCTAAACACAGAACATATACTCAGAATACATAGAATCTATGCACGCATAATCTTTCAATTGTGCAATACTGTACTTTTGGTCCAGAGAGGAAAAAAAACTGGCAAAGCCATTCTATGTGTTGCGGCTGAAATTTTAATTTGTGTCCTTTTTCAGTCGGTTAGGCCAAAATAGAATAGACATACACATGGAAAATCCCACTCAGACGGAACCATGTGTTCACAATTTTGCTATGGGAATCTTGTCTGGCTCCTATAGGCCTATTATAGTTATGTAGCTGCTTTTGATTTATGATGTAGAATGAATTTTATTAAAATTCCATTATTGATTAAAGAGGTTTATCCAGTATTTCATGTGATAAATAATTAATGAAAATGTCTCCTAGACTGTGTGCTGAGTCACTGCCCAGGGATCAATGGATATTGTTTTCTTCTTATTCAATCATTCCATGTAATAAATGTAAAGGCTAGTGGCAAAGATTTCCCGTATATGTAATATTGATTACATTGTGAGCCTAAGTAACACAGACAAGCACCCTCTGAACTTCCTTTTCCCGTCCCAGTGTTATGTTTATGACGTTGTATGGTCTGCATATAACTGTGAGTAATGTAGGAGCACGATGGCCGGTAATATTATACCAACAGCATCAGAGTATATTTATGTCGGAGGCGTAGTGAGCGGTTAGGATCCATTTCCTTTCTTCATTGATTCAAAATGTAGAAATGATGGCGGCGTCTGATTGAAGTCACATGTAGTCCCCTCATAAAATCTGCAAAAACCTACAATATACTACACTGGAATGTTGTTTTTCTAGGAAATGCTGCAGATTTTTTGCAGACATTTTTGTAGCTCATAGGTGAACATTTCTAGGATAAAGATCTGCAGAAACTGGCCATAAATATCGGATGGTGTGGGGAACTGCTTCTGGCTCTATGCTCTGTATTTATGCCTGACCAAATAGTTGATCACAGGATAGGCACATCTGCTATCTACAGGATGGGGGATGAGTGTTTAATCTCTGAGGGTATGACCTCACCGACCCCGGTGATCACAAGTGTCCCATGTGCAAACCCAAAGTGGGGCCCCAAAATAAAACTATTTTAAAACACAAATCACTTTCAGTAAGAGGCTCCTTTAGCCCTGCACAATAAGAACACTTTGTAGTTGCACACAGTAGTATGGTGAGTATCTGTAATATGGGACTTAATAAGAGAATTTTATAGGAGATAGATGATTGATGATAGAACATAAATATGAACGGTTATATAGATTATTTATAGATTTATATATGCATAAATATAAAGTATATTATAGATAGATATGAGATATATAAATACAGTAGAATAGAGAGAATCATTTAAAAGATGGATAGATAGACAAAAAGCTAGATGCATAAATGGTTAGACAGATAGATATATAGATTGGAAATAGGAGATAGATAACTAGACAGATAGATAATAGATATATAGACAGGAGATGATAAGCATTCAAGCAGGGGGCCCCTTTAGGACAAGGGGCCCTGTGAAAATGCCCAGTTTGTCGCCCCCTGAAGCTGGCCCTGCCCATGTTAATGGTGCACTAGTATGCAAGCACTATGGGATTTTCAAGACAGCCATGCCCCATAGTCGGCCATCGATAATCGCACCATTAAAATGGAGAGAACAGAGAAACTTGTAAGCACCCATTCTTGGGTTTCTTTGCATGCTCTAGTGGTCACAGCCAAAATATTAGTATAAAAATCTTATAAACCTGCAAGAAGTATAAAATGTTCCTGTATTGATGGGTTGTAAGTTTTTATTCCTCTACAAGCAAATATGCAAATATGTTTCCAGGATAGGATAAGGAAACATTGCCTCTCTTGCTACCCTGTAAGGCGGCCCCCTTAACACCAAGCATGACTTTCAGGAAGCATCATATGATGCGGGATTTAAGCCAAACCAATATATCTATTCCAAAAGTTACAGATTCCCAACTATTCCACTACTTGGCACCAAAGTGTAATCCTGCCATGTGAAAGTGTCTTTGGGTTATGCTCACAGAGTGTTTTTATGCTGGTTTCCCTATATTTTTGCTTTGACACCAACAAAAAAAAATGAATTTTCTATTGTCTCCTTTTGTTTTCGGAGTATTTTTATTAAGTATACAGGAGAATTCTCTGAAGAACTATATTCTTCATGCCATTGGGGCGTGAACGGGAGTGCGGCCGGGAGTGGGCCAGCACGGGACGTTATTGTCCCCACACCTGTGCACTCGCTGCAACTTTTCACATGTGGAAATGAAATAAATGCTGTGTACGACCCCAAGAGGCTTCGGCCTCTTGACGTATCGCGCTGTGCAAGAGCAGCGGGGGAGCTATCATACGCCGGCGCACGATAAATATGCCCCGGGGTGTCCATGCCATCTGTGGAAATCACAGTTATCGGTAGATTACTACAGGTAAAAAATGGATGTGTGAATAAGCCCCTTCACTGGTCCAGAGTTGAGCTTCTCAGAGGGCTTCAAAATGCTTGTTTCCAACCAGAGCATACATTAACATTTTTTGCAAAGTCATCTTGCTGACTTCTTGAAAAACTTCGGTGCAGTCTGTGATGAGCAGGATGAACACTGAAGGAAATGCAAAAAAATGAAAGTTTTTACCTTCATTTCTGATTGGTAGCAGAACTTTACTACTTACAAGTTTGACTTACAGTAACAATATTTATTTTTCGGATGAATAGAATAACTCATATTCAGGTTATTGTTTCTTTTTTGTATGATCTTTGGGACAAAGGGAGGATATACTATACCTTAAAAAGTTGATGTGATAGAGAAAAGCGGGGGCTATTTTGGATTCAAAAACCAAAGTTAGTCTAAAACAATATTCAGATGTAATCCAAATTTTACAAAAAGTTTGTTCTACAGTGTAAATTGACAATTAGGCATATAGATATTGATATCAGACGTAGATAACTGCTAAGCTATGTTTTGTCTGATTTGGAAATCTTGACATTAGCCAGTGCAAGCAGGACATGGTGGCAACTAAATAGTTAACATCAGTCTGCCTTCAGAATTCTCAGGTTGGTCACACTGTAGATAAACAGAAAGCAAAATAAATATTTGATGAAGCCAGTCACTATTCAGAAGAACAACCTTTGCTGGATCCGGCTGTTCATTGGTCAAGGCAAACTGTGCCACCTGCTCAGGACCTATTTTTGTTCCCCATGAAGTCAGCAGAGAGATCAGTATATCGAGTGAAGGACAAGCAGAGATGTATACTGTACCTGATGGATTACATTCCATAGACCCTGCAGAAAGATGTCACATTTCTTGTGTGCCTGTTAAATCCTATGTTTTGATTTTGTAGGAAGCCATCCCATGGAAACATCTGCTTATCGGAGAATATTGTTATTCATCGGTGATAGGAATCAAGGTCACTTTTTAAGAACCCTTTTTAAAAGGTTCAAGTTTATGTTAAGTATCAGTCCCCTTTCCCTGGGAACTCCCATTTATAAAGCTGAGACACTGAATTCAATCAACTCCTCTACTGGCAGACTCAATGGGGTCATTTATTTTTATTTTTCTTCCTTTTTTTCTCTCTTTTTTTGGGACATTGACCAATGCTGCCGGGCATTCGTTTTTGGTGAGTTAGACGCATTTATCTTCACTTCCAGATGTGTTAATGACAGTTATCTTTTTAAATTGTCTAAAATTTGCGACATTTTTTGGGCGCAAAAAACTCCAGCCAAAAACTTAGAAAATGGAAAGAATTGACTTGAGACATTTGTGCGGCATTTTTGAGGCATTTTATAAAAAAGTAACCTAAACTAAATAAACAAATTTAACACAAGCTGCAGGACAAACTAATAAATGAGAAGGTGCTCAGAGATGAAAATAAGCAACACAACAGCGAAAAGTTACATGATCCCCAATATATTGTTCTATTACATGGGCAGCCATTTACCTAAATGCCCACCACGTAAGATCAACTGTTGTCCAAGGGTGAAGAGACAAGACCCAGCCATCCAGCCTATTTCTACTGCTGCTATTTAGGAGGGGTTGTCCGTGAGGCAACTGATAAAAAAACAAGGAAAATTTTGATCTCACCACATGAGGGTCCAGATGAGTGCTCAGAAAGAAGCATTCACTGTTCGGGTCCCATGTAGTACATGCCTGGCCCTGTAGTGGTGCCAGGTCAAGATTGGCCTTGTAGTACTGTCGGGTTATGCTTGACTTTTGGCTGTGGCGGGTCATGCTTGGCCTTATGGTGCTGCCAGGTAATGCTTGGTCCTTTGGTGGTGTTGGGTCATTCTTGAATTTGTAGTGTTCCCCGGTTATGTTTCACCTTATAGTACTACTGAGACATTTCCATTAATATTGCTCACTTTTTTCACAATAAACTGCATAACAAAAACTACATTTTAATCACATTTTCCACTCTTTGGAGTGCTGGATCCCTCTTTCCCTTTTATTTTGTGGTGCAACAGGCCTCTAAAATGAAGAGTGTGTAAAGCTTCCATTGATGGATCCCAGTAATCCATTTATGCAGCTATATGGGTTGTCACTTTTAAAGGAAATCTACCGCCAGGAAGAAGGATTGTAAACCAAGCACAGAGACATACTGGTGTGTTCCCTCTGGCAGTAGCTTCTTTAACCTTCTTATGTTCTTGTTTTTAAGAAAAAAAAAGGCTTTACAATAATGCAAATGAGTCTGAGGGGCTCCAGGCTCCATTAACAACTATGGAACCTGGAGCCCCTCAGGCTCATATGCATCATTTTAAAGCCCTTTTTTTTGTAAAAACCAGGGCATAAGAAGCTAGAAGAAGAGGAGATCCTGCCAGTATGTCAGTGTGCTAGGTTTAAGATCCTTGATTCTGGTGGTAGATGTCCTTTAAAATAACTGAACTCTATGTGACCTGCAGAAGGGTTTAATGGGAACTGACAACTGCTCAAAGCACATTTTTGCCTCAAATAAATTAGTTGTCAGAAACTTATTCACTGGCCTGACAAGCTTATGTGACTTTCTTAAATGGATTTTCCATCACTTTGCATACATATAATTTTGCAATGGCTATGTACAATTTGATGTGGCCCATAAGAAGCAGACTCTGGGCGAAATCCATGATTTAGCAGTTGATAGTTTAGCATGCGGCATGTCTAGACAGTCATTCAGTTATTTTATGAGTAATAATAATAATTCTTTATTTATATAGTGCACACAGATTACGCAGCGGTGCACAGAGCTTGCAAAATTAGTCCCTGTACCCATGGGGCTCACAATCTAAACAACCTACCAGTATGTTTTGGAGTGTGGGAGGAAACCAGAGGACCCGGAGGAAACCCACACAAACATGGAGGGAACATACAAACTCTTTGCATATATTAAACCTGGGACTTGTTCAAGGCTGTAATGCTAACCACTATTTGCAATTAAGGGCAGATATACTCATATTACCTACTTGTCTGCACTATATTTTGTGTTTATCACTTTTAGATTATATCCAGATTTCAGTTGAAGACTGGATGGTTCCTTAGAATATGGGTGTGTAAACAGACCAGTCTGTACCGGGTTTTATTTCATTTGGAAAGGAAATGTGTTCTTATTGTTATCTGTTTGAAATATTTTCCTTCATGCTGGAATTTCTAGGGTGAAGATTTTTGGTTGGTTTTTCTATTGTATTTGCAAAAATTACAGCCATTGGGTCAGTTTTTTTCCATGGGAGGATCCACTTGGTCTGAGCAATATTGCAAATAGCCATGATCAGATCAAAGGTTACACTGTGCAGGATCACTTCTCCCCTCCTATTGTGTTCTGAAACGTCCTCTGCTGCCATGAGATTACAGCAAGCAGAGGAAGGGGTTAAGTGCCGAAGGTCCAAAGGGTGGTTAAGCCAAGCTTATTATTTTGTTTCTTGATTCATTTATTCTATACTCTATATACGATTTTTCAATATACAGGCGGTCCCCTACTTAAGAAGACCCGACATACAGACGACCCCTAGTTACAGATGTTGGTAATTTACTGTACTTTAGTCCTAGGCCACAGTTATCCCATGTATCAGTTATCATAGGTGTCTGTAATGAAGCTTTATTGTTAATCCTGGTTCTTATGACAACACAACATTTTTAAATTCCAATTGTCACAGAGAGCAAAGAAAAATATGCGATTGCAATTATAAAATTATTATGTTTATGTTTTTACACAACAAAGTGTGCTTCTGTGAGATTACAGCTGGAAGAGGGAAGGGGAAGTGCAGAGAGAGCACAGGGATGAGGGAGGTTGGGATGTGCTCCACGAGTAGTGTAATAGCCTGTGAAGCTACAGCAAGGAGGGCCTCTAGTAATGCCCCCCATACCATTTATAGCTCATTAGCATGACTTTAAAGTTGATTTTACAAGGAAAGAGGCCATGGATAACAAATATAAGAAGATTATCACAGTCACTGTGCCTGGAGCTATGAGTAAGTGTCCCTGGTTTATCATGATGGATTTTCATGCTAGATTTTCTGTAAAAAATACTACATCTATGAAAACCCATGCATCTCTATGGTTACAGAACAACTACTGAAGTCATATTAATGTGGTTTACAACAGCACATACAGATGGAATTATTTTTCATTGTAAGCTTGTAATATTGGGGTAGCACGAGAAATTACCGTATATACTCGAGTATAAGCCGACCCGAGTATAAGCCGAGACCCCTAATTTCAACACAAAAAACTGGGAAACCATATTGACTCGAGTATAAGCCGAGGGTGGGAAATGCATTGGTTACAGCCTCCCAGTATATAGTCTGCCAGCCCCTGTAGCATACAGCCTACCCAACCCCTGTAGCATACAGCCTACCCAGCCCCTGTAGAAGGAAAAAAAATAACACTGTACTCATCTTTCCAACGTCCCCCATAGGTCCTCTTCTGTCTCAGACTGTCTCAGACAGAAGAGGACCTATGGGTGACGTCAGAAAGGTGAGTTTTGTCTTTATGTTTTTAGTTGACTCGAGTATAAGCCGAGTTAGGGTTTTTGAGCACAAATTTTGTGCTGAAAAACTAGGCTTATACTCGAGTATATAAGGTATATACTTTATATTCTTTATACTCTTTCTCCAGCTTATCCACATTTTGTATATGACATCAACATTGCCTAAGGGCATTTTCCCACTGATAAATAAATCTCTATTGTTAGATACACATTGTCCCATGTTAAAACTGTTCTTGGCAATCTTTTTCAGTCACAACTTGTCTTGTTCTTGTGCTCAACTGTGTCTCCAACATCCCTTAAGTGTTGTATGTTTGGCACATATAGCTGCACCCACGTGACCTCTAGTATCTTACTATGCGCCAAGTAGGAAATTGAAATATGAATGGAGCTTGTGAATACGAGCACAGGAAGCAATATCTTCTTACAGTCGCCAGACAACCCCATTTCAGTAATGGTTAATTGCAATGGTATTTACGGTATAAGTAAATTGGTCCCTGTAACCAAAACGCCTCACCCAGCAGTGTATTAGGTTGTAGGTACTAGACTATTGGACCCATATACTCAAAGTGATGTTACCCTCATGATCAAGTTAACTCTTTGCTGCTAGTAGCTGTTTATTGTCGCTACATTAGGGGTCACTTTGTGCAGTTCATAGTGCATTAGGTTTAGTGATCCCAGCTTCGTTAGTGCATTGCACATATGCCAGAAGTTCAAAAACTTTTGGCCTCCTCTTCGAAAACCAATCTACAATACGTAAATTTTTTTCAAGTACAAAGAAAGTTTGTGACCCAAAAACCCAATGAATGTTGGTTTACTGCGCCAAATCTGGTTATACTTTCCATTTAAAACATGTCTGTCTGATAATTTCTGATACACTATTTGAGAGAATAAGGCCAAATAGGTTTTGTGTTATACATATGGTAATATGTTGGGAAAATGGATTTCTGCATAAAAAAAATTGTGTTAGGAGTCCAAGAAGAGACAGAGTTGCAGCACCCACCCACTGACTGTATAGAGAAGTCTGTCAATCAGTCAGCGTGGGCAGGGAGAACCAGACTCTCCTAGTCAGGATCCTATCAGCATTCTTCTCTAGTCATCGTATACCCTATGCATCGCAAGGCGTCTTTCCTTCTTAGACTCAGCCCTTAGACATGACAGCATGGCTGCTGATATGACAGCTTGGATTATCTGTATTCTGTGAGGATTCTGCTTTGTTGAATTAGGAAGCAGGATTGTTTTCAGTTTAGTAATTATGATGTTGCTTTTTTTTCCTTCAATTGCTAGCAGGGTATTATTTCCAGGCAATGTTTTTTGTGATCTGCTGTTCTTTTCCGGCTCAGTAATTATCATTTATGCCGCCATTCTAGAATTGTAGCTATAAGCAAACTTGCACCTTAAATTAGCCACCACCATACTCCCCTTGTATTGCTTTGGACTGGCGTATATGTATCCTTTTGTGTATAAAATTTTAACAAAGCGGAACAATTGCACAGCAGGACACCAATTATACCACTGCATCAACTTGAAGCCAACTGGGTTGACATAGGCTTATACTTAGTAGAGATTAAGAAGAGGGGAGGCAATGTGGAATGGTAATAATATGCAATTGAAACTTGGCTTGTTGTGTTATTGATTACAGTGGGACACAATAAGGACCTGTCATAATTTATTGTTTTTGTAAGATTTTATTTTCCTAAACAGGGCTATAGAGTCAGTAGACCAAACTTCCAACTCCAACTGCGACTCCTCAATTTCCCTAACTTCAACTCAGACTCCATTCCACCTTGTGGTTACCAACTCCGACTCCACATTCTTGTTTTCCTGGGCACTCTAGGAGTGCTGAAATAAATGCATGCATTCCTTCTCTGTGCCTTATTCATGTGATCTATAGCAGAGGAACTCCACTACTGAGCATGTACATAAAGTGCAGAACACATTAATTTTAACTAAAAGCTTAGAAGAGGATGCACAGCCTGTGCCTACAGGCTACATGCAAGCTTTCAAGCCATTAGTTGCGGTCCACAACCTGCTGACTGTCAGAGTCCAGTGAGCACTTCCATAACTGATGGAAGAATTCATTGGTGTAGAAGGGCAGGTATCGGTGAGTACAGATCAGAAGTCCTTACTGTTCCCACGTCCTCTCTTGCTACTTCACTCTGTCCTGACATTGGTTGTATGTGTAGGGGTAAGGACACAGAATCCATGCCTTTCCTAGTAAAAGAACATTGAGTAATAGAGTTCAATGTTTTGCCAGCCACATATGTTACAGGGTAGCAGGACAAGGTAGCATTTTGTTCATATTTTTTATAGCCATGTCATTCTTAAAGAATAAAAAACATAATAAAATAACCATTGGAAAACCTTTAGCACATAAATTGCATCCCTATAAAGTAATGCATAGCAAAGTTCAGATTATAAATACCATGAGGAACCAGATAATCAAAAATGTTGGACTACTGGAAGTTACCCAAGTTATTAGAGTAATAATACTTACATTTCATTGGGTCCTGTGGGGCACCTTCTATTGTGTCCTGCATATGTGGTACAGTGTACATACAGTGCCTAATTATATGCAATCCGGTGCCAAATTATAGTGTTATTCATTGGCATAATGTCTATGCTGTTGTGTGCTATGCAACATAATAGATTTTATAGCTGTGCAGCAGCTCATTCCATTTATTTTTCACATCTATCACTAAAATATTCAATTAGTAGCACACAAAGTGAGGGCAAAAAACTGAATAATACTACCCCTTAGTTGACACTTGCTTTGGGGGTTGCTGTTCTCTTCCATTCTTAGTTTCTATAGTTTCTAAGAAACTAAGAATGAAAGATGAACGTAAAGTCTCAGTTCACCTTCCTTTTCCCCATTGATTAGAATACAATAAGAAATGGAATAAGATTTTTCTGCTCTTTAAAAAAAAACAAAACAGGAAAAACAGAACCTGATAAAAAGAGGTGATACTGAGCACAACAGAATCTTTACAATAGATGTACTATAAAATTACTATAAAATTAGTATGCGTTACTATGCAGCCACACACACACACCAAAGACCACTCCAGCAGGTAGCATCTGTACAGACGTTCCCCTACTTAAGAACACTCGACTTAAATACGACCCCTAGTTACAAACGGACCACTGGATATTGGTAATTTATTGTACTTTAGTTCTAGGCTACATTGATCAGTTATAACAGTTATCACAGGTGTCTGTAATGAAGCTTTAGTGTTAATCCTGATTCTTATGACAACCCAACATTTTTAAAATCCAATTGCCACAGAGACCAAAAAAGTCCTGGCTGGGATTACAATGATAAAATATACAGTTCCGACTTACATACAAACTCAACTTAAGAAAAAACCTACAGACCCTATCTTGTATGTAACCCGGGGACTGCCTGTATAGGTGTTTGAATGATGAGAATTCCTAAAAAGCCTTAGCCATATCATCGCTGCCCGCCCTGACCTCAGGCCTTCTTTCTGGGGTCTGAGGTTCTTCATTGATGTGCTATGCCTCTTGAAACGATAAAGATGTACACCACTAAACGTTGGACTATAAGCAATTCAGCAGTATAATATTTTTAAGCAATGCCAGTGTATTGCAGGCTATTGTACAACTTTTACTCATTCTGTGCAAATGTCAAGCTATTTAGCTATGAATTACAGTAGGGGAACCTTTTATAAATGATATGTTATCATCAGGGCTATACTTAGTTGTGTATTAAGGAGAATTTTACCATTAAATTTGATCCTATCCACAAGTTTAAAATAACACACAGCTTCAGGGAACAAACCACAGCAGTTGCCATTTGCCTAAATATAGATGGTGGTTTTAAATAGCAACATGTATTCAGCGCAGACTGGAAGAGATAATAAATATGACAGTTCTGCTTCTCAGACACAAAACATTGGAGATATTCTCCTGAATCACATGATGATTAATGGCACCTTCTAGAAATTCTGTTCGGTAATATTCAATAGACAGGAGGATATTGTGACTGCAGCCTCCTATTTTAGGCTTCATGTGAATGATGCATTGATGTCAGAGGAATCAGCATTTTGTGTTTTAAATATATTGCATATTAAATGGGAAACATGCTTAATTTACAGGGAATTGTTCACTAGAACATTACATATCTTTGAAACTTTTATGTTCTTTTTAGGAAATTCTTTTGCTTTAAAAATATGTTTTTTATGTCATATTAATTTTTCTATGTCTATCTATCTGCCATTTTCACAAGGCCAAACAATAGACAGAAATTTGCTAATTCTGTAAAAAAAAAAGACAAAATATAAAAAATCACTACTTCTCATTGGTGATATAGCTTATCTAAATCTTATCTGGACAGAATATGCCTAGAATATTCTCCCTTAGGCCTTAATGAGTGAGCTCATATCTATTAGGCTATATTCACATGACCGTTGGGGGACGTATATACGGCCGGAAGCTTGAGGTAATATATACGTCCCCCATAGGCCGGCAATGGGCGCAAGGAGCGATATGGTGCTGCACACGTGGAAAAGATAGGACATGTCCTATCTTTTCCCGTATTACAGCGCCGTGTGCAATGTATCTCTATGGAGAGGGGTGGGGGTGATCAGCGCTCACCACCTCCTCCTCTCCCGTGCGCGGACGTTACGGCATGGTGGGCACACGTTAGTGTGCATGCAGCCTTACTTTATACAACCAAGAGACAGTAACAAGGATATTGCTAAATCCTGTCAAAAGTAGCCCAGGAAAGAAGGCAGCCCCCATGATCATGGACACAAAACAGAATAAGACATTACAAAACACAGAAATTAACACCTTCATGACTGATGATCATTGGTGGCTGAATGTCCAGGTCAATTTTAGACGTCCTTTTATATACACTCTGGAAAACCTTTGCATATCATAACAATTTTTACTTTGTTTTTTTCATGACATGTGAGACTTTAACTTGATTGGATAGTTTTATTATTTTTTTCTTTATAAAATTTGTCAATAATTGATTACAAATAATAAACTTTTTCTTTTTTTGTAATTTTTCCAATTAAAGAAGTAGTAACCCATCTCTCTCCAGGATTGACTTATGCTTGGCTAATGATGCCTTTCTTGGTTTTATAGCGAGAATGAAGTATGAGTCTATAGCGGTCTCTGACCATGGCGGGATATCCCTCTTATTGAGGATGCAGAAGGGAACATGTCTGGAAAGAGGAAGCTTTTTTAGACTTAACCCTCACTGGCTTTCAATCCTGAATAATGAGGAGAAGATCAATAGACTGATTCAAGAATTCTGGTCTTGTAACTTGGGGAGTGGGGAACCATGGAGGGTTTTTCAGAAATTAACTGGAAGAAAAGGGAATTCAGGCAGAGGGAGCTCAAATTTAAAAACGAATTAGATCTTAGCCAGAAAACCTGGGCTGCTACCTCTACGGAAGCAGATAGAGATAAGTTTCTGGAGTCCCAATTGGCTTATACCACCTTCATGACAGAGAAATCCCAACATAGAGCTTTTTTTAGGGGATATAGAAATTATGCGGAGGGGGGCAAACCGGGCAAACTTTTGGCTAACTTTCTCAAAAAAAAGAGAGTAACCAAGGGATTCATGCTATTTTGGACCACACTGGGAAACTGGTCCAAGATCAAAGAGCAATATTGGAGAGCTTCAGGCTCTTTTATGAGGCGCTCTATGCATCCGAAGTAAGCTATATGGATGGCCAGTTAAATAGCTTTCTGGAATCGATCCCTATCCCTAGTTTGTCAGAAGAAGAGAGGCTCCCACTGAATGACCCTATAGGGGTAGAAGAGATTTTGGAGGCTATTAGGACTTCAACATCAGATTCAGCACCCGGATTAGATGGTTTACCCTTTGCCTTCTATAGAAAGTATCAAAATGTCCTGTCTCCAATATTAGAATCGGTGTTTGCAGCAGCATTTGCAGAGGGGGTGATACGGGGATCAATGACGGAGGCCGCCATAGTATTAATCCTTAAGAAGGATAAAGATGGAGCTGAGATCGGTTCTTATAGACCGATTTCTTTATTGAATTCCGATATAAAAATCTTAGCAAAAATTCTTTCCTCCAGGCTGAAAAAGGTAATCTCCGTCATTGTTCACCCGGATCAAAACGGGTTTATTCCGTCAAGGAGTACAGGACATAACCTCCATAGGCTGTTCTCTGATATGCAATTGGGAAGCAAGGGGGACCGCTCCATCCTGTCATTAGACGCTGTTAAAGCGTTTGACAGGGTGGAGTGGCCTTATTTATGGAAGGTGATGGATAGATTCGGGTTAGGTGGGGTCTTCGCTAGTTGGGTTAAGATCATGTATCACTCCCCCATAGCGAGGATGTGTGTTAATGGTTTGCTTTCTGAACCCTTCCAATTGTACAGAGGGACTAGGCAGGGATGTCCGCTCTCCCCCCTCCTCTTTGCCCTATTTATCGAGCCGTTGGCTATTTTGATCCGGGATTCCGATTACATCAAGGGCTGGGGGTGTGGGGGAGAGAGGGACAAGATTTCGCTTTACGCGGATGATATTTTGTTGACTGTCCAGAGTTCAGACGACTCTATACAGGAGGCCATTAAATTGGTGGATGGGTTCGGATTTTTTTCAGGATTAAAGATCAATTGGGGCAAATCAGTCCTTCTACCGTTAGATGGTGCGGGAAGAGAGGAAGACCTCCCTATTTCCCGGTTAGAAAGGGGTGCTTCCTTTAAATACTTAGGAATATGGGTTTCCGGGGATTTTGGGAGGTATGCAGAATTAAATATAACCCCGCTCATTAATAAGCCAAGAAGGAATATCTTGGGATGGATAAAAATGCCCTTTTCTAGAGCTGATAGGGTAGCTATTGTTAAAATGATCCTCCTCCCACAGCTCCTCTACCCCCTAGCGGTATCCCCAATTTGGCTCTCCGGGAAACTGTTCAGAATTCTTGAAGGTCTGGTCAGAGACTTGATTTGGGGGAAGGGTTGTCCTCTCTCTATTGGTCTTTGGAGGATGGGGGGCTGGGGGTTCCCTATTTCTTGGGTTATTTTTTGGCTTCTCAACTTGCTTTTTTAGTTATAAGAAAGAACTGCAGTGCCTATGGTAGGTTAATAGAGCTTAGTGTGGGAAGTAGTGATTCCATTTTTTCTTTGTTAGAAAGTGGGGAATTTAGATTTAATAATTATAAGAATATTCACATGGCGAAGTTATTGGATAGATGTTGGGGCACATATAAAAAGTTAAAGGGTATAAAGGGCATTCTGTGGTTTACCCCAATATGGGAGAATTTTCACTTTGAAGAATTTAAATCTATTCCGGATAGTGAGCACTGGTTTAAGAAGGGGGTTCGATTTTTTTCACAGATTCTGGATAGGTCTCAATTATGCGATTATACGGTGTTTGGGAATCGCTTCACAGGGATGGATTCGAGTTTTTTTCGGTTTATGCAGCTGCATCATGCATTCAACGCGGTGTTGTGTAAAGATAGATTTACGTTATGCACAGATGTAGGAATAGAATTTTTGATTAGCACGAGCCTTAGGAAGAAGGTGACTTCACAGATGTATAAATATATCATGCACGGGTTTGTGAAAGGGTGGTTCATTCCCTGAGGAATAAATGGCACATGCAAGTGGGGGAGATATCGGAAGAGCACTGGAAATTGTGCTATAAGGGTATCGGATTGTCCTCTCAGTCTTGGAATCACAAGATAGTACAATTTAACTTTATTCACCAGTTATATTATACTCCCAAGGGCTTACTCAAAATGAAACTTAGGACCGATTCTAGATGTCGGAGGTGCCCCTGGAGAATGCGGACTTTCTTCATGTAGCATTCGGTTGCCAGAAGTTGAGGGACTATTGGAGTGGGATACTGGACTATATAAATGGTACTTATAATTTGAGACTTACTTTTTCAGCCCGGGTTCTGCTCCGAGGTCTCATGGACTTGGGGAGAGATGAGTGTAGGAAAAGGCTGATAGTTCATAAACTTCTTTTTCTGGCTAGATTGATCATTGCTAGGAAATGGGGTAGCGCAGAAACCCCGTCCTGCGGAGAATTTATGTCAGAGGTACAAAAATGTAAAAGCTATGAGAAACTTACTGCAGAAAGAGGCGGATCTATAAATAAATGGAAGAAGATCTGGTGTGTGGGTATATAAGACAGGACTTCTTGTTACTATTACTATTATTATTATTATTCTATCTTATTTTTATGTTTTATTCTTTTTTTTTTTTCTCTTGTTTATCCTCGGTTTAGATGGTCGGTCTCGAGTCTCCCCATCATCCTCCTGGTAGGGTGGGAGCGGGAGGGGGAGTGGGTGGGAGGCCAGGGGGGTGGTATGGATATCACAAGTTTAGATCGCACTTTAGTACTATGTGCAACACTGTGTAACTTATATGGTATTTATTTGTACATATGTATTTTGAGGAATGGTATTGTACATGTTTATTAGAATTTTTTCAATAAAAAATGTATTAAAAGGAAAAAAAAAAAAAAAAGAAGAAGTAGTAACTTTTACCAAAATGTTTATAAATATGTACAGCATTATTCCAACTCCCTTCCCATGTGCAGCTACAGATGCAGAGGGTGCATGTAGTTCTGCAATGTGAAAGTGAAAGTCTCCAGGCAGCTTCTTCTATAATTTTGCCTTCACCTGACAGCCTGGAGGGGGGCACACTTCAAATGCCCATATCTCCTGATCCCTGACACAGAGAAGCACAATTCTGTTTAACTCCTTAACGACCTGGCCCTTTTTTGTTTTTTCATTTCCATTTTTCACTCCCCACCTTCAAAAATCTATAACTTTTTTATTTTTACACGAAAAGAGCTCTGTGAGGGCTTGTTTTCTGGGTAACAAATTGCCCTTCATAGTGACAGTATTTAATATTCCATGCCATGCACTGGGAAGAAGGAAAAAAATTCCAAATGCAATGAAAATGGTGAAAAAATGCATTTGCACAGTTTTCTTGTGGGCTTGGAATTTACAGCTTTCACTGTGCGCACCAAATGACATGTCTACTTTATTCTTTGGGTTGGTGTGATCACGGGGATACCAAACTTATATAGGTTTTATAATGTTTTCCTATTTTTACAAAAATTAAAACCTCCTTTTGTGGGGGATTTTGCCATTTTCTGGCACTAATAACTTTTTAATACTTGGTGTACGGAGCTATGGGTGGTGTAATTTTTTGCAACTTTTGATGACATTTTCAATGCTACCCTTTTTTCGGACTGTACGACCTTTTGATCACTTTTCATTGAATTTTTATATTTTTAAAAATTGCAAGAACGGGCATTTTTGGATGCTGCGGTACCTAATATGTTTATGATTTTTATACAGTATCAAGGAATATATAAGAGCCAATAATTTTAACACAACGAATCCTGTGAAAGTAATAATAAAAAATATAACATGCAACAGAGATAAGAAAATGTTATTAGCCTAACATCGAACAATGCATCATATTATTTGTCTATTTATGGCAACAGTCTAATGTTAAATGTCACTTAATGTCACTGTAAGTTGCACGGTACCTTTTTTCTTGACAAAAGATTATAAGTTCTGCAATTTGTTTTATACATGCACTTAAACCTGTATCTGAAACCTTAACCAAATAAAATATTCATGATTTATTAACAAATTATAAGCTGTGAAACCCAATCTAATTAAAAATAGAATAGATAACAGGGATGAGAAAATGTTATGAACAAAACAGTTATCTCAAAGGGAACATTTCACCATTTTAGCATTTTATCTATAAATGTCTACAAATGTGCCTTCCACCCCCATTGATCATTTGTTCTCTTTAGGTTAATATATGTATATGTATATGTTGTATATGTTGAATTTGTATGTAACTTAGAATGGTATATTTTATAATCGTAACCCCAGTCTAGGGATAAAGTACAGTAAATTACCAACATCAAGAAGTCCATTTGTCACTAGGGGTAGTCTATAAGTCAGATGTTCTTAAATCGGGGATCACCTGTGAATATAGTCTATGTATACAGAGAATGGAAAAGTAAACAGCACCGTTCTTCGTTTAGTGGTCAGAACAGGTTACTAACCACTAAACTGACCCATCTGCTTCCCGTAGCATAATCGGAGCATAGACATAGAGCAGCTAATCTGTGGTGTGCTGGGCACCCAGCAATCTGATATTGAAGACCTACAATATTGATGACTTTTTCTTTTATTGGATTATGGGATGACTCCAAGTCTTAGCAGTCAGTTAATTTTTTCACTTTTTTTTTTTTTTTTTTGAGGATTAAAAATAGAGCAAAGTGTATTTATATATTAAAAATAGCCATTATTGTGATGTTTTACGTATTAGAACTAGTGTTAGGAAATGTGTACAGGTGGATTTATTTAATAAATTGCCATCAAGTTTAAAGCTTGTTTGGTCATTTTAACCATTTGTCATTTAAACAAAAACCTAGTTCATATATTGTTTCATATATATATAAAACATATTGACCCGAGTATAAGCCAAGGGTGGGAAATGCATTGGTTACAGCCTCCCCAGTATATAGCCTGCCAGCCCCCATTAGTATAAAGCCAGCAAGCCCCCATTAGTATAAAGCCAGCCCCCAGTAGTATATAGCCAGCCAGCTCCCTGTAGTATATAGCCTTACAGCCCCTGTAGTGTATAGCCTGCCAGCCCCCTGTAGTATATAGCCTCCCAGCACTGTAGTGTATAGCCTGCCGCCAATGTAGTGTATACCCTACCAGCCCCCTCTGGTATATAGCCTGCAGCCCCTGTAGTAAATAGCATGCCAGCCCTTGCCCCCAATATAATAAACAGTACAATAAACGGTGTACTCACCTTCCCACGTCCTCTTCTATACAGCGATGTTCCGGCATCGGCTCCCTGTCCCTGCGCGGTCCGTCGCAGGCACTATGACTTCAATCATTCTCTGACATCATAGTGTGTGCCGGCGCACACATTGTCAGGGAGCGGCTGACTTCACAATCCCTGCGACAGACAGCGCAGGGACACGGAGCCAATGCCGGAGCATCGCTGTATAGAAAAAGACCTGCTTGTGGGGGGGGGGGCTAAAATGAGTACACTGTTTGTTTTTTCTTGACTTGAGTATAAGCCGAGGTGAGGTTTTTCAACACATTTTTTTGTGCTGAAAAACTCGGCTTATACTCGAGTATATATGGCATATATATTTATAAAGTGAAGAAAACATAGCAGCACTCCAACAAACATTTATTAGTGAAGTATTAGTGAGGTATTTTTCATGTATCCGTTTTTTTTTTGTAAAACAAAACCCACAATGTTTTAAAAAAATCAGAAGCATCCTTTTTTTTTCTTGTACTGGTATTTAAGACTAAATTGTGTATATAAGGCCAAAGTGTGACTCTGTAAGACCCTGGCTCCCCAGGAATCTATAGTGTTTACTGAGTAGATGTGGACTGACCCAGCTGGATATTTCTCTCTAGATAAAAGTAATCTTTGCCGGCTTAGAGATTTAGGGAGTCTTTAATGCTAAATTCATTTGCACTAAATCTCTCTTTCTACATTTTATTTCTTGCTAGTGAGCAGTACATAATTAGAAAATATGCCCTGCCATTTGCCGGCTTCACTTTACACATGGCATGTTATTTCCAGGGTGCACCTTAATGTAATGTGGATTTTCTTACATTTCATCACCTTACTGATACATATGTATATTCAATTTTAAAATATTATATTTAAAGGGAACCTGCCACCAGGAGACCAATTTTTAGCACCCCCCCCTTCCCCGTCCCAAAAAGCATAGTACATAGTTTTTGTATTAAAAAAAATAGGTTTTACAGAAATAAGATTTGTTATATAGTACCTTCAATGCCATGTGCTCTGTGACCAGGTATTTGTCTCCTGGGAGTGGCTACAGTGGCCCCCCACCCTTGGGAAACTGCTCCTCCGTGTGTCCTTTTCAAATAAATGAAAACACTCATCGCCCGACTTAACAACCGCCCCCTGCTCCTCTACAGCCAGTCCGAGGGGACGAGTGATGGTCACTGAGCACATGTTTAACATTACAACTTTAATTTTACACGACTTACATATGACTTTCTCCAAATGAGAATAGAAATTCATATTTTAGAATTTCTTTTATTGTACCATGGCATCTTCACTCATCTATAGGTGTATTTGGTTTTATTGCAGTGGTTTAAAGGGTACATTGTGAAGACTAGTAAGAAGAGGAGCAAATTGAAAACCATACATAGACATTTAAAAATGTATCATAGATGCAATCCCTCTTCAGGAACTTAAGGATTCCTCTCATTGTGGAATACCATAGTCCTAAAATATAAATACAAGGGGTATATAAACTTATGTAGGTAGAGAGCAGTTCAAAACCATGCAGGATATTGCATGTTTCTTAAGGCACAGAAGGTTTTGCAGAGGTAGAGCAAATATCTGCAACATTTCCTGAGACACATTTCATTCTTTATTATTCTGCATTTCAATCAGCCATTGCTGTTTTATGGTCATCCTTACCACATGACAGAAGTTACACCATGGGTGTAATGGGGACACTAAACTCGGTTACGAAAGACAAGACAGTAAATACTAAAACTTCATTCCCCCCAAAAGCTCTGTCTGCTTGCCTATCCTAGGTGATACTGGACAACCACGAAGATGGTCTGAGTCACAACAGAGATAGCTAACAGGGCACAAAATCGCAGATACAAAGAATAGTTGAGGAACGAGAGACAAAAATCGTTAGCCAGAAGTAGAAAAGCAGTATCACGAACAATAGAGCTGGAATAGAAGACCTTAACCGGAAATAAAGATAACACACACAGAATATTTACTTGAGCAACAACTCTGCTCCAGGTAAAAGGGACAGTGCTCTGAGAGTTGGAACGTGTTAACCATTGGAGGTCCAGAACAAAGCTTACAGAGAGCCCTTTGTGACTGCAGCCTAACCATTAGAGAGCTGTTTAGACTGCAAACAGAAGCCAGACAGTACTAACTGCTGACACATATACCTAGTGTGACCATGCCTATATTGTATATAATGGAATGCATTAAGCCAAATCAGGTTCGGCAGACTGTTGGAGAATGGAGCTTATCTTCAGAGATGGTTGGCCAACACAAATGATGAGTGTTGCTGTGGTCAAACCTGTTTTATTGAATATCAAGATGTCGAAGTAACAATGTTGTTACTAAATAATATCTAAAATTCTATGGAAGACGTTTTTAAATTACATTAATATCAAATTCAAATTAGGGGGACGTGTTTTGTAGTTGTTTTCATGGCTTTCTAATCTGTCTCTGCAGCCATAGACCCCATGGTGTGAGTAGGATGGTTAAAAACCTAATTTACAATAATAGATTAAATCTCAGCAGACAGAATGCACCATGGACATTATATGTGACCTCCAGCTATGCTGTTTGATGACTGCATTCTATATAACCCACTCACAAGATGTGCTAATGGGAATCCTATATACACTGTTCAGACTGCATTAAATTCTATCTATGTGCAACTGTACACAGGACAGCTGCTGTGAAAATCCCATTTTCTGGACCATGGAAAACAGGTAAACCTTGCTGCTTCCGTTTTTGGTTGGGAAATTGTATAAGACTGACCTCAACTTTAAAGGGCATCACCAGGTTTTGTGATATTTCAGTCTTATAAATAATTTATAAATGAAAATAGATAGGTGTCCTTCAACCACCCCCCTCCTCCGTGTAGACTACAAGGGTTGTAGCTGCCTCTGAACAAATGTGTCTTCCAGTTTTCCCCATGTTAGGAAATAGACTCATTACTGGAGAGAGAACACACACATACACACTGCTAGCTCCCAGAAAGCAGGTCTGTGCAGAGCAGCTGGGGCCCAGAGCCAGAAATCCCATTAAAATAAGCCCTGCTATTTCCAGCCCTACATAGAGCTTTGCAGCATGATTATATTCAGTCATCTCATTCACAAGGAGAGGCAGCCTGTATACCAGAAAAGCTGTAATACAATGAATTCTGCTTCTTCCACTTCATAGGAACCTGATTAATAGATAATCTGCAATACCTTCTATTGGCATTGGGCTGAACACTTATTCAACATTTGCGTGAATTCTATATTTCCCGAGAGCAATGCATATTGTATAGAGCAGGGAAATGGAAGGCTGCATTATTAACAGTAACGTTATTAACATCTTGTAGCTTACTGCTGTCAAGATTTCATTCAGTACATGCTAGAAAGCATACTGTGTAATAATATAAGGCCTGAAAAGGCTTTACTCCTATTTGCTCTTCTAAGCATTGTTCGGGCGTGCATAATATATGCGTCAGGGACAGAGGTGCTCTACAGTGCAAATACAGGAGAAGGATTGTTTGATGTATGGTGTTTCCAGTAATTAGCATATTAGGACGAACTATGAGATATTTCTGTGGTTGCCATGGAGATTGGTGATCGCTATGGCCTTTGCAATCCTAATCAGAGTTTTCCATCAGAAAGTGTATTGAGCAACAATCCCACTTGTCTTACATGTCAGGAAGGCCAAATTGATACAGTACATTGTCAAAGTCTAATTCTCTATAGAGTATACTGGTAAATGCTTACCAGGTATCTTCTGAGAATAGTAGTGCTGTATCTGCTAACATCATTATGGCTAATACTCAGGGCCGGTTATAGAAAAAGTGGGGGCCTAAATTTTGAAATATTGTTATCAACAATCGCTATATACCTATACATCAGTTAAAAAAGACAGGTCCAGGCAGTTTATTATTATCATTTAATCAAAGTATCAACCAGTAAGTATATATAAGTATGCACTCACCGGCCACTTTATTAGGTACACCTGTCCAACTGTTCGTTAACACTTCATGCACGGGTTTGGAAAAGGGTGGTCAATTCCCTGAGGAATACATGCGGCACATTCAAGTGGGGGAGTCCATATCGGCAGAAAAAACCACTGAACTTGTGCTTACGGGTATCGGACTTTGTCCTCCAATCATCTTGGAGATCACATAGATAGTACAATTTAACATTATTCACCAGTTCTTATTATAGCTCCAAGGGCTTACTCAAAATGACAACTTAGGGTGACCGATATCTAGAGGTCGGAGGTTGCCCCTGGAGAAAATGACGGACTGCTCACTGTAGCATTCGGTTGCCAGACGTTGAGGACTATTGGAGTGGGAGTATTGCTGGGACCTATTAAATCGGTACTTATAATTTGAGCAGAGTCTACTTTTCAGGCCCGGGTTGCGCTCGAGTCTCATGGACTTGGGGAGCGAGTGCATGTAGAAAAGGCTGATAAGTTCATAAACTTCTTTTTCTGGCTGATATTGCATAGTGCGTAGGAAATGGGGGTTGCCAGAACCCCGTCTCTTGCGGCGAGAGATTTATGCGAGTACAAATGCTCAAAAGCAGTGAAATGTCAACTATGCGAAAAGAGGCGGATCTACTAAATAAAGGAAGAAGTCTGGTGTGACCCCCCCCAATGGTGGGTCCACCCGCCTATAGACCAGGACTCTTGTTACTTTACTATTATTGATTGTATTCTATCTATTTTTTCTGGTTATGTATTGCTTTTTTTTTTCCTCTTGTTGTATCTCTGCAGTTAGATGGTCGGTCTCGAGTCTCCCACATCATCTCCGGATAGGGTGGGACGCTTTCGGCAGGGGGAAGGGGTGGTGAGGCCAGGGGGGTGTATGGATATACACAAGTTAGATCGCACCTTTCAGTACTATGTGCCAACACTGTGAAAACTTATATTATATTTTAATTTTACATTATGTATTTTGTAAGGCAATGTATTGTACATGTGTATTAGAATTTTTTTCATAAGCAAATTTATAAGGAGAGAAAAAAAAAAAAAGAACAGTAGTAACTTTTACACTTAACAAAATGTTTGATATAATGTTGAGCAGCATCATTATTCCAAACTCACCGTTCCCATGTGCAGCTACAGATGCAGAGGGTGCATTAGTTCTTACAAGTGTAGTGAAAGGCTCCAGGGCAAGCTTCTCTATATTTTGCCCTACCTGACAGCCTGGGGGGGGCACACTTCAAATGCCCATATCTCCTGTATCCCTGACACAGAGAAGCACAATTGTTTAACGCCTTAACGACTTGGCCCTTTTTTGTTTTTTTTCATTTTCCATTTTCACTACCCACCTCAAAAATCTATACTTTTTTAAGTTTTTACACGAAAAGGATCACTGTGAAGGTGGTTTTCTGCGTAACAATTGCCCATTCATCGTGACAGTATTTTAATATTCCATGCCCTCCACGGGAACGAAGGAAAACATCAATACGCAACATAATGAAATGGTGTGAAAACAAAACACAAATAATGCAGTTAGGCACGTGCTTTCATTGTGGGCTTGGAATTTGCACGAGCTTTCACTCGTGCCACCAACTGACATGTCTACTTTATTCTTTGGGTCCGGTTAGGATCGTCCGTGGACTTCACCGAACTATAGGCTACGTACTTATAAGTGATAATGTTTTCCCGTTTTTCCAAAATTAAACTCCTTTGTGGGATTTTGCCCAATTTTTCTGCAGGCTTACATCAACTTTTAATACTTGGTCAGGAGCTATGGGTGGTGTAATTTTTGCAAACTTCTGTGATGCATTTTCAATCTACCTTTTTCGACTGTACACCTTTTGATCACTTTTCATTGCATTGTTTATATTTTTAAAATTGAAGAACGGGCAATTTTTGGATGCTGCTTTGCGGTCCTATATGTTTATTGTTTTGTAATACAGTAGCATCAGGAATATTAACGAGCCCATAACTTACACACAACGCATCCCTGTGAGAGTAATAATCCAAACAATTAACCAGCAGGCCGAAGATAACGGCAATGTTTATTAGCCTACACAACGACCCAATGCATCATTATTCTTGTCTATTTCGATAATCAGTCTAATTGTGTAAATGTCACTTCCATGTCACTGTACAGTTGCACGGTACCTTTTTTCTTGACAAAGATATAGCTCTGCAATTTGTTTTATCATGCACCCTTAACTGATCTGAACCTTAACCAACATCAAATATTCATGATTCATGAACGAAATTATAGCTGTGCCCAACCATTACATAAAAATAGACATGATAACAAGGATGAGAAAATGTTATGAACAAAAACAGTTATCTCAAAGGGCAACATCACCATTTTTAGCATTTCTATCCGGTAAAGGTCTACAACATGTGCCCCCCCCACCACCCCCATTGATCATTTTGTCTCTTTAGGTTCCTATAGTATGTTATATGTGGGTATATGTTGAATGTGTTGTAGTAACTTTAAGTAATGTAATTTTTAATCGTACCCCAGGTCTAGGGGATAAAGTATCGTAAATTACCAACCATCAAGCAGGTCATTTGTCACTAGGGATCTATAAGTCAGATGTTCCTTAACATCGGATCACCTGTGAAATTATCTGTTACAGAGATGGCAATTAGTAAAACAGCCAGCCGTTCTTCGTTAGTGGTCAGACACACCGGTACTAACCACTAAACTGACCCATCTGCTTCCCGTACATATCGAAGCATAGACATAGAGCACTAAGCTGGGCGTGCGCACCTAGCAATTGATATGAGATCTACAATATTGATGACTTTTCTTTTATTGGATTATGGGAGACTCCAAGTGCTTAGCAGTCAGTTCATTTTTTCTTTTTTTTTTTGTTTTTTTTTTTGAGGAGTAAAATAGAGCAAAGTCTATATTATTATAAAATAGCCATGATTGTGATGTTTTTACGTATTAGAACTAGTGTTAGGAAATGTGTACAGGTGGATTTATTAATAATTGCCATCAAGTTTAAGCTTGTTGGTCTTTTCCATTTTCATTAAAAAAAACCTAGTTATATATTGTTCATAGAATATATAAACATATTGACCCGAGTATAAGCCAACGGGCGTTGGGAATGCATTGGTTACTAAAGCACTCCCAGTATATGCCTGCCAGCCCCCTTATTATAATCCAGGACCGCCCCAGTAGTATATAGTCAGCCAGCTCCTGTAGTATATAGCCTTACAGCCCCTGTATGTATGCGCTGTCCAGCCCCACGTGTATGATACGCCTCCCCAGCACTGTAGTGTATAGCCTGCCGCATAGTGTAGTGTATACCCTACCAGCCCCTCTGGTATATAGCCTGCAGCCCCTGTAGTGAAATAGCTGCCAGCCCTTGCCCCCAATATAATAAACAGTACAATAAAACGGTGTACTCACATTCCATGCCCTCCCAGGTCCATCTCTAATGGAGCCGATGCTCCGGCTCGGCTCCTTCCCTGCACGGTCCGTCGCAGGCACTATGACTTCAATCATTCTCTGACATCATAGTGTGTGCCGGCGCACACATTTCAGGGAGCGGCTGACTTCACAATCCTCTGCGACAGACAGCGCAGGGACACGGAGCCATGCCGGCAGCATCGCTGTATAGAAAAAGACATTCTGTGTGGGGGGGGGGGGGGGGCTAAGGAGTACACTGTTTGTTTTTTCTTGACTTGAGTATAAGTCCGAGGTGAGGTTTTTCAACCATTTTTGTGCTGAAAAACTCGGCTTATACTCGAGTATATATGGCTATATATTTATAAAGTGAAGAAAATCATAGCAGCACTCCAACAAACATTTATTAGTGAAGTATTACGGAGGTATTTTTCAGTATCCGTTTTTTGTTTTGTAAAACAAACCCAAATGTTTTAAAATCAGAAGCATCCTTTTTTTTTCTTGTACTGTATTTAAGACTAAATTGTGTAATATAAGGCCAAAGTGGTGACTCGTAAACCCTGGCTCCCCAGGAATCTATAGTGTTTACTGTAGAGTGGACTGACCCAGCTGGATATTTCCTCTAGATAAAAGTAATCTTTGCCGGCTTAGAGATTAAGGGAGTCTTTAATGCTAAATTCATTTCACTAAATCTCTCTTTCTACATTTTATTTCTTGCCAGTGAGCAGTACATATTAGAAATATGCCCTGCCATTTGTCCGGTTCCTTTACACATGGCATGTTCTCCAGGGTGCACCTAAGTAATGTGGATTTTCTTACAGTTTCATCCACTTACTGATACATATGTATATGTCTCAATTTTAAATATTATATTTAAAGGGAACCTGCCACCAGGAGACCAATTTTTAGCACCCCCCCCTTCCCCGTCCCAAAAGCATAGTACATAGTTTTTGTATTAAAAACAATAGGTTTTACAGAAATAAGATTTGTTATATAGTACCGTTCAATGCCATGGTGCTCTGTGACCAGGTATTTGTCTCCTGCGAGTGCTACAGTGGCCCCCACCCTTGGGAAACCGTCCTCCGTGTGTCCTTTTCAAATAAATGAAAACACTCATCCGCCCGACTCAACCAACCGCCCCCTGCTCCTCTACAGCCACTGTCCCAGGGGACGGTGATGGTCACTGAGCACATTCGTTTAACATACAACTTTAATTTTACACGACTTACAATTTGACTTTCTCCAAAATGAGAATAGAAATTCATATTTAGAATTTCTTTTATTGTACCATGGCATCTTCACTCATCTATAGGTGTATTGGTTTTATTGCAGTGGTTTAAAGGGTACATTGTGAAAACTAGTAAGAAGAGGAGCAAATTGAAACCATACTAGACATTTAAAACTGTACATATGCAATCCCTCTCAGGAACTTAAGGATTCCTCTCATTGTGGAGTACCATAGTCCTAAAATATAAATACAAGGGGTATATAACTTATGTAGGTAGAGGAGCAGTTCAAAAACCAGGCGGTATTGCATGTTTTCTTAAGGCACAGAAGGTTTGCAGAGGTAGAGCAAATATCTGCAACATTTCCTGAGACACATTTCATTCTTTATATTCTGCATTCAATAAGCCATTGCTGTTTTATGGTCATCCTTACCACATGCACAGAGTTACACATGGGTGTAATGGGACACTAAACTCGGTACGAAAGACAAAACAGTAATATACTAAAACTTCATTCCCCCCAAAAGCTCTGTCTGTTGCCTATCCTAGGTAGGATACTGGACAAACACAAGAATTGTCTGAGTCACAACCGAGATAGCTTACAGGCACAAAATCGCAGATACAAAATAGTGAGGAACGAAGACAAAAATCGTTAGCCAGAAGTAGAAAAGCAGTATCACCCAATAGAGCTGGAATAGAAGACCTTAACCGGAAATTAAAGATAACACACAGAATATTTCCTGAGCAAACACTCTGCTCCAGGTAAAAGGGACAGTGCTCTGAGATTGGAAACGTGTTAACATTGTGGTCCAGAACAAAGCTTACAGAGAGCCCTTTGGTGATCGCAGCCTACCATAGAGAGCTGTTCAGACTCAAACAGAAGCCAGAAATTCAGCATCTCTGACCAGACATACTAACTGCTGACACATATACCTAGTGTACCATGCTATATTGATATAATGGAATGCATTAAGCCAAATCAGTTCGCAGCTGTTGGAGTAAATGGAGCTTATCTCAAATGGTTGGCCAACACAAATGATGATGTTGTGTGGTCAAACTGTTTTATTGAATATCAAGATGTCGAAGATACATTTGTTACTAAATAATATCTAAAATTCTATGGAAGACGTTTTTAAATTACATTAATATCAAATTCAATTAGGGGGACGTGTTTTGTAGTTCTTTTTAGGCTTTCTAATCTGTCTCTGCAGCCCATAGACCCCATGGTGTGAGTAGGATGGTTAAAAACCTAATTTACATATTAGATAAATCTCAGCAGACAGAATGCACCATGGACATTATATGTGACCTCCAGCTATGCTGTTTGATGACTGCATTCTATATACCCACTCACAAGATGCGCTAATGGGAATCCTATATACACTCTTCAGACTGCATTAAATCTATGTGCAACTGTACGCAGGACAGCTCTGTGAAAATCCCATTTTCTGGACCATGGAAAACAGGTAAACCTTGCTGCTTCCTTTTTGTTGGGAAATTGTATAAGACTGACCTCAACTTTAAAGGGCATCACCAGGTTTTGTGATCATTTTCAGCTTAACATATTATAAATGAAATAGATGGTGTCCTTCAACCACCCCCTCCTCCTTCTTAGACTACAAGGGTTGTAGCTGCCTCGAAAGAATGGTGTCTTCCACGTTTTCCCCATGTTAGGAAATAGACTCATTACTGAGAGAGAACACACACATACACACTGCTAGCTCCCAGGAAAGCAGGGTCTGTGCAGAGCAGCTGGGGCCCAGAGAGCCAGAAATCCATTAAAATAAGCCCTGCTATTTCCAGCCCTACATAGAGGCTTTGCAGTCAGATTATATCAGTCATACTCATTCAACAAGGAGAGGCATGCGCTTATCCCAAAAAGCTGTAATACAATGAATTCTGCTCTTCACTTCATAGGAACCTGATTAATAATAATCTGCAATACCTTCTATTGGCATTGGGCTGAACTTATTCACATTTGCGTGAATCTTATATTTCCCGAGAGCAATGCATATTGTATAGACAGGGAAATGGAGGCTGCATTATTAACAGTAACGTTATTAACATCTTGTAGCTTCTGCTGTCAGATTTCATTCAGTAAATGCTAGAAAGCATACTGTGTAATAATATAGGCCTGAAAAGTCTTTACTCCTATTTGCTCTTCTAAGCATTGTTCGGCCGTGCATAATATATGCGTCAGGACAGAGGTGCTCTACAGTGCAAATACAGGAGAAGGATTGTGTGTGTATGGTGTTTCCAGTAATTAGCATATTAGGACGAACTATGAGATATTTCTGTGGTTGCCATGGAGATTGGTGATCGCTATGGCCTTTGCAATCCTAATCAGAGTTTTCCATCAGAAAGTGTATTGAGCAACATCCACTTGTCTTACATGTCAGGAAGGCCAATTGATACAGTACATTGTCAAGTCTAATTCTCTAAGATTATACTGGTAAATGCTTACCAGGTATCTTCTGAGAATAGTAGTGCTGTATCTGCTAACATCATATGGTCTAATACTCGGCCGTTTATAAAAAAAGTGGGGGCCTAAATTTTGAAATATTGTTATCAACAATCGCTATATACCTATACATCAGTTAAAAAAGACAGGTCCAGGCAGTTTTTATTATATTTAATCAAAGTATCAACCAGTAAGTAATATAGTATGCACTCACCGCCACTTTATTAGTACACCTGTCCAACTGTTCGTTAACACTTAATTTCTAATCAGCCAATCACATGGCGCAACTCAGTGCTTAAGGCATGTAGACATGGTCAAGACAATCTCCTGCAGTTCAAACTTGCATCAGTATGGGAAAAAAGGTGATTTGAGTGCCTTTGAACGTGGCATGGTTGCTGGTGCCAGAAGGGCGGTCTGAGTATTTCAAACTGCTGCTCTACTGGGATTTTCACGCACAACCATCTCTAGGGTTTACAGAGAATGGTCCCAAAAAGAAAAACATCCAGTGAGCGACAGTTCTGTGGGCGGAATACCTGTTGATGCCAGAGATCAGAGGAGAATGGCACACTGGTTCGAGCTGATAGAAGACACAGTACTCAATCACCACCCGTTACAACCAAGGTAGGCGAAGAGCATCTCTGAACGCACAGTACGTCGAACTTTGAGCAATGGGCTACAGCAGCAGAAGACCACACCGGGTGCCACTCCTTTCATCTAAGAACAGGAAACTGAGGCTACAATTTGCACAAGCTCATCGAAATTGGACAGTAGAAGGATTGGAAAAACTTTGCCTGGTCTGATGAGTCTCGATTTCTGACTGCGACATTCGGATGGTAGGGTCAGAATTTGGCGTCAACAACATGAAGCATGGATCCATCCTGCCTTGTATCAACTGTCAGGCTGGTGGTGGTGGTGTCATGTGTGGGGAATATTTTCCTTGGCACTCTTTGGGCCCCTTGGTACCGATGACATCGTTGCAAACGCCACGCCTACCTGAGTATTGTTGCGACCATGTCCATCCCTTTATGACCACAATGTACCAACATCTGATGGCTACTTTCAGCAGGATAAGCGCCATGTCATAAACCTGGAATCATCTCAGACTGGTTTCTTGAACATGACAATGAGTTCACTGTACTCAAATGGCCTCCACGGTCACCAATTCTCAATCCATAGAGAATCTTTGGGAGTGGTGGACACGGGCGATTCGCAATCATGGATGAGAACCGCCAAATCTGCGGCAACTTGTGATGCCATCATGTCAATATGGACCAAATTATCGCTGAGGAATGCTTCCAGCACCTTGTTGAATCTATGCCACGAAGAAATTGAGGTCAGTTCTGAAGGCAAAAGGGGGTTCCAAACCCGTTACTAGCATGGTGTACCTATTTATATTTAAAGGGAACCTGTCAGCAATTGATCTAATAAAGCACTACCAAAATTTTGGCAAGCAGAACAACATCTTCTAGTTTTTGTTTCTATCATGGCCCAGTGTGGTGACATAATCCAGAAAATCAACCTTGAAGTGAGATGTAACTAAGTTGGTATCATGCATCAGACTTAGGGTACATTCACACGGCGGTACGGCGGCCCCTCCTCCCTCCATAGAGAATAGCGGTGCACGGCCGCACACACGCCGAAAGATAGAGCATGCTCTATCTTTTTGCGGTGTGCGGCCCGGATCGGTGCCACACATGTGTGGCACCGCATCTGCGCCGCGCCGCTATTGCCGTCTATGGGGACGTACATGCGGCCGCATGTACGTCCCCGCAGACGGCCATGTGAATGTGCCCTTAAGGAGATCTGTTTAGTGATGTCTCTGGATGCAGGACCATCAATTACAGTGAACGGGGCTTTCTGAGGAAGAGAGAGTATCCAGAGACATCACTAAACAGATTCCTAAGGCACATTCACATGGCCGTCTGCGGGGACGTACATGCGGCCGCATGTACGTCCCCATAGACGGCAATAGGGCGCGGCGCAGATGCGGTGCCAACATGTGTGGCACCGATCCGGGCCGCACACCGCAAAAAGATAGAGCCTGCCTTATCTTTCGGCGTGTGTGCGGGCCGTGCGCACGCTATTCTCTATGGAGGGAGGAGGGGCCGCCCGTACCGCCGTGTGAATGTACCCTAAGTCTGATGCATGATACCAACTTAGTACATTCACTTCAAGGTTGATTTTCTGGATATGTCACCACACTGGGGCATGATAGAACAAAAACTAGAAGATGTTGTTCTGCTTGCCAAATTTTGGTAGTGCTTATTAGATTCCATTGCTGACAGGTCCCTTTAATATAAATAGGTACACCATGCTAGTAACGGGTTGGAACCCCCTTTTGCCTTCAGAACTGACCTCAATTCTTCGTGGCATAGATTCAACAAGGTGCTGGAAGCATTCCTCAGCGATAATTTGGTCCATATTGACATGATGGCATCACAAGTTGCCGCAGATTTGTGCGGTTCTCATCCATGATTGCGAATCGCCCGTGTCCACCACTCCCAAAGATTCTCTATGGATTGAGAATTGGTGACCGTGGAGGCCATTTGAGTACAGTGAACTCATTGTCATGTTCAAGAAACCAGTCTGAGATGATTCCAGGTTTATGACATGGCGCTTATCCTGCTGAAAGTAGCCATCAGATGTTGGTACATTGTGGTCATAAAGGGATGGACATGGTCGCAACAATACTCAGGTAGGCGTGGCGTTTGCAACGATGTCATCGGTACCAAGGGGCCCAAAGAGTGCCAAGGAAAATATTCCCCACACATGACACCACCACCACCAGCCTGACAGTTGATACAAGGCAGGATGGATCCATGCTTCATGTTGTTGACGCCAAATTCTGACCCTACCATCCGAATGTCGCAGTCAGAAATCGAGACTCATCAGACCAGGCAAAGTTTTTCCAATCCTTCTACTGTCCAATTTCGATGAGCTTGTGCAAATTGTAGCCTCAGTTTCCTGTTCTTAGATGAAAGGAGTGGCACCCGGTGTGGTCTTCTGCTGCTGTAGCCCATTGCTCAAAGTTCGACGTACTGTGCGTTCAGAGATGCTCTTCGCCTACCTTGGTTGTAACGGGTGGTGATTGAGTACTGTGCTTCTATCAGCTCGAACCAGTGTGCCATTCTCCTCTGATCTCTGGCATCAACAGGTATTCCGCCCACAGAACTGTCGCTCACTGGATGTTTTTCTTTTTGGGACCATTCTCTGTAAACCCTAGAGATGGTTGTGCGTGAAAATCCCAGTAGAGCAGCAGTTTGAAATACTCAGACCGCCCTTCTGGCACCAGCAACCATGCCACGTTCAAAGGCACTCAAATCACCTTTTTTCCCATACTGATGCAAGTTTGAACTGCAGGAGATTGTCTTGACCATGTCTACATGCCTTAAGCACTGAGTTGCGCCATGTGATTGGCTGATTAGAAATTAAGTGTTAACGAACAGTTGGACAGGTGTACTAATAAAGTGGCGGTGAGTGCATACTATATTACTTACTGGTTGATACTTTGATTAAATATAATAAAAACTGCCTGGACCTGTCTTTTTTAACTGATGTATAGGTATATAGCGATTGTTGATAACAATATTTCAAAATTTAGGCCCCCACTTTTTTTATAAACGGCCGAGTATTAGACCATATGATGTTAGCAGATACAGCACTACTATTCTCAGAAGATACCTGGTAAGCATTTACCAGTATAATCTTAGAGAATTAGACTTGACAATGTACTGTATCAATTGGCCTTCCTGACATGTAGACAAGTGGATGTTGCTCAATACACTTTCTGATGGAAAACTCTGATTAGGATTGCAAAGGCCATAGCGATCACCAATCTCCATGGCAACCACAGAAATATCTCATAGTTCGTCCTAATATGCTAATTACTGGAAACACCATACACACACAATCCTTCTCCTGTATTTGCACTGTAGAGCACCTCTGTCCTGACGCATATATTATGCACGGCCGAACAATGCTTAGAAGAGCAAATAGGAGTAAAGCACTTTTCAGGCCTATATTATTACACAGTATGCTTTCTAGCATTACTGAATGAAATCTGACAGCAGAAGCTACAAGATGTTAATAACGTTACTGTTAATATGCAGCCTCCATTTCCCTGTCTATACAATATGCATTGCTCTCGGGAAATATACAGATTCACGCAAATGTGAATAAGTTCAGCCCAATGCCAATAGAAGGTATTGCAGATTATTATTAATCAGGTTCCTATGAAGTGAAGAGCAGAATTCATTGTATTACAGCTTTTTGGGATAAGCAGCATGCCTCTCCTTGTTGAATGAGTATGACTGATATAATCATGCTGCAAAGCCTCTATGTAGGGCTGGAAATAGCAGGGCTTATTTTAATGGATTTCTGGTCCTCTGGGCCCCAGCTGCTCTGCACAGACCCTGCTTTCCTGGGAGCTAGCAGTGTGTATGTGTGTGTTCTCTCTCAGTAATGAGTCTATTTCCTAACATGGGGAAAACTGGAAGACACCATTTGTTCGAGGCAGCTACAACCCTTGTAGTCTAAGAAGGAGGAGGGGGTGGTTTGAAGGACACCATCTATTTCATTTATAATATTTAAGACTGAAAATGATCACAAAAACCTGGTGGAGCCCTTTAAAGTTGAGGTCCAGCTCTTATACAATTTCCCAAACAAAAAGGAAGCAGCAAGGTTTACCTGTTTCCATGCGTCCAGAAAAGGGATTTTCACAGCAGCTGTCCTGCGTACAGTTGCACATAGATTTATGCAGTCTGAAGAGTGTATATGGATTACCATTAGCGCATCTTGTGAGTGGGTTATATAGAATGCAGTCATCAAACAGCATAGCTGGAGGTCACATATAATGTCCTGGTGCATTCTGTCTGCTGAGATTTATCAATATGTAATTAGGTTTTTAACCATCCTTACTCCACCATGGGGTCTATGGGCTGCAGAGACAGATTAGAAGCCTAAAAAGAACTACAAAACACGTCCCCCTAATTGAATTTGATATTAATGTAATTTAAAAAAACGTCTTCCATAGAATTTTAGATATTATTTAGTAACAAATTTACTCTTCGACATTTGATATTCAATAAAACAGTTTGACCACAGCAACATCATCATTTGTGTTGGCAACCACTTCTGAGATAAGCTCCATTTACTCCAACAGCTGGCGAACTGATTGGCTTAATGCATTCCATTATATCAATATAGCATGGTCACACTAGGTATATGTGTCAGCAGTTAGTACTGTCTGGCTCAGGAGATGCTGAATTTCTGGCTTCTGTTTGCAGTCTGAACAGCTCTCTAATGGCTAGGCTGCGATCACAAAGGGCTCTCTGTAAGCTTTGTTCTGGACCACCAATTGTTAACACGTTCCAACTCTCAGAGCACTGTCCCTTTTGACCTGGAGCAGAGTGTTTGCTCAGAAATATTCGTGTGTGTTATCTTTAATTTACCGGTTAAGGTCTTCTATTCCAGCTCTATGTGGTGATACTGCTTTTTCTACTTCTGGCTAACGATTTTTGTCTTCGTTCCTCACTATCTTTGTATCTGCGATTTTGTGCCTGTAGCTATCTCGGTTGTGACTCAGACAATTCTTGTGTTGTCCAGTATCCACCTAGGATAGGCAACAGACAGAGCTTTTGGGGGGAATGAAGTTTTAGTATATTACTGTTTTGTCTTTCGTACCGAGTTTAGTGTCCCATTACACCCATGTGTAACTCTGTGCATTTGGTAAGGATGACCATAAAACAGCAATGGCTTATTGAATGCAGAATATAAAGAATGAAATGTGTCTCAGGAAATGTTGCAGATATTGCTCTACCTCTGCAAACCTTCTGTGCCTTAAGAAAACATGCAATACCGCCTGGTTTTTGAACTGCTCCTCTACCTACATAAGTTATATACCCCTTGTATTTATATTTTAGGACTATGGTATTCCACAATGAGAGGAATCCTTAAGTTCCTGAGAGGGATTGCATATGTACATTTTAAATGTCTAGTATGGTTTCAATTTGCTCCTCTTCTTACTAGTTTCACAATGTACCCTTTAAACCACTGCAATAAAACCAATACACCTATAGATGAGTGAAGATGCCATGGTACAATAAAAGAAATTCTAAATATGAATTTCTATTCTCATTTTGGAGAAAGTCAAATTGTAAGTCGTGTAAAATTAAAGTTGTATGTTTAAACAAATGTGCTCAGTGACCATCACCGTCCCCTGGGACAGTCCTGTAGAGGAGCAGGGGGCGGTTGGTTGAGTCGGGCGGATGAGTGTTTTCATTTATTTGAAAAGGACACACGGAGGACGGTTTCCCAAGGGTGGGGGCCACTGTAGCACTCGCAGGAGACAAATACCTGGTCACAGAGCACCATGGCATTGAAGGGTACTATATAACAAATCTTATTTCTGTAAAACCTATTGTTTTTAATACAAAAACTATGTACTATGCTTTTGGGACGGGGAAGGGGGGGGTGCTAAAAATTGGTCTCCTGGTGGCAGGTTCCCTTTAAATATAATATTTAAAATTGAGACATATACATATGTATCAGTAAGTGGATGAAACTGTAAGAAAATCCACATTACTTAGGTGCACCCTGGAGAACATGCCATGTGTAAAGGAACCGGACAAATGGCAGGGCATATTTCTAATATGTACTGCTCACTGGCAAGAAATAAAATGTAGAAAGAGAGATTTAGTGAAATGAATTTAGCATTAAAGACTCCCTTAATCTCTAAGCCGGCAAAGATTACTTTTATCTAGAGGAAATATCCAGCTGGGTCAGTCCACTCTACAGTAAACACTATAGATTCCTGGGGAGCCAGGGTTTACGAGTCACCACTTTGGCCTTATATTACACAATTTAGTCTTAAATACAGTACAAGAAAAAAAAAGGATGCTTCTGATTTTAAAACATTTGTGGTTTGTTTTACAAAACAAAAAACGGATACTGAAAAATACCTCCTAATACTTCACTAATAAATGTTTGTTGGAGTGCTGCTATGATTTTCTTCACTTTATAAATATATAGCCATATATACTCGAGTATAAGCCGAGTTTTTCAGCACAAAAATGGTTGAAAAACCTCACCTCGGACTTATACTCAAGTCAAGAAAAAACAAACAGTGTACTCCTTAGCCCCCCCCCCCCCCCCACACAGAATGTCTTTTTCTATACAGCGATGCTCCGGCATGGCTCCGTGTCCCTGCGCTGTCTGTCGCAGAGGATTGTGAAGTCAGCCGCTCCCTGAAATGTGTGCGCCGGCACACACTATGATGTCAGAGAATGATTGAAGTCATAGTGCCTGCGACGGACCGTGCAGGGAAGGAGCCGAGCCGGAGCATCGGCTCCATTAGAGATGGACCTGGGAGGGCATGGAATGTGAGTACACCGATTTATTGTACTGTTTATTATTTGGGGGCAAGGGTGGCAGGCTATTTAACTACAGGGGCTGCAGGATATATACCAGAGGGGCTGGTAGGGTATACACTACAGTGTGCGGCAGGCTAGTACACTACAGTGCTGGGGAGGCGTATCATACACGTGGGGCTGGTCAGGCATACATACAGGGGCTGTAAGGCTATATACTACAGGAGCTGGCTGTCTATATACTACTGGGGAGGTCTGGCTATACTAATAAGGGGGCTGGCAGGCATATACTGGGAGTGCTTATAGTAACCAATGCATTCCCTACCCCTTGGCTTATACTCGGGTCAATATGTTTATATATTCTATGAACAATATATAACTAGGTTTTTTTTAATGAAAATGGAAAAGACCAACAAGCTTAAACTTGATGGCAATTATAATAAATCCACCTGTACACATTTCCTAACACTAGTTCTAATACGTAAAAACATCACAATATGGCTATTTTATAATAATATAGACTTTGCTCTATTTTACTCCTCAAAAAAAAAAACAAAAAAAAAAAGAAAAAATGAACTGACTGCTAAGAACTTGGAGTCTCCCATAATCCAATAAAAGAAAAGTCATCAATATTGTAGATCTCATATCAATTGCTAGGTGCGCACGCCCAGCTTAGTGCTCTATGTCTATGCTTCGATATGTACGGGAAGCAGATGGGTCAGTTTAGTGGTTAGTACCGGTGTTCTGAACCACTAAGCAAGAACGGTGGCTGTTACATTGCCATCTCTGTATACATAGAACATTCACAGTGATCCCGATTAAGAACATCTGACTATATAGACCACCTAGTGACAAATGACCTGCTTGATGTTGGGTAATTTACTGATACTTATCCCTAGATGGGGTTGAACGATTAAAAATTTACATTACTAAAGTACATACAACACATTCAACATATACTCACACTCATAGACATATATATGGAACCTAAAGAGAAAATGATCAATGGTGGGTGTGAAATGGGAAGGGCCAAACCATTTGTAGACCCTTACCGAGAAAAATGCTAAAAATGGGTGAAATGTGCCCTTTGAGAAACGTTTTTGTTCATAAATTTCTCATCCCTGTTATCTGTCTATTTTTATGTAGATGGTGGCACAGCTGAAATTTGTTATGAAATCAGAATATTTATGTTGGTAAGGGTTTCAGATCATTAAGTAGTGCATGATAAAACAGAATTGCAGAGCTATATTTGTGTCAAGAAAAAAGGTACCGTGCAACGTACAGTGACATGAAGTGACATTTGCACCATTAAGATCTGTTAGTCCGAAATAGACAAAATATAGTGCATTGGGTCGTTGTGTAAGGCTTATAAGAAAGACATTTGCGTTATCTTCTGGTGATGTTAATTGTTCTTGGATTATCTACGTCACAGGGATGTTGTGGGTCAATAGGGGTCTTAATATTCCTGATGCTACTGTATACAAATCAATAAACATATTGGAGGTGACCGCAAACGCAGCATCCAAAATTGCCCTTCTTCATTTTTAAAAATATAAACAAATTCAATGAAAAGTGACAAAAGTCGTACAGTCGAAAAAAGGTAGACATTGAAAAATGTGCATCAACAAAGTTGCAAAAAATTACACCACCCATAGCTCCGTGACCAAGTATTAAAAAGTTGAGTAAGTCTGCCAGAAAAATTGGGCAAAATCCCACAATACGGAGTTTTAATTTTGGTAAAAAAGGGAAAACATTATCAACCTTATAAATCGGTAGCTATAGTAGGGAATCCCGTGAACGACCAACCGGACCCAAAGAATAAAGTACATGTCAGGTGTGGTGGCACAGTGAAAGCGGCAAATTCAAGCCCACAATGAAACACGTGCACTAATGCATCGTGTTTGTTTTCTACACCATTTCATTGCATGTTGTCGATCATTTTGATTTTTCCTTCGTTCCGTGAATGGGATGGATATATTAAAATACTGGTCACTGATGAAAGGACAATTGTTTACGCAGAAAACAGCCTTCCACAGTGACTCCTTTTCGTGTTAATAAACTAAAAAAGTTATAGATTTTTTGACGGTGGGAGTGAAAATGGAAATGAAAACAAACAAAAAAGGGCCAAGTCGTTAAGGCAGTTAACGAATTGTGCTTCTCTTGTCAGGGATACAGGAAGAATATTGGGCACTTGAAGTGTGCCCCCTCCAGGCGTCAGGTGAGGCAAAAATATGGAAGACTTGCCCTGCGCCTTTCACCACTTGTCACATGAACTAATGCACCCTCTGCATATCTGTAGCTGCACATTGGGACGGGCAGTTTGGATATAATGTGCTGCTCAAATATATTAAACATTTTGTAATGTGTAAAAGTTACTACTGGTCTCTTTTTTTTTTTTTCTCTTTATAAATTTGTTGTATTGCAAAAAATTCTAATAAACATGTACAATACATTCCTTACAAAAATACATATGTCAAATTAAAATACAATATATTCACGTGTTGCACATAGTACAAAGTGCTGATGCTAACTGTTGGTATATCCAATACCACCCCCCTGGCCTCCCACCACTTCCCCCTGCCGTAAAGCCGCTCCCACCCCTATCCAGGAGATGATGGGAGACTCGAGACGACCATCTAACGCAGGATCAAACAAGAGGAAAAAAAAAGCAATACAAACCTGAAAAAAATAGATAGAATAAATAATAATAGTAAATGTAACAAGAGTCTGTCTTATGAGGGGTGACCACGCAGGTGGGGGGGGGGGTGTCACACCAGATCTTCCTTCCTTTATTATAGATCCGCCTCTTTTCGCTAAGTGTATGCATCTCACGCTTTTAGCAGTGTTGTAACCGACATAGAAATTCTCGCCGCAAGGACGGGTGTTCTGCGATACCCCCATTTCCCGACACTGATGCAATATCAGCCAGAAAAAGAAGTTTATGAACTTGCAGCCTTTCCTACATGCACCTGCTCCCCAAGTCCATGAGACCTCGAGCAGAACCCGGGCTGAAAAAGTAGTCTGTCAAATTATAAGTACCGATTTAATAGTACCCATTAATTATCCACTCCAATAGTCCCTCAACTGTCTGGCAACCGAAGTGCTACAGTGAGCATAGTCCTCATTCTTCTCCAGGGCACCTCCCAGACCTCTAGAATCGGGTACGCCTAAGTTTCATTTTGAGTAAGCCCTTGGGAGTATAATATAAACTGGTGATAAGTTAAATTGTAACTATCTTATGTGATTCCAAGATGCAGGAGGACAAATCCGATACCCGTAGCACAATTTCATGGTTTTTGCTCGTGCCGAATCGGCTACCCCCACTGTGCATGTGCCAGTATTCACTCAGGGAATTGAACCACCCTTTTCCAAACCCGTGCATGAAGTCAGGACCATCAATTACAGTGAACGGGGCTTTCTGAGGAAGAGAGAGTTTGATTTCAGGGTTAAAACCTCTCTGTCCTTGACTTTGTGTCCTTGACTATACAACCAACTTGCATGTCACTTCAAAGTAGATTTTCTCAATGATTGCACCACGCTGGGTCATGAAAGAAACACGATCTGGAAGGTGTTCGGCTGCTTGACAACACACTGGTAGTGGTTTATTAGCTCAATTTCTGCTGACAGGTTCCCTATAACAGTCTTCTAAAGATCAGACTTTTTTTTGTTTTCTATGATGGAAGATTTATGACAAGATGCTGGGGGTAACAAGACTGGAGTGCAAAATGATGAACTTGATTTATTGCCAGCAATGAATGCCATAGGCCTATTGAAACCTTGCCACAGGGTGTGGATTTATCTATACCATACTATTCCATATGGAACCAACTACTATAATAACGCATGTGTAGAGTTTTGGTCTTCATCCAGAATGAATAAACTGATTTTTGGAGTGTCACAAAAAACAAGACACATAAATATGAAAGATAAGAGATAGATATATATATGTGATAAATGAGACAGAAATATAGATATGAGATAGATAGATAGATAAATATGCATAGAAAAGAAATCGGTATTTTCAAAAATTGGTAGCACTCCAACTCGGTTGACCTATACAGTAGTTATATAACAGAAGTATACTATAGTAAAGTAAAGTAGTATAGTTCAACTGAAATGTCGCTTTTTGGTTAAAAAAAATTGTTTTCACTTTTCAAACTTGGAGTGCTGCCTATTTTTGTTCTTTATTACTAGTGGATTGTGTCCTGGATAGCACCCACCATTCCTTATAGCTGTGATATAGATGGCTACAGTCATGGCCATAAGTTTTGAGAATGACACAAATATTATATTTTCACATGATCTGTTGCCCTCTGGTTGTTATGTGTGTTTGTCAGATGTTGTTATCACATACAGAAATACAAGGCACTTCATATTTGAGTAAAAAGCTCTTTATTAACATTAGAATGAATCGGTAATGCAGCAAGTCAATATTTGCCGGTTTGACCCTTCTTCTACAGGACCTCTGCAATTGCTCCACTGGCAGCTCTCAATCAACTTCTGCAGACGCAACACCTGAGACTGATAGCACGTCCATCTATTTGCACAAATAATATGCTTCCTTTTTTTTTGGGATGTCGTTGACTCTTGGAGGACATTCTGGTACCATTCGCTTATGCCATGGATGTGTTTTTAGCAAGAAAGCTGATGGAGGAGCTGATTCCCTTGCTGAAGAAGCAACCCCACGAACGCATGAAGTGTCTGTTAGGAGGTTTAACAGTTGGCAGTGAGACAAGACTGTGTGGTGATATCGGCTCACCGTATTCTCAGAGAGAAATGACTGGTTACCCCGGTCCTCAGGCAGTTACACTCTCCTGTACTTTTAGCAGAGAATATCGATTCTGTCCCTGATGTTTATTTCTGGAGAGAAGTGCTTCTTTGCTGGTCCTACACCATCGCTTGACCAAGAGTTCCCTCACACGCCTCACTGGCCATCCTGAAAGCCAGCTCTGCGCATGCCTGTAGGCACCCGAGTCAGCCAAGCTGAAACATTTTAAGAGACGTGCCAGGGTCGCTGCTGCGTCACTTCTTGGGCACCCAGGAGCGCTTGCAACAATGACCTCTCTGCTCGAATTCCTATGTTATGATGCGATGATTGGTGACTGAGGTGCAATCTTTCTAGCTGCGATACCTATTCGCCTGTTAGGGCCAGTTTTGTTGGCGTTGCAATGATGCATGCACATGGTTTCAAAAAAAATAGACGTGAAACCATGATGTTAACGATAAGAGTAAACAATGATGCCAGTCACCAGCTCCTTTTCAAGTGTCCACGGTGGTTATTCTTATTAATCGATGACATGAGATCTCCACACGGCCTCTAACACCACACCTGTGTTACGAGAGCAATCACTGAACACGAGTTGCTGCTCCTTTAAGGCAGGTCATCTGACCATGAAGTGTAAATGTGTTTTGGGGGGGAAAAGTTCATTTTCTAGGCAACTATTGACTTTGCAATTATTGCTGTTAAGCTGACACTCTTTATACACATTCTTGAGATATAAAAATTGCCATTATAACACCTGATGCAGTGGACTTTGATAAAAGAATTTTATATTAATATAATTCTCAAAAAACTTAGGTCATGATCTGTAGACAAACATTCATATTGAACAATCGGAGTGAGGCGGCCGCTCACAAGAGCTTACAGTCTATGAGGATGAAGGGGCAGGGACTGACACAAGAGTATAAGAGCTCCAAGAACTGTCTCTATAGTGTCCAAAACCATTACTGCAGAACTTTTTGTTAGTGTGTCTGTGTCGCTGGGTCCATATTACCTGCAACACTTGTTAAGAAACTTATTAAAGTGTGTGTTTAACAGTTTTTTGTTTGTCCTACTTGGAATGCTGGAACCCGGCCAATTTTTGTGATCTATAACAGCTAGTGCAATCTGACCAGCCGATTTTGGGCATTGATTCACTGCGCGCCTTTCTTCTAGAGTCTGGACCCCAGGGTGAGCTGTTTTTTACTATGTTTTTTAGTTTAATCACTGTAATAGAGCTTGTATAATGGTCTAGCTATTTTTTATAGACATAAAATAATTCAAATAAATAAAAATGCTTCTGCTTAAGGAATCATAATTCCTTTGGCCTATGGGCTTTGCACCCTTGATGCCATTTGCATTGTCTAGCCTCCTTATTAGCACTGCGTCGTTTAGGTCTTGCTAGCCACTGGAAGAATTCTATTGAATTTCACCCACTTCCTCTCATAGAACGTGTAAGATCTTACGACACCTCACTCGTATCGTTCATGTGATGTTAGTACTCTGTAATGTCCTTATCTTATAGTCTGATATGTCCCCTATCATTTTGAAAGCATGCAGAATAGGATGGTGATCTATATAACAAAGATTATATTATTATATTATATTATATTAAAAAATTGGAAAGCCCTTCATAGAGATGACTCACCAGTCCTATATGGCCCTAGACCTTTTGTGATCATGTGATATTCATTTGGAAAATTTCCTGAGCCCAAAAGCGACAGGTTTTTGGAGCTCAGCAAAAACAGCTAATTTTCGTTGGACGACCGGGAGTGTAGGGCTGTTGCCCAAGTGAGAAAATCCATTATCGGCCGTAGCAAAAACTGCAGTTAAAGTTCTAACTTCACAACAGTAAACAAATTGCAATTACTCTAAGATATCATTACAAAATGTTCTCTGAAAACGCCTGGGGAAATTAGTGGAGCTGTATTGCTAGGTACTTGTAATGTCTCAAGAGTATTAAAGTTCTTAGCATGTTTGCTGTAAAGTATGGTATAGTGACTTTATGTGGCAACCCAAACCACTTTAAGGTTGGTTTGGGTAATCATATAATAGTGATGTACAGTATAAGAAATGTAATTGCATAATGTGTGCCAGCAGTGCAAAGTGTTTTGTGTTGGTGGTTTTAAAGTTGCAGAATGTCAATTATTGCTGTGAGTATCACTCATGGAACCACCTCCTAAGCATAGGTTGACAGATGTGGGGGGATATTGGGCACTTATATCAACAATGTTCATTTCTATTCGGTTGTCAGATTAAATTGTTTTTAGTCTTTTTATATCAATAATTTGGTAGTAAAATGTACTGTATTAAAGGGGTTGTCTGAGACCTAAAAAACTACTATGTGTTCGGGAGGGGACTGCTTAAAAAAATAAACACTTACTTACCTCCGCGGTCCCCCCAGTATCCCGCGCCGCGGTCTCTCTGGGCATGCCCCTATTTTGTTTAAGGGGCATGAAGCTGAGCCTCAGACCACTTCCAGCCGCATGCCCCCCCATCACCATAACCCAGCCCTGTACTCAGGCACTGTGTTATTATACGGATATACATACAGTTATAATGTTAACAAAAAGACATTTATTTATATACTGAAAATAATCTTTTTAATGTAATTTGAGTTTATAGTACATGTAACTGTTCACCCCGATCTCCTGTATTCCAATAATCTTTCCTATAGAACGGCAGTCCCGACTTCATCTTCTTTACTCTTCACATCATAACACTTTAAGAGTTAATCAATATATTACTAATTAACTAATTTGCAACTGAATCTGGTTCTTCTAGTATCTACTGTTTCCGAAAACCTCACCTCTGTTCATGGCTTTATCTAGTATAACAGTTCAGCCTCGTTCAGTTTTAGCTCACGAAACCGTCAAATTTAAAAGAGTGCAATTTATAAAATGCCTTATTTTCTCTAGTCACATACAATTCTTCTACTTTACAACTCTTCAGACTTCTAACCACGGGAACCCCAGTGGCTGCCCAGCTTTAATGCCAATCATCGAGTACAGGCAGCCCCTGCTTAAAAGACCCTACCATCAGTTAGTGATGGTAGATGTTCTCCTACTTAGAAGTTCTTTTAATTATACTCATAAGCTTGAGGCGGAAATAGAGTTATAAAAGTTTTTCACATTATACTGGTGCCTCTGGCTGTCACCAATCACCTCATGAGAGGAGTAGAACTTTATGTATGCAAACCCTCCGTAGCTCTAGTGTCCCTCGCCCTGATCCACCATCCCGAGCTCATAGATGGTGACTGGTAACGCTACAGGGCAGTGCATACATTAAAAACAGGTTCTCTGAGGCACTTGGGTGGCTAACTTTATAACCTATAGTTCCGCGATTGCTGCATATAGACTGATATAAAATATATACAAGTTCCTCGGGACTTCATGACTAAGACACATCTACAATCACTAAACTTGAGGTAGATGTCCTTTAAGAACACCGACTCATAGATGACCCCTAGTTAGAACAGACCTCTTGCCCCTGTGGCCGCTGATGAAGCTCTTGTAATTTATTGAAATTTTAACCCCGGCTTAATGTCAACACTGATTTAACAAAGTGTCTACAATGAAATGTTATTTGTTAATCCTTGCGCCCATGACAACAAATGGTTAGGATGGGTACCACAAAAACAGGGATAGTGTGGCCCTGAGCTTGCCCCAACTCTGTCCCTTCCTAATAGCCCCCCCCACGCTACCGTGGGCGACTCTTGAAGACTCGAAATCCCTGATAAGTGTGGGAAGGGAACACAAACAGACTGACAACATAAAACACAAAAGAATCTTAAAAACTAGCCCGGAGTAAAATCATGGCCATAAGTTTTGAGAATGACACAAATATTATATTTTCACATTATCTGTTGCCCTCTGGTTGTTATGTGTGTTTGTCAGATGTTGTTATCACATACAGAAATACAAGTGCAATCATCTTATCAGTAACAAAAGCTTTTATTAACAGTTAGAATGAGGTAATGCAGCAAGTCAATATTTGCAGTGTTGACCCTTCTTCTACAGGACCTCTGCAATTCTCCCTGGCAGCTCTCAATCAACTTCTGGACCAAATCCTGACTGATAGCAGTCCATTCTTGCACAATCAATGCTTGCATTTTTTTTTGGGAGAAGTTGCTCTTGGAGGACATTCTGGTCCCATTCTTTATTCATGGATGTGTTTTTAGGCAAGACTGTGAGAGAGCTGATTCCCTTGGCTGAGAAGCAACCCCACACATGAATGGTTGTAGGAGGTTTTACAGTTGGCATGAGACAAGACTGGTGGTATCGCTCACCGATTCATCAGAGAAAATGACTTTACCCCGGTCCTCAGCAGTTCACTCCCTGTACCTTTTGCAGAATATCAGTCTGTCCCTGATGTTTTTTCTGGAGAGAAGTGGCTTCTTTGCTGCCCTCCTTGACACCAGGCCTCACACCATCCTGCTGCCATTCCTGAGCAAGCTCTGCGCTGCTGGTAGGCCGATCCCAAAGCTGAAACACTTTTAAGAGACGGTCCGGGCGCTTGCTGGTCCTTCTTGGGCACCCAGGAGCCTTTTTGGCAACAGCAATTTATGCAGCCAGAACCCCACCTCCAGAACCTGATAGGAGCTGGACAACTACTGAGAATTAACCCCTCATGGTGCAGAAAAACCAAGCACCATAGCAGGCACCATGCAGAGGTACCACCAGTCAGCAGTTCAGAACACAACTCCTAGATAGCACGAGATCTTAGCAGCCGCTGCCCGGGACGAGAGGAAGAGTTTGCGCGGATACGCGCTGGAGGTTGGAGAACACTGCTAGCACCAGCAGAAGAACCAGAAGTCCCAGCATTCTCTCCAGCGAACCTGACACCAAAGTTTTAAAAATTCTATTGCCACAGGGACAAAAAAACCCTATCCTGTGCATAACCTTGGGACCACCTGTATAGTCTTTATACTCCTACAACTAACAAAAGAGAAATATCACTCAGTAGACAGAGCCTCAATCTCCTGAGACATGAAGTATATATATATATATATATATATATATATACAGGCGGTCCCCTACTTAAGAACACTCGACTTACATAGTACCCCTGAGTTACAAAAGGACCACGGATAGTTGGTAATTTATGTACTTAGTCTAGCTACAATAAACAACTGAACAGTATTAAAGGAGTACGTAATAAAAGCTTTATTGTTAATCTTGATCTTTGACAACCCCAACATTATTAAATCCAATTGTCATAGAGACCAAAAAAACGTTGCTGTCTGGGTATTACAATGATAAAATATACAGTCGACTTACATACAAAATTCAACGTAAGAAACAACCTAACAGAACCCGTATCTTGTATGTAACCCGCGGACTGCCTATATAATATAATATATATATATATATATATATATATTGATATATGTATATATATATATATATTTATCCCGAGCTGAGCGACCATGCTCCTCAGTTCCCTCAATTATTAATACTGATAATATCCTGGTATCTCTCTCCAAGGAAGTTAATGCTGTATTTAAAGACTTCTACTCCTCCCTGTATACCTCCAGGTCCCCCGTCTCTGCCACTGATATGGAGCTCTTTTTGGGAAATCTTCCCCTATGGAATCTGTCCCCCTCGCAGTCCTCTGAACTAGATGCTCCGATCTCGGCTGAGGAGGTGCAACTGGCAATTAATTCTCTTCCTCTGGGTAAGACTCCTGGGTTGGATGGGTTGGGGGGGGGGGGTATAAAGATAATAGTGACATCCCAATCCCCCACTTGGTTAACCTCTTTTCTGTAGCTCTGGAGAGGGGCTCTCTTCTTATATCAGGCACGGGTTTGTGAAAGGGTGGTCATTCCCTTTCTTAAATAAATGGCACAGCAAGTGGGGGAGATATCGGAAGAGCATGGAATTGTTGCTTAAGGGTATAGGATTGTCCTCTCAGTCTTGGAATCACAAGATAGTACCAATTTAACTTTAGTCACCAGTTATATTATAATCAGAAGGAAAGGGGACCCAAATCTTAGGCACTCAAAAAACACCAGCTACCGACAGTAACTTCCTTCGGAGGCATGGACCGATGTCTATGAGTCGGAGGTTTGCCCTGGAGAGAGAATGCGGAGGGGACTTTCTTCATGTAGCATTCGGTTTTTGCCAGAAGTTGAGGGGACTATTGGAGTGGGCTACTGGACTATTATAAATGGTACTTATAATTGAGACCTCGGTTTAGCCGGGGTCTGCCCTAAGAGGTCTCATGACTGGGAGAGATGAGTGTAGGAAAGGCTGATAGTAATAAACTTCTTTTTCTGGCTAGATGATCATGCTAGGGGAAAGGAAATGGGGTGGGGTTAGCGCAGAAACCCCGTCCTGCGGGAGAAGAATTTATGCAGAGGTACAAAATGTAAAAAGCTATAGAGAGAAACTTACTGCAGAACAGAAAGGGCGGGGATCTATAAATAAATGGAAGAAGATTGGTGTGGGGTATATAAGACAGGACTTTCTTGTTACTATTACTATTATTATTATTCTTCTATCTTTTTTATGTTTTATTCTTTTTTTTTTTCTCTTGTTTTATCCTCGGTTTTAGATGGTCTGGTCTCGAGTTCTGCCCCACATTTCCTCCTGGTAGGGTGGGAGCGGGAGGGCGGAGTGGGGGGAGGCCAGGGGGGTGTGGTATGGATATCCCAAAGTTTAGATCGACACTTTAGTAATATTTGCCAACACTGTGTAATTATTTGGTATTTATTTGTACATATGTATTTGAGGAATGGTATGTAATGTTTATTAGAATTTTTCAATAAAAAAATTTATTAAAAGGAAAAAAAAAAAAAAAGAAAGAAAAGAGAGTAACTTACCAAATGTTTATAAATATGTACAGCATTATTCCAAACTCCTTCCCATGTGAGCTACAGATGCAGGGGTGCATGCATGTAGTTCTGCAATGTGAAATTGATGAAAGGTCTCCAGGCAGCTTCTTCTATTTTTGCCTTCCACCTGGACAGCCTGGAGGGGGGAACACTCAAATGCCCTATCTCCGGATCCCTGGAACAGAGAAGCACATTCTGTTTAACGCCTTACGACTTGGCCCTTTTTTTTTTTTCATTTCCATTTTCACTCCCCCACCTCAAAATCTATAAAATTTTTATTTTTACACGAAAAGAGCACTGTGAGGGCTTGTTTTCTGCGTAACAAAATGCCCTTCTAGTGACAGTATTTTAAATTTCCATTGACATGCCACTGGGAAGAAGGAAAAAAAAAATTCCAAATGCAATTGAAAAAGTGAAAAAATGCATTGCACTTGTTTCTTTGGGCTTGGAATACAGCTTTACTGTGGCGCACCAAATGAATGTCTACTTTATTCTTTGGGTCGGTTGTGATTCACGGGGATACCAAATTATATAGGTTTTATAATGTTTTCATATTTTGTACAAAAATAAAACTCCTTTTGTGGGGGATTTTGCCACATTTTTGGCAATAATAACTTTTTTAATACTGGTGTACGGAGGCTATGGAGTGGTGTAATTTTTGGCAACTTTGTGACATTTTCAATGCTACCCTTTTTTCGGACTGTACGACCTTTGCATCCCTTTCATTGAATGTTATATTTTTAAAAATTGAAGAACGGGGCATTTTGGAGATGTTCTGCGGTACTAATAGTTTATGGATTTTTATTACAGTCTCAAGGGAATATATAAGAGCCAATAATTTTAACACAACGAATCATGTGAAGTAATAAATAATAAAAAATATAACATGCAACAGAGATAAGAAAATGTGATTAGCCTAACACGAACAATGCATCATATTATTTGTCTATTATGGAACAGTCTATGTTAAATGTCACTTAATGGTCACTGGTAGTTGCACGGTACCTTTTTTCTTGACAAAAGAATTATAAGTTTCTGCAATGTTTATACATGCACTTAAAAATGTATTGAAACCTTAAACAATAAAAATATTAATGATTTATTAACAAATTATACGCTGTGAAAACCCATCTATAAAAATAGAATAGATAAAGGGATGAGAAATGTATGAAAAAACAGTGATTCAAAGGAACATTCACCATTTTAGCATTTATCTATTAAAATGTCTACCAAAGGGGCCTTTCCACCCCCATTGATCCTTTGTTCTCTTTAGGTAAGATAGGTATATGTATATGTTGGTATATGTTGATTGGATGGAAATTAGATGGTATATTTATAATCGTAACCCCAGTCTAGGGATTTAAAGTACAGTAAATTACCAAACATCAAGAAGTCCCATTTGTCACTAGGGGTAGGTCTATAAGTCAAGATGTTCTCTTTCTAAATCGGGGGCACATGGTGAATGAGTCTATGTATCAGAGAATGGAAAAGTAAACAGACCGTTCTTCGTTTAGTGGTCAGAACAGGTTACTAACCACTAAACTGACCCTCGCTTCCCGTTAGCATAATCGAGCATAGACATAGAGAAGCTAAATCTGTGGCGTGCTGGGGCACCTAGCCATCTGATATTGAAGATCTACAATATTAGGACTTTTTCTTTGATTGATATGGGATGCTCCAAGTCTTAGCAGTCAGTTAATTTTTTACTTTTTTTTTTTTTTATTTTTTGAGGCATAAAAGTAGCAAAAGTGTATTTCTATAAAAAATAACATTATTGATAAGAGTTTTAACGTATTAGATAACTAGTGTAGAATGCGTACAGATGTGGATTATTTAATAAATGAACCATCAAGTTATTTAAAGCTTGTTGTGGTTCATTTCGACCATTTTCATATTAAACAAAAAAACCGAGTAGTCATATAGATGATTCATATATATTATATAAAAACATATTGACCCGAGTATAAAGCCAAGGGTGGAAATGATTGGTACAGCCTCCCCAAGTAATCAGCCCTGCACAGCCCCCATTAGTATAAAGCAGCCCAAGAAGCCAGAGCTAACCTCAGCCTGCGTAGTATAAGCCTTACAGCCCTGTAGTGTTAGCCTAGCAGCACCCTGTAGTATATAGCCTCCAGACACTGCTAAGTGTATAGCACTCGCCCAATGTAGTGTATACCATCCTACCAGCCCCTCATGCGATTTTATAGCCTGCAGCCCTGCTAGTATATAGCATGCACCAGCCTTGCCCCCAAATAATAACAGTAGCAATAAACGGTGTTGCTACTCACCTATCCATTGCCCTCGGCCAGGTCCTCTTCTATGGTAGCGATGACTCCGCGCCATCGGCCTCCCTTCCCTGAACGCCGTCCGTCGCAGGGCGGCACATGACATTCAATCATTCTCTGACATCATAGTGTGTGCCGGCGACACATTGTCAGGGAGCGGCTGACTTCACCATCCCGGCCGACAGACAGCGCAGGGACACGGAGCCAATGCCGGAGCATCGCTGTATAGAAAAAAGACCTTTGTGGTGGGGCGGGGGGGGCGGCTAAGAGTGAGTCCTGTTTGTTTTTCTTGACTTGAGTATTAAGCGCGAGGTCTGAGGGTTATTTCAAAACATTTTGTGCTGAAAACTGGCCTTAATACTCGAGATATATATGGCATATATATTATAAAGTGAAGGAGATGAGAAAACATCAGCAGACACTCCAACAAACATTTCATTAGTGAAGATTAGTGAGGTATTGTCTTTAGTATACGTTTTTTTTTTTGAAAAAAACAAAACCCACAATGTTTTTAAAAAACAGAAAGATGCCTTTGTTATTTTCTGTACTGGTATTTAGACTAAATGGGTGTATATAAGGGCCAAGAGTGTGACTCTGTAAGACCCTGGCATCCCCAGGAAATCTATAGTGTTTAACTGAGTAGATGTGGACTGCCACCCATGCTGGATATTTCCGCTAGATTAAAAGTAATCTTATGCCGGCTAGAGATTTAGGGAGCTTAATGACTAATTCATCTGCCACTAAATCTCTCTTTCTACATTTTATTTCTTTTGGCTTTGACTGCTTGAGAAGGTACATAATTAGAAAATATGAACCCCTCGCCATTTGCCGGCCTTCACTTACACATAGGCCATGTTATTTCCAGGTGCACCTTAATGTAATGTAGGATTATTTAACATTCATCACCATTACTGATACATTGATGTATATGTTATTCAACTTTCAAAACTATCTATATTCTTAAAAGGGAACCTGCCACACAGGAGACAATTTTAGACACCCCCCCTTCCCCGATCCAAAAAGCATACGTACATAGTTTTTGTATTAAAAAAAATAGGATTTTACAGAAATAGGATGGTATATAAGTACCATTCAATGCCATGTGCTCTGGGACCAGGTATTGTCTCACTGGAGAGTGGACACAGTGGCCCCCCCTACCCTGAAGGAAACCGAGCTCCCCGTGGTCCCTTTTCAAATAAATGAAAACACTCATCGCCGCCGACTCAACAACCGCCCCCGCTCCTTCTAAGCCTGTCCAGGCGCCACGGAGTGATGAGTAACTAGAGCACATGGTTTAATCTTACAACTTTAATTTTACACGGACTTGACATTTGACTTTCTCCAAAATGAGATTATGATAAATTCATATTTAGAATTTCTTTTATTGCTACCATGGCATATCACTCATCTATAGGTGTATTTGGTTTTATTCTGCAGTGGTTAAAGGGTACATTGTGAAGACATAGTAAGAAGAGAGCCTGAGGCAAATTGAAAACCATACATAGACATTTAAAAAAATGTATCAAGATGCAACTCCTCCTCAGGACTTAAGGATATCTCCTCATGGTGGGAAACCATAAGGTCCTAAAATATAAATACAAGGGTTATAAACTTATTGTAGGTAGAGAGCAGTTCAAACCATGCAGCCGATATTGATGTTTCTTAAGGACCAGGAAGGTTTTGCAGAGGTAGAGCAAATATCTAGCACATTCCTGAGAACAGTTCATTCTCATATATCTGATGCATTTCAATCAGCCATGCCTGTTTTAGGTCATCCTTACCACTATGACAGAAGTTACACCAGGAGTTGTAATGCAGTGGAGACACTTAAACTCGCGTACGAAAGACAAGGACAGGTAAATACTAAAACTCATATCCCCAACCACAGCCTCCTGTATGCTTTGCCTATCATAGAGTGATACTGACAACCACGAAAGATGGTCTGGAGTCACAACCAGAGATAGTTAACATGGAGACAAATCGCCAGATACAAAGAATAGTGAGGAACGAGAGACAAAAACGGTTAGCCAGAAGATAGGAAAGACAGGTATCACGAACAATAGAGCTGGAATAGAAGATCCTTAAACGCGAATATAAGATAACACACACAGAATATTTACTTGAGCAACAACTCTGCCTCCAGGTTATAAAAGGGACAGTGCTTGAGAGTTCGGAACGTGATTGTTAACATTGGTGGTCACGACAACCAAAGCTACTCGAGAGCCCCTCTGTGATCAGACAGGCCCTAGCCATTAGAAGAGCTGTTCAGACGCAGCAAAAGAGGCCCGAAGAAATGTCAGATCTCATGAGCCCATGACAGTACTAACTGCTGACAATATACCTAGTGCGCACATGCCTATATTGAGTATAATGGAGCATAAGCCAAATCAGGTTCAGGCAAGATGGGAGAATTCGGAAGAGCTATCTTCAGAGCTGGTGGCCAACAGCAAATGATGAGGTGTGCTGGGTTCAAACCTTGGCTTTTATTCGAATATGCAAGATGTCGAGTAAAATGTAAACTGTAAAAATATCTAAAATTTCTATGCGAAGACAGTGTTTTAAATATACATTAATATAAATTAAATTAGGGGACGGTGTTTTGTAGTTCTTTATTAGGCTTATTAATATGTCTCTGCCAGTCATAAGACCCATGGTGCTGCAGTAAGATTGGTTAAAAACCTAATTACACAATAATAATAAATTAATCTCAGCAGACAGAATGCACCGAATGGACCATTATATCGCTTGCACCTCATGCTATGCTGGTTTGATGACTGCATTTCTATATAACCCACTCACAAGATGCGCTAATGCGCAATTCCGATCATACACTCTATCAGATAGCATTAAATCTAGTATGAAGCTACGCAGAGAAGCTGCTAGTGAAAAATCACATTTCTGAGACCATGGGAAAACAGCTGTACACCTCTGTGCTTCCAGATCGTTGTATGGGAAATTGTATAAGACTGCACCTCAACTTAAAGGGCTCACCGAGCGTTTTGTGAATTATTTCAGTCTTCATAAATAATTTTATAAAGTGAAAAATAGATAGGTGTCCTTCAACCACCCCCTCCTCCGTTATAGACTACAAGGGTGTGTAGCTGCTCGACAAATGTGGTCTCCAGTTTTCCCATGTTAGGAAATAGACTCATTACTGGAGAGAGGAAACACACACATAAGCACCTAGCTCCCCAGAAACAGGTATGTGCAGAGCTAGCTTGGGGCCCAGAGCCAGATATCTATTAAATATAGACCCTGCTATTTCCAGCCCTTTTAAAACACATAGAGCTTTGCGCATGCAGTTATATCAAGTCATCTCATTCAGCAAGGAGAGGGCAGCCTAGTATACCAGAGAAAAAGCTGTGCTAAGTACAGAGAAATTCTGCTTCTCCCACTTCATAGGAACACCTGATTAATCAGAATCTGCAATACCCTTCTATGGCATGCTGGCTGAAACACTTATTCAACATTTGCGTGAATTCTATATTTCCCTGAGAAGCAATGCATATGGGTATAGCGCAGGGAAATGAATCAGCCTGCATTATTAACAGTAACGTCTTATTACATATTGTAGCTTACTAGCTGGCAAGATTTATCAGTTCAGTAAAATGCTAAACGCATATACTGCTGTAATAATATAAGGCCTGAAAGGCTACTCTATTTGCTACTTCTAAGACCATTGTTCGGGCGTGCTAATATATGGGTCAGGACAGAGGTGCTCTACACGTGCAAATACAGGAAGAAAGATTGTTGATGTTGGTGTTCCAGTTAATTAGCATATTAGGACGAATTGAGATGATTTCTGTGGTTGCATGGAGATTGGGATCGCTTTATGGCCTTTGCAATCCAATCAGAGTTTTCCTCAGAAAGTGTATTGAGCAACAATCCCACTTGTCTTACATGTCAGGAAGGCCAGATTGATACAGTACATTGTCAAAGTCTAATTCTTATAGTAGTATACTGGTAAATGCTTTCCAGGTTCTTCATGAGAATAGTAGTGCTGTATCTGCTAACATCTATGGAATACTCAGGGCCGGTTATAGAAAAGTGGGGGGGCCTAAATTTTGAAATATTGTTATAAACAATCGCTATATACCCTACATCAGTTAAAAAAGACAGGGTCCAGGCAGTTTATTTTATCATTTAATCAAGTACAACAGTAAGATATATAAGTTATGCACTCACCGGCCACTTTGATTAGGTTACACCTGTCCAACTGGTTCGTTAACAACTTAATTTCATAATCAGCAATCACATGGCAGGCAAACTCAGTGCATTTAAGGCATGTAGACATGGAAAGACAATATCTGCACGTTCAACGTGCATCAGTTATGGAGAGAAAAAAAGGTGATTTGAGTGCCTTTGAAAGTGGGCATTTGTTGCTGGTGCCAGAAGGCTGGTATCTGAGGTGATTTCAAGAAACTGAATGCTTACTGGGATTTTCACGCACAACCATCTCTAGGGTTCTACAGAGATGGTCACAAAAAAGAAAAAACATCCAGTGAGCGACAGTTCTGGGGCGGAAATAACCTTTGATGATGCAGGAGACAGAGGAGAATGGGGCACAATGGTCGAGCTGATTAGAAGGCAACAGTGACTCAAATCACCACCCGTACAACAAGGAGGCAGAAGAGGCATCTCTATGAACGACACAGTACGCGACACTTTGAGGGCAGATGGGTACAGCAGCAGAAGACCACACCGGGTGCACTCCTTTAAGCTAAGGAAAACAGGAAAACTGAGGGACTACAATTTGCACAAGCTCATCGAAAATTGGACAGTTAGAAGATTGGGAAAAACGTTGCCTGGTTGATGAGTCTCGATTTCTGAGACCTGGACATTCGGATGGTTGGGTCAGAATTGGCTGTCAACAAATGAAAGCATGGATCCATCCTGGCCTTGTACAACGGTTTCAGGCTGGTGGTGGTGGGTGTCCAGGTGGGGGAAATTTTCTTGGCAATTCTGGGCCCTTGGTACCAAATCCCGTTTTGAGCATCGTTGCAACGCACAGCCTACCTGGAGTATTGTTGCTGACATGTCCATCCCTTTATTGACCACAATGTATCAACATCTGATGGCTACTTTCTAGCGGATTAATGCGCCATGTCATAAACCTGTGGAAATCATCTCAGACTCGTTCTTGAAAATGACAAGAGTTCAACTGTACTCAATGGCCTCACCGGGTCACCGATTCAATCCAATAGAGGAATCTTTGGGATGTGGTGGAACGGGCGATCGAATCATGGATGACGAGCCGACAAAAGTCTGCGGCAACTGTGTGATGCCATCATGTCAAATGGACCAAAATTATTGCTGAGGAATGTTTCCAGCACCTTGTTGAATTATGCACGAGAATTGAGGCCAGTTGAATGAGGCCAAAAGGGGGTCCAACCGTTACGAGAATGTGTACGTGTGTACGACTATTATATTTAAAGGGAACCGTCAGCAATTGATCTAATAAAGCATACCAAAATTTTGCAGCAGAACAACATCTTATAGTTTTTGTTTCTATATGGCCCAGTGTGTGGTGACATATCAGGAAATCAACCTTGGAAGGAGATGGTAACTAAGTGGGTATCATGCATCAGACTTAGGGTACATTCACACGGCGGACGGCGGCCCCTCCTTCCCTCCATAGAGAATAGGGTGCACGGCCGACACACACGCGAAAGATGAGCAGGCTTCATCTTTTTGCGGTGTGCGGCCCGGATCGGTGCCACCACATGTGTGGCACCGCATCTGCGCCGCGCCGCTATTGCCGTCTATGGGGACGTACATGCGGCCCGCATGTACGTCCCCGCAGAAGGCCATGTGATGTGCCCTAAGGAGATCGTTAGTGATGTCTCTGGATGCAGGACCATCAATTACAGTGACGGGGCTTTCTGAGGAAGAGAGAGTTGATTCAGGGTTAACAACCTCTCTGTCCTTGACTTTGGTGTCCTGGACTATACAAACAATTTGCATGGTCACTTCAAAGTAGATTTCTCTAATGATTGCACCACGCTGGGGTCATGAAAGAAACACGATTGGAAGGTGTTCGGCTGCTTGACAACACACTGGTAGTGGTTTTTATTAGCTCAATTCGGCTGGACAGGTTCCCTATAACAGTCTTCTTAAAGATCAGACTTTTTTTTGTTTTCTATGATGGAGATTTATTGACAAGAGCATGGGGGGGTAACAAGATGGACGTGCAAAATGATGAACTTGATTTATTGCCAGCAATGAAATGCCATTAGGCACTATTGAAACTTGCCACGGAGTGTGGATTTTCTTACCATACTATACATATGGAACCAACTACTATCATAAACGCATGTGTGAGTTTTGGTCTTCATCCCAGACTGAATAAACTGGATTTTGGAGTGTCACAAAAACAAAGACACATAAATATGAAAGATAAGGATGATATATATATGTGGAAATGAGAGACAGGAATATAGATATGAGATAGATAGGATAGATAAAATATGCATAGAAAAGAAATCGGTATTTTCAAAAAAATGGTAGCACTCCAACTCGGTTGACATAGAAGTAGTTATATACAGGAAGTATAACATAGTAAAGTAAAGTAGTATAGTTCAATGAAATGTCGCTTTTTGGTTAATAAAAAAATTGTTTCACTTTTCAAACTTGAGTGCTGCCTATTTTGTTCTTTATACTAGTGGATTGGTCCTGGTAGCACCCCACCATCCTCTAGCTGTTTGAAAGATGGCCACAGTCATGGCCATAAGTTTTGAGGAATGACCACAAAATATTATAGTTTTCACTGATCGTTGCCCTCTGGTTGTTTATGTGTGTTTGTCGATGTGGTTATCACATACAGAAAATACAAGTGCAATCATATTATGAGTCACAAAGCTTTGATTAACGTTAGAATGAGTTAATGCAGCAAGTCAATATTGCAGTGTGACCCTTCTTCTACAGGACCTCTGCATTATTCTCCCCATGGCAGCTCTCAATCAACTTTGGACCAAATCCTGACTGTATAGCCGTCCATTCTTGCACAATCAATTGCTGCATTTTTTTTGGGGAGGAGGAGTGCTCTGGAGGACATTCGGTACCATTCTGTCTTCAGTGGATGTGTTTTAGGCAAGACTGTGAGAGAGCTGATTCCCTTGGCGAGAAGCAACCCACACATGAATGGTTGTAGGAGGTTTTAAAGTTGGCATTGGACAAGATACTGGGGTATCGCTCCACCGATTCATTCAGATGAAAATGACTTTACCCCGGGCTCAGCAGTCCACTCCCTGTACCTTTTGCAGAAATATCAGTCTGTCCATGATGTTTTTATGGAGAGAAGTGGCTTTTTTGCTGCCCTCCTTGACACCAGGCCTGCTCCAAGAGTTTCGCCTACTACCATCCTGCTGCATTCAGAGACAGCTGCTGCGCTTGTGTCAGAGCCGATCCCAAAGTGAAAACATTTTAGAGACGGTCCGGGCGCTTGCTGGTCCTTTTGGGCACCCCCAGGAGCTTTTTGAAACCAATGAAAACTCTCTCTCTGAATTCCTTTGTGAATGCGAATAGGATTGGTGATGAGCGTGTGTAATCTTTCTAGCTGCGATTACTCTTCCCTGTTAGGCCAGTTTTGTTGCAGTGCAATGATGACTGCACATGTTTCTTTAGAGATAAACCATGGTTAACAGAGAAAGAGAAACAATGATGCAAGCCACCACCTCCTTTCAAGTGTCCAGTGGATGATTTCTTAATTAGTGATGAACAGATTGATTCCCAGCCCTGCCTCCAACACCCACACCTGTGTTTTAACAGAGCAATCACTGAAACCAATGTTAAGCTTGTCCTTTTAAGGGCCTGAAGCTGCAATGAAGTTGAAATGTGTTATTGGGGAAAGTTCATTGTTTCTAGGGCAAATATTGAACTTGCAATTAATTGCTGTTAAGCTGATTCACTCTTTATAAACATTTGAGTATACAAAAATTGCCATATAAAAACTGATGCAGTATGCACTTTGTAAAAATTAATATTTAATTAATTCTCAAAATCTTATGGCATGATGCTACAAACATTCATTATTGAACACATCGGGTGAGGGCCCGCTCACAAGAGCTTACAGTCTATGAGGATGAAGGGGCTGACACAAAAGGTTATAGGCCTCCAAGATGCTATAGTCCAAAAAGCATTCTGCAGCACTTATTTTTTTGGTTTAGTGTGTGTTGTGCTCTGTGTCTCATTACTGCAACAAAACATGTTTTATGAGAGACTTATTAAAGTTGGTGTTTACAGTTTTGTTGTCTACTTGGAATGCTGGAACCCGGCCCAATTTTTTTGATCTATAACAGCTAGTCTGCAATCTGGACTCCAGACCGGATTTGGGATTCGATGCACTCAGCCTTTCTTCTATGATCTGGACCCACTCAGGGTGAGCTGTTTTTCTACTGTTTTTTAGTTTTAATCCGTATAAGAGCTGTATAATGGTTTAGCCTATTTTTTAGCATAAAATAATTTAATTAAATAAAAATGCTTCATGCTTGAAGGAATCATAATTCCTTGGGCCTATGGGCTTTGCAACATGATGCCATTTGACATTGAATAGCCTCCTTTTAGATGGTCAGTTAATAGTTTGGCTATCACTGAGAAGTTTGGTTTTTCCTATTGAATTTCACCCACTCCATCTCATGACTGTAAGCTCTTACGACCCTCACTCTATCAGTCCAATGTGATGTTAGTACGTCTGTACTGTCTTTTTATTTGTATATGTCCCCTTCATTTGTAAAGCACTGAAGAAATGATGGTGATATATAACAAGATTATTATTATTAGTATTATTATGATTATGATTAAAAATGGACAGCCTTCATAGAGATAGACCTCACCCAGCCTAATGGCCTGACTTTTGTGACATGTGATATTCATTTGGAAAATTTCCTGAGCCCCAAGCCACAGGTTTTGGACGCTCAGCAAACAACTAATTTTCTTGAGACCTGGAGTGTATGACGTGTGCCCAGAGAAACCTTATCGGCCTGCAAAAAACATTTAAATAAACTTCAGCAACATTAAACAATGCAATCTCTAAGTAGATCATTCACAAAATTCTGAAAACCCTGGGGACATTAGTGAGCCTTATGTCATAAGGTACTTGTAATGTCTCAAGAGTATTAAAGTTTGCATGTTGTGTAAAGTATGGTTAGATGACTTTATGTGGCAACCCAAACCACTTTAAGTGGTTTGGGTAATCATAGAATAGGAGGGTACGGTTAAGAAAGTATGCATTAATGTGTGCCAGCAGTGCAAAGGTTTGGGTTGGTGGTTTTAAAAGTTGCAGAAATGGCAATTATTGCTGTGGAGTATTCACTCATGGAACCACCTCAAGCAATAGGTTGACAGATGGGGGATATTGGGCACTTATATCAAAATGTCATTATATGGCGGTGTCAGATTAAATGTTTTTTGTCTTTTATATCTAATAACTTTGGTTAGTAAAAATGTACTGTATTAAAGGGTTGTATAGGGAGACTAAAAAAAACTACTATGGTGTCGGGAGGCGGACTGCTTTAAAAAAAATAAACACTTACTTACCTCCGCGGGGCTCCTCCAGTATCCCGCGCGCCGCGCCCGGTCTCTCTGCGCAATGCCCCTATTGTGTTAGCAGGGGCATGGAAAGCATGAGCTCAGAACCAGCTTCCAGCGGCCATGGGCCCACCATCACCATAACCCAGCCTGTATACTGCACTGTGTTATTATACGGATATTACATACAGTATATAATGTAACAAAAATACACATTTATTTTTATATCAATAGAAAAATACTCATTTTAATGTAACCGTTTGAGGTTATAGTACATGTGAAATGTTCACTCCCTGATCTCCATGATTCCAAGAATCTTTCCTATAGAACGGCAGTCCGACTTCATTCTTCATTACTCTTCACATCACACTTAGGAGTTACTCAATATATTAATAAATGTAACTAATTTGCCAACGGAATACTGTGTTCTTCTAGTATCTACTAGTTCCAAAACCCACATCTGTTATGGCTTTATCTAGATAAACAGTTCAGCTCGTTCACGTTTAGCTCCAGAAACCGTCAAATTTAAAAAGAGTAGACAGATTATAAATGCCCTTATTTTCTCTGTAATACAATTCTTCTAATTTAAAAACTCTCAGACCTTCTACCACGAGGGTAAACCCAGTGGCCGCACAGCTTTAATTGCCAAATCATCGAGTACAGAGCCCCTGCTTAAAAGACACCTACATCAGTTTTAGGATGGTAGATGGTCTTACCTACTTGAAGTTCTTTTATTAGAACTCTATATGCTATGATTGCGGAAATGAGAGTTATAAAAGTTATTAAAATTGACTGGGGCGATCGGCTAGTCACCCAAGCAACCTCAGAGAGAGTAGGAAGCTTAATGTAGTGCAAAACATCCGTCAGCTCGCGCTAGTTCTCGCCCTGCATTCCCCATCCGAGCTCATAGATAGGTGACTGGTACGCTACAGGGGCCGTGACATACATTAAAAATACAAGGTTCTCTGAGGCACTGGGGTGGCAGACTTTAATACTCTTATTTCCGCGATTGCTGCTTTAGAATGATAATAATATAATAAAGTTTTCCTCAGGGACTTCTTATAGGAACACTCTACAATCACTCTAAACTTGAGGTTGGTAGATAGAGTCTTATAGCACACCCGGACTCTAGATGACCCTAGTAGAAACAGACTCTTGACCCCTGTGTGGCCTCTGATGAGCTCTGGTTAATTATTGAAAATTTACCCAGGCTTAATGGTGCAACACTGATGTTAAAAAAAGTGTCTACAATGAAATGTATTGTTAATCCTTGCTCCCATGACAAACCAAAAATGTTAGGAGGGTAACACAAAGACAGGCGATAGTGTGGCACTGAGCTTGCCCAACCTCTGTCCTTCCTATAGCCCCCCCACGCTTAAACCCTTGGGGCGACAATTGAAGACTCGAAATACATGAAAGTGTGGGAAGGGAACACAAACAGACTGGACAAACATAAAAACACAAAAGAATAGTAAACTAGCCGTGATGAGTAGTAAACACGATGAGGGTACAGTCACATATCAAACATCAGTAGGCAAAGAGTCAATGTCAAAAACGATGCCCGAGGCTTCTCTCCCTAGGTCACGCGACTATGAGGGCTGCAATTTATGCAGCAGACTCCACCTCCAGAAACCTGATGGAGCTGGACAACTACTGAGAATGTAACCCCTCTGGTTGTAGAAAAACCAAGCACCATAGCAGAGCACCATGCCCCAGAGTGGTACCACCAGTCAGCAGTTTTAGAACACAACGTCCTAGAAGCACGAGATCTTAGCAGCCGCCTGCCCGGGACGAGAGAGAAGAGTTTGCCACGGATACGCGCTTGGAGGTAGGAGGCACCGCTCGCACCAGGCCAGAAGAACCAGAAGTCCCAGCATTCTCTCCAGCGAACCTGACACCAAAGTTAAAAATTCTATGGCCACAGGGACAAAAAAACCCTATCATGTGAATAAACTTGCGCAACCACCTGTACTAGTCTTTATACTACTACAACTAACAAAAGAGAAATATCCCTCAGTAGACAGAGGCCTCAATCCTCCTGAGACATGAGGATATATTATATATTATATATATTATATACAGGCGGTCCCACATAGAAACACGCGACTTCATAAGTACCCCTGAGTTACAAAGGACCACTGGATAGTGGTAATTTATGTACTTAGTCTAGGCACAATAAACAACTGTAACAGTATTAAAGGTGTCCGTAATAAAAGCTTTATTGTTAATCTTGATCTTATGACCAACCCCAACATTATTAATAATCCAATTGTACATAGAGACCAAAAAACGTTGCTGTCTGGATTACATGATAAAATATACAGTTCCGAACTTCATACAAAATTCAACGTAAGAACAACCTACAGAACCCGATCTTGTATGTAACCGGGGACTGCATCTATATAATATAATAGATATATATATATATATATATTATATATATATATTTATCCTCGAGCCTGAGCGAGACATGCTCCTCAGTCCCCTCAATTATTAATACGATAATATCCTGGTATCTCTCTCCAAGAAGTTAATGCTGTATTTAAAGAATTCGACTCTCACCTGTATACCTCCAGGTCCCCCGTCTCTGCCACTGATATGGAGCTCTTTTTGAGGAGGAAGAAATCTTCCCCTATGGAATCTGTCCCCCTCGCAGTCCCTGAACTAGATGCTCCATTCGATGAGGGAGGTGGAACTGGACAATTAATCTCTTCCTGGGGAGGACTCCATGGGTGGATGGGTGGGGGGGGGGGGTTATAAAGATAATAGTGACATACCAACCCCATTCTTGCCCCAGTCTTATATAGCCTGCAGCCCCTGCCCACAGGGCATTATAGCCTTGCAGCCACTGCCCAGTGATTAGAGCCTGAAGACCCGGGACAAAGTGTAAATAGAATAATGACAAGCCCCATGCCCAGTGTATTATAGGACTGCAGCCCTTTGCTTGCCCAGTGTATATAGCCACTGAAGAGACCCCTGCCCCATGCATTATAGCCTGCACAGCCCTGCCCCCTTAGTGTACATTTAGCCTGCAGCCCATTCCCCCAGTTGCCTATAGCCATGCCAGCCCTGCCCAGTGTTGTGTAATATAGCCTGCCAGAAACCGGCCCCAGTAGTTGTTATATAGCCTGCCAGACCCCCGCACCATGTCTATAGCCTGCCAGCCCCTGCCCCAGTGCTATAGCTGCCAGCCCATGCCCCAGTGCATATAGCCGACAGCCCCTGCCCCAGGCATAAATAGCTGCCAGCTCCTGCCCCAGTTGCATATAGCCTGCAGGACCCTGGCCCAGTCTGCCATATAAGCCTTGCCCAGCCCATGCCCCAGGTATATATAGAGCCAGCCAGCCCTGCCCAAGTGTATAAGCAGCCAGCCCACCTTGCCCCAGTTGTATTATAGTCCTGCCAGCCTTTCCCTGCCCCAGTGTATATAGCTGCCAGCCCCTGGCCCCAGGTATATAGCCTGCCAGACCCCTGCTCCCAGTTGTATATAGCAAGCCAGACCCTGCCCCAGTGTATATGCCTGACACGCCCTGCCCAGTTGATATAGTCCTGCCAGCCCCTGACCCAGTTTGGATCTATAGCCTGCCAGACCTGCCCCAGGTCTATAGACTGCCAGCCCTTGCCCCAGTGAATATTAGCCTGCCAGCCCCATTGCACCAGTGTTGTATATAGCCTGCCAGACCCTTCTTTTGCCCAGTGTATATACCTGCAGACCCCGCCCAAGGTATATAGACTGCCAGACCCCACGCCCCAGTGTTTGTATGCCTGCAAGCCCATTGACCCCAGTGCATATAGTCTGCCAGCCCTTTGCCCCAGTGCATAGAGCCGGCCAGCCCCTGCCCAGTGCATTATAGCCTGCCAGCCCTGACCCAGTGCCTATAGCCTGCCAGCCCCTGCCCCAGTGCATATAGCTGCCAGCCCTGCACCAGGGCATATAGCCTGCCAGCCCTGCCCCAGTGTATATAGCTGCCCAAGCACCATTGCCCCAGTGTATAAGCGGCCCAGCCCCTGCCCCAGTTGATATAGCCCTGCCAGCCCTTGCCCAGTGATATAAGCCTTGCCAGCCCTGCCCCAGTGATATGAGACTGCCATCCCCTGCCCCATGCATATAGCTGCCAGCCCACTGCCCGTGATATAGCAGGCCAGCCCTGCCCAGTGCATTATAGCATGCCAAGCCTCCGACCAAGTGCATATAGCCTGCCAGCCCTGCCCCAGTGTATATAGCCTGCCGCCCCTGCCAGGAGTAGTGTATATAGCCTGCACAGCCCCTGCCCCCAGTGTATTAGACATGCCAGCCCCGTGCCCACAGTGCATATAGCTGCACCCTGCCCCCAGTGCATATAGCCTGCAGCCCCCTGCCCAGTGCATAGAGCCTGAACAGCCCCTGCCCAGTGGATTTAGCCTGCCGACCCCTGACCCAGTGCATATAGCCTGCCGAACGGAAAGGTTGAGTGGGTTGAGATATATTAATTTTTTGACTCGAGTATAAGCGAGTTTGGTTTTGGTTGGGTTTTTCACACATTTTTGGTGCTGAAAACTAGGGCTTATTACTCCGTATATAAGTAATCATTGTTTTAATTTTTTGTTAAAAAAAATATTAACACTCAGAGATGAGCGAGTGAGCACTAAAATGCTCGGGTACTCGTTATTCGAGACAAACTTTTCCAGATGCTCGAGTGCTCGTCTCGAATAACGAGCCCCATTGAAGTCAATGGGAGACTCGAGCATTTTTTTGCTAAAACAGAACAGTAAAAGAACACAGCGCTTAATGACATATTCCAGATGTTTCCTGATGTTTTGTTTTGCTTCACATTGCAGGTGTGCGCGCGTGTCTCCCGGTTCGGAGATGTGCGGAACATCTGGAATGTGAAGAATATTGTTCTTTCAATGTGTTCTGCACTTACATGCTCCTGGATTCACTGTTTTTAATGTTTTAATTCTATTCTTCACATTCCAGATGTTCCGAACATCTCCGAACCTATCGGGAGACACGCGCGAACACCTGCAATGTGAAGAATAGTGTTATTTCAATGTGTTCTTACAAGCAAAATATCAGGAAACATCTGGAATATTTTATTAAACAATAAAAACACTGTTCTTCACTTAATTTAATGCTGGATCGCGAGCAGGGGAAATACTCGTCCGAGTAACGAGCCGGTCCGAGTATGCTAATACTCCACCCAGCAGTATACTCGCTCATCTCTAATTAACACCTAATAAAACCTATATAAATTTATTATCCCTGTGATGGTACCAAACCAAAGAATATACTAGAGATGCCATATGGAATGTACACTGAAAGACATACAAGCAGAGCGCACAAGAAAATGGCGCAAATGAGGTTTTGTGTCAATTTTATCGCATTTTGAATTATATTTCCACTTCCCAGTACAAGGGATGGAATATAAAATACTGTCACTAGGAAGGACAATTTGTTACACAGAAAACAAGCCCTCACACAGCTCCGTACACAGAAAAATAAAAAAGTTACTGATTTAAGTAGGGAGCGATAAACAGAAAGTAAAAAGGAAAAAGACCATCAGGGGTTAATATGCCCCCCGATACCACGTGATAAAAAGTTTACAAATTCTCTGGGATAAAGGTTTATGGTACCTGAGGCCACGGTCACACTCGTGATCACATATTTTGGTAACATTGGGGCACATTTACTTACCCGGTCCATTCGCGATCCAGCGGCGCGTTCTGTGTGGAGGATTCGGGTCCACCAGGTGGCGCTGCTGCGCTGAAGTTCATCGCAATGCACTGAATTTCACCAAGCCGGGCCGAGTGCAGGTAAGCGCGTGTCCAGGGGTTTTTTTTCTTTAATTCGGCAGTTTTTCCGAATCCGTCGGTTTTGCATTCAGCCACGCCCACCGATTTCCGTCGCGTGCATGCTGGCGCCGATGCTCCACAACCCGATCGTGTGCGCCAAAAACCCGGGGCAATTCAGGGAAAATCGGCACAAAACGGAAACATTCGGGTAAATCGCTGTAAAAACGCGATTCGGCCCCTTAGTAAATGACCCCCATAGTGTTTTTAACACAATAATTAAATCAAAGTAAATGCAATCTTACCTTAATGGGGGTCATTTACTAAGGGCCCGATTCGTGTTTTCCCGACGTGTTACCCGAATATTTCCGATTTGCGCAGTTTTTTCCTGAATTGCCCCGGGATTTTGGCCCACACGATCGGATTGTGGCGCATCGGCGCTGGCATGCACGCGACGGAAATCGGGGGGCGTGGCCAAACAAAAACCCGATGGATTTGGAAAAACCGCCGCATTTTTAAAAAAAAAAGTGTCGCGGGACTAGTGCTTACCTTCATCCAGGATAGGATCGTGAACTCCAGCTCGTTCCGATGCTCTTCAGCGCAGCAGCGCCACCTGGTGGGCGTCGGAGGAACTGCCTTAGTGAATCCCGGCTGGACCCGAATCCACCGCAGAGAACGCGCAGCTGGATCGCGAATGGACCGGTTAAGTAAATCTGCCCCAATGTGCGATCACAGGTGGAGCCTTTGGATTGTTTTTCAAAATGCAACCAAAATGCCATGTGTGAATGTGGCCTCAGGGGCTCTATAAACACGTCATGGCACCTGAAAACTATCCTGCCCTACAAAAGCTCAATGGCTCCCCCCTTCCACGCTTTGCCATGTGTCCTGACAGTGGGTTACATCCACATGTGGCATCCTCTTACTCAGAAAAACTGCTCAATATATTCCTAGATCATTTCCTACTATTATTCAGTTAATGTGGGTAAATTTTGCGGCTGAATGATAGTATCAATGATAAATATTAGTGAATTCCAAATCGAACCTTCATTTTGTTTGAAATTCTGTAAAATACATAAAGGGTTAACAAGCTTCCTACCTGCTGCTCTGAATAGTTTGAGGGGTGAAGTTAATAATAATTCATTTATTTATATAGCAAACACAGTCCCAGTGTGCAGCGTTCGGGCCGCGAGTGTAGAAGGGGCCTAAGGGATTAACTGACGTGTTGAGAAGCCCTTTAAAGAAAATCTACCATCAAAATCAAGCATGAAAAAACCATGGACACTTACTTGTACGATGGTGGTTCAATAAGTCCCTGAGGGAAGTTGGTGTTATCATCGTGTGCCGCCATCTATCAAACGAAGGCAAAACAAATTGCAGACTGATTCATTGGTTAGTTTGGATTTGGCAGCCATGTGAGTGTTTCGTTCGATTTTTGCTAAGATGGATAAAGAGCAGTATCGTTCGGTAATTCGCTTTTTGTTTTTGGATGGGAAAAAATGTGAAGAGATAAAAGCAAAGTTGGATGCTGTTTATGGGGACACTTTGCCATCTATGACCACAGTTAGATATTGGTTCAACGGATTTAAATGTGGGCGATCAACTGTTTTTGATGAGGAGCGACCGGGACGTCCAGAGGACATGGTTACTGAGGAAATCATTCAAAATTGCTCGCTGATCGACGAACGAAAGTGCGCAAAGTAGCAGAGGCCGTAGATGTGTCGTAGATGATAAGTTGCCAATGAAATAATTGTCGGCCCGATGGGTGCCGTGATTGCTCACAGTGGACAACAAGCGGATGTGGCTGATAACTTTGAGGCAGTGTTTGGAGCAATTTAAGGGAGATCCGAAGAAGTTTTGCATCGAGTTGTCACCGATAATGTAACCTGGATTCATCATTACACACCAGAAACTAAGCAACAATCAAAACAATGGATTTCTCCTGGTGATCCTGCTCCAAAAAAGGTGAAGAAAGTCCCATTGGCCGGAAAGGTCTTGGCAACGATTTTTTGGATGCGAACGTCGTCATCCTCATGGATTTTTTAGAAAAAGGAAGAATGATCACTTGACAATACTACAGTGAGTTATTGGACCGTTTTGACAAAAAATTGAAGGAGACACAGCCGCATTTGGCGAAAAAGAAGGTGCTGTTTCAACACAATAACGCACCAGCACATTCATCCGGAGTAGTCGCCGCCAAAGTGCATGAATTGTGTTATGAATTATGACCACAAGACCCCCGCCAGGTGCCACTTAGACTCCGGTTCCAGGTGTTGGCTAGTACCATCTCCTGCGGTGGTCCAGAGAGTCCACAGACCCCAGAACCCTGACAGTAAAATCCGGCCATGGACCCCTCCAAGGAGCCGAACCCTGCCAAGGAGCCACGTTGGGTACTATCTGATCAGCATGGTCGACCAGCAGTCTCAGCAGATTGCTTCTCAAGGAGACCTACAAGGCAAAGTTGCCGCCGTGCTTCAACAGCTGCTTGACTCCCAGCAACAGGCTTCTGTGACTACTCCTGCGACTTCACCAGTCCTCCTGCAGCAGAACCAAGGCTCAGATTTTCTATGCCTGATAAGAATGATGGCGACCACTAGAGATGAGCGAGCACTAAAATGCTCGAGTGCTCGTTATTCGAGTCAAACTTTTTCCGATGCTCGAGTGCTCTTTTCGAATAACGAACCACATTGAAGTCAATGGGAGACTCGAGTATTTTTCAAGGGGACCAAGGCTCTGCACAGGGAAGCTTGGCCAAACACCTGGGAACCTCAGAAAAGGATGGAAACACCACGGAAATGGACAGGAAACAGCAGGGGCAGCATGCATGGATGCCTCTGAGGCTGCCTAATCGCAACATTATGCTATAATTATGGGCAACAGCATGATGATAGCAGAGTGACCGAGTGATGCGAGATAGCATCTAAAACACCCAATAATTGACCCTGACACTATAGGGGACAACACGCAGAGGCAGCGGCAGCAGCGGCAGGCTAGAGAGTGGCATGGCGACATACCCCAAATGGACTCAGACTTCAAACCAATTAAAAAATTTCTTTTGGCGAGGATAACGTGTAGCACTGTACGTATCAGTATTTGGCCTGGTTATAGCGGCAGAGAGGAAACAAAGGAGGTGAGCAAGAAGCGCTGAAATGATTCCTATGTGAACAAAAGGTTGACGGTATATTTAGTCGATAATACAGCATGGCGGTGACAAGTTCCTTAATGTATCTGGTGAAACACCCGAAAAATGAGCTTGGCACAGCTTGTTTGCTAAGGGGATGACATGTGGAGGCACCTATGGAGATGACTTTTGGAGGCAGCTATGGAGACGACATGTGGAGGCTGCTATGGAGACAATGTGTGGTGGCAGCTATGGAGACAACGTGTGGAGGCAGCTATGGAGACGGCATGTGGAGGCTGCTATGGAGACGACGTATGGAGGCAGCTATGGAGACGACGTGTGGAGGCTGCTATGGGGATGGCTTCTGGAGGCTGCTTTGGAGATGACGTGTGGAGGCAACTATGAAGACAACGTGTAGAGACAATGGGGACAGTTATGGCACCCGAGGTGAACATAAGGAGGTGTGAAAATAGGAGTAAAAAGATAGATTTTAGAGGTAAATCACTCCTGCCTAACAGTAAGGTTCTTGTAGAATCACTCCTGCCTAACAGTAATCTACTAGAACACCCTAACACTATCCCTGACCAGCAGCAGCTCTATCCCTATCGGCATCCAGACAGAGAATGATCCGAGCAGCACGGGCAGGGGCTAGTATATTCCAGGATCCCCTGATCAGGCCAGCCAACCACTGCTATCAACATTTAAGTGTACCACGTGATGCTAGGTGTACTGCAGAGTCTCCTGGCTAGTGATTGGCTCTGTTTTCCAAAAATCTTAACGCCACGAGATTCCATTTTCTCGAGCTGGCGAAATACTCGACCAAGCAATGAGCAGTTGTGAGTACGCTAATGCTCGAACGAGCATCAAGTTCGGACGAGTATACTCGCTTATCGCTAGCGACCACAAATTGGTCAGGGACTTTATTACCCAGTGCTGGCTGCGCATAAAACTGATGCCATCCCAGTTTGTCACCGAACGCTCCAATGTGGCATTCATTGTCAGTTTGCTTTCCAGGAAGGCCCTGGTCTGGGTTACTATGGGACAGAGGCGATCCAGTCACAGCAACCCATACTGCATTCCTGGCTGAATTCCGGTCCGTGTTCAAGGAACCTGCACGAGCCTCCTCAGCTGAAACGGAGCTGCTGAAACTGTGCTAGGGAAACTGATCTGTGGGTGAATATGCTGTCAAGTTCCGCACCCTGGCTTCTGATCTCTCCTGGAATGACGGGGCCTTGTCAGCAACTTTCAAAAAAGAACCGTCTTCCCAGGTCAAATACGCACTGGCTGCCCGTGATCTGTCAGCTACTCTGAGTGGTCTTATCACTCTGGCCAGCCGGATAGACATGCGGTTCAGGAAGAGAGCTGGAGAATTGCATCACGAGCAACCACAGGCTCCTCTTCCACTTCTTCCTTATTTTGCTCCAGTTTTCCAAAACTCGCTCCGGCCTCCGGCCGCACAGCTGCAGAGGAGCCAATGCAAGTTGACAGAGTCCGAATCACGGCCAAGGAACGTTCCAGATGTCTCCAAGAAAACCTCTGCCTGTACTGTGCCAGTCCCAAGCATCTAATCGGGGCTTGTCCTGTGAGAAACATCCCTTTGTGTGAATACTGTGTCTCCACATCTGACTGTTCCTTTACTCCTAGGTGTTGGTACTCGAATTCCCATGCAAGTCTCAGCCTTTGTGGACTCTGGTTCTGTGGGGAGTTTTGTGGATGCCGCTCTGGTCTACTGGCATCGCATTCCGGTGGTTCCTATCAAGCCCCTATCCATATCCTCTGTTGATGGACAGATCTTCTCTGAACCAGTCTGGTACCGCACTGAGCCAGTTTTTCTCCTGGTTGGAGCTCTTCACAAAGAAAGACTGTTCTTCTACGTCCTGCCATGCTCCACCTCACCTCTTCTCCTGGGTCTTCCACTGACCTGGCTGAAACTTCACTCTCCGGTCCTCAATTGGAAAACTAGGGAGGTCTTGAGTTGGTATCAGAATGTCACTCAAGCTGCATTGTATCACCACCATCTCTCCTGACCTCTCTGGACATGGCTGGAGAGGGGCCAGTGCCTCGGCAAGATGTATGTAAAACCTGCTCTCCTCCAGAGGTGCCACGGGACCAAAAAGAAGAGGAGGAGGCTGAAGAAGAGGGAGGGCCTTAAGGAGGGGGGGAGTCAAGGGTTCCCCGCGATCCATGCCACGGATTGCAGGCTTTCCCGTGCCCCTCTCTGTGGTCGCCACCCCCCCTGCCCTCACCTTTCCACGAGCCTGCTTCCCATTGGACTAGGCCACGCGCGTGTTTCCGCTCCCTAGGGTGCACGTGCAGGCTCTCTGGGATTTAAAGGGCCTGTGTCCCTCTGATTGGCACTGGCACTTCCAGGTTTGCTATATAATCCAACGGCTCTCATCATTCCCGGACGGATCTTTCATAGGTTTCCCAAGCTGACCCAGGCCATTCCTGTGAAGTGGAAGTTCCTCTGCATTCCAGTCTGTTCCCGTGTCTCAGCCTGCTCCCGTGTTCCTGCTGTGAGTTCCAGGGTTCCTTCCAGCGCTATACTCCCGCTGTCATCCCAGGCTTGTACTGTGTTCTGCATTGCTACCTTGGCTGCCACCGCGGGCTAGTGGCACCTGTGGAACGACCTGGTGGCTCCCCGCTTTGTGGTGGGCTCTGGTGAAGACCAGAGGCCACTTAGACTCCGGTCCCAGGTGTCGGCTAGTGCCATCTCCCGCGGTGGTTCAGAAGGTCCACAGACCCTAGAACCCTGACCAGAGCTTTTCCGGCTCATTATAATAATTTCAAAGTTGATTTTAGAAGGAAGAATATAAAAAGAATATCTCAGTCCAGGTGCCTGGATCAATGAGTAATGTCTCTGATTTATTATAATGGATTTTGATGGTAGATTTCTTTTAACCTTAAGAAAGTTACTGTAACTACAAACTTTAAATTTCTAACAAATACTATTCTGGCAATTCTCAGAAATGTAATTGGACCAGTGGGGAATTCGGCAGATAATTAGATCTTATTCTACATCACTACTGAAGGTATAAAACCAGGTTATAGCATCTCCACTCTGCTCACTGCTCTAAACAGAGACCAAAACTGTCCAATATCTGCCAGAACATGTAAGTGATTTCCTATCATTATCACAGGAGAGAAAACTGAGATTAGATGCAGAGCATTTCTGAAATCAGGACATAACATTACATTAGACATAATTATTTAAAAATAAAGCAAATACTGTAAATGTTATTGTGATATTGTCAGCAAATCTTTATTCATTCTAGATATTAACATACATTCAGGATCATTCAATATATAAGAATTACCGCATTACCCCCATGAAACATTCAAGTTTTAAATATTGCAAAAAATATGATATCATTTTGTTTTGTTTTATTCATGTTCCAGAGAAAGATTGAAAATACAAAACAAAAATTCAATAAGGAATAATAACATATTGGGGCTTATTTACTAAGGGACCGCGGATCGCATTTCTGTCGGACTGTTCATGGTTTTCCGGATTTGCGCCGCTGGGACAGGGATTTAGCAGGGGATTTTGGCACACGCAATCGGATTTAGGTCCAGTGGCGCCAGCTTTCATGTGACGAAAATCGGGGGGCGGGCCATTGGATGATCCGGCTGATTCGGACTGAGCACGGGATTTAAAATTAAAATTGTGTTGCAACCAATGCACTTAACTGCACCGCAAAGAAGATGGTGAACTCCTGGGACCTTAGCGGGGAAGCGAAACATGCAGGATATAGGGCGCACGATCGTAGTGAATCGGGGCACAGTGCATTGACGTTGGACAATGCACTTCGGGGGAACTCCGTCGGCCGGGTAAGTAAATGTGCCCCATTGGGGCACATTTACTAAGGGTCCGAATCGCGGTTTTCCGCCGGGTTTTCTGAATTTTACTGCTTTGCACCGAATTATCCAGGGTTTTTGGCGCACGTGATAGGATTGTGTCCCACCAGCGCCGGCTTGCATGCGATGAAAACCGGGGGGCATGGCTGTCGGAAAACCCGACGGATTCAGAAAAATCGTGTTGTTTATAAAAAAAAAGTGTACCTTGACACAGACTTACATGCACCAGGAATAGGATGGTGAACACCGGCGGTAAATCGCCGGAAGACCCAAATCCTCCACAGAGACCGTGCCGCTGGATCGCAACAAAACCGGGTAAGTAAATCTGCCCCTTTGTGTCCTTGAATTATCATGTTTATTGGGTGAAGGGGCATTTCGCTCTCTGTTATGTGCGTTCAGAGATGCTCTTCTGCCTACCTTGGTTGTAACGGGTGGTGATTTGAGTCACTGTTGCCTTTTTATCAGCTTGAAACAGTCTGCCCATTCTCCTCTGACCTCTGGCATCAACAAGGCATTTCCTTTTACTCCGGGCTAGTTTTTAAGATTCTTTTGTGTTTTATGTTGTCAGTCTGTTTGTGTTCCCTTCCCACACTTATCAGGGATTTCGAGTCTTCAAGAGTCGCCCACGGTAGCGTGGGGGGGGCTATTAGGAAGGGACAGAGTTGGGGCAAGCTCAGGGCCACACTATCCCTGTTTTTGTGGTACCCATCCTAACCATTTGTTGTCATGGGCGCAAGGATTAACAAATAACATTTCATTGTAGACACTTTGTTAAATCAGTGTTGACATTAAGCCGGGGTTAAAATTTCAATAAATTACAAGAGCTTCATCAGCGGCCACAGGGGCAAGAGGTCTGTTCTAACTAGGGGTCATCTATGAGTCGGTGTTCTTAAAGGACATCTACCTCAAGTTTAGTGATTGTAGATGTGTCTTAGTCATGAAGTCCCGAGGAACTTGTATATATTTTATATCAGTCTATATGCAGCAATCGCGGAACTATAGGTTATAAAGTTAGCCACCCAAGTGCCTCAGAGAACCTGTTTTTAATGTATGCACTGCCCTGTAGCGTTACCAGTCACCATCTATGAGCTCGGGATGGTGGATCAGGGCGAGGGACACTAGAGCTACGGAGGGTTTGCATACATAAAGTTCTACTCCTCTCATGAGGTGATTGGTGACAGCCAGAGGCACCAGTATAATGTGAAAAACTTTTATAACTCTATTTCCGCCTCAAGCTTATGAGTATAATTAAAAGAACTTCTAAGTAGGAGAACATCTACCATCACTAACTGATGGTAGGGTCTTTTAAGCAGGGGCTGCCTGTACTCGATGATTGGCATTAAAGCTGGGCAGCCACTGGGGTTCCCGTGGTTAGAAGTCTGAAGAGTTGTAAAGTAGAAGAATTGTATGTGACTAGAGAAAATAAGGCATTTTATAAATTGCACTCTTTTAAATTTGACGGTTTCGTGAGCTAAAACTGAACGAGGCTGAACTGTTATACTAGATAAAGCCATGAACAGAGGTGAGGTTTTCGGAAACAGTAGATACTAGAAGAACCAGATTCAGTTGCAAATTAGTTAATTAGTAATATATTGATTAACTCTTAAAGTGTTATGATGTGAAGAGTAAAGAAGATGAAGTCGGGACTGCCGTTCTATAGGAAAGATTATTGGAATACAGGAGATCGGGGTGAACAGTTACATGTACTATAAACTCAAATTACATTAAAAAGATTATTTTCAGTATATAAATAAATGTCTTTTTGTTAACATTATAACTGTATGTATATCCGTATAATAACACAGTGCCTGAGTACAGGGCTGGGTTATGGTGATGGGGGGGCATGCGGCTGGAAGTGGTCTGAGGCTCAGCTTCATGCCCCTTAAACAAAATAGGGGCATGCCCAGAGAGACCGCGGCGCGGGATACTGGGGGGACCGCGGAGGTAAGTAAGGTTTATTTTGTTAGCAGTCCCTACCCGCACACATAGTAGTTTTTTAGGTCTCAGACAACCCCTTAATAGTACATTTTACTACCAAATTATGATATAAAAAAGACTAAAAACAATTAATCTGACAAAACAGAATAGAAATGAACATTGTTGATATAAGGGCACAATATCCCCCCACATCTGTCAACCTATGCTTAGGAGGTGGTTCCATGAGTGATACTCACAGCAATAATGACATTCTGCAACTTTAAAACCACCAACACAAAACACTTTGCACTGCTGCACACATTATGCAATAAATTCGTATACTGGACATCACTATATATGATACCCAAACAAACCTTAAAGTGGTGGGTTGCCACATAAGTCACTATACCATACTTTACAGAAACTGCTAAGAACTTTAATACTCTTGAGAACAGCTTAAAAGTACTGCTTAATGACAGCCCCTAATGTTCCCCAGGGCTTTTCGAGACATTTTGTAATCGATATCTTAGAGATTGCAATTTGGTCTTATGTTGACTGAAGTTAGCACTTTAAACGAGTTTTTGCATACGGCGCGAAATGGGATTCTCATCTGGGCAACCAGCACGTCACACTCCGGTCGTCCAACGAAAATTAGCTGTTTTTGCTGAGCTCCAAAACCTGTCGCTTGGGCTCAGGAAATTTTCCAAATGAATATCACATGAATCACAAAAGTCAGGGCAATTGGGACTGGTGGATGTCATCTCTAGAAGGCTTCCAATTTTTATAATATAATATAATATAATAATATACTCTTTGTTATATAGCACCATCATATTCTGCAGTGCTTTACAAATGATAGGGGACATATACAAATAAAATAAGACATTACAGAGTACTAACAGTCACATGGAACGATAAGAGTGAGGTCGTAAGAGCTTACAGTCTATGAGGAGGAGTGGGTGAAATTCAATAGAATCTCCAGTGTAGAAGACTAAACTGACCAGTGCTAAGGAGGCTAGACAATGCAAATGCATCAAGGGTGCAAAGCCCATAGGCCAAGGAATTATATTCCTCAAGCAGAAGCATTTTATTTATTAAATTATTTTATGCTATAAAAATAGCTAGACCATTATACAAGCTCTTATACAGGATTAAAAACTAAAAACATAGTAAAAACAGCTCACCCTGGGGTCCAGACTCTAGAAGAAAGGCGCGACAGTGCAATCAATGCCAAATACCGGGCTGAGTTCAAGATTGCACTAGCTGTATAGATCAAAAATTGGGCCGGGTTTCCAGCATTCCAAGTAGGACAAACAAAAAACTGTTACAAACACACACTTTAATAAGTTTCATAAACAAGTGTTGCAGGTAATATGGCACCCGCAGACACAGACACACTAAAACAAAAAGTCCTGCAGTAATGGTTTTTGGACTATAGGCATTCTTGGAGCTCTTATACCTTCCTTTGTCAGCTCCGCCCCTTCATCCTCATAGACTGTAAGCTCTTGTGAGCAGGCGCCATCACTCCGATTGTTCAATATGAATGTTTGTCTCAGATCATGACCCTAAGTTTTGAGAATTGATATAAATAAACTATTCTTTTATCAAAGTTCCACTGCATCAGGTGTATAATGGCAATTTTTATATACTCAAGTAATGTTATAAAGAGTGATCAGCTTAACACGCAATTAATTTGCAAAAAGTCATAGTTGCCTAGAAAATGAACTTTTGCCCCCAAAACACATTTACTTCATCAGATGACCTGCCTTAAAGGAGCAGCGAACGTTTCAGTGATTGCTCTCGTAACACAGGTGTGTTGTTGAGAGGGTCGTGCAGATCTCATAGTCATCATTAATCAAGAATACACCACTCTGGACACGTTGAAAGGAGCTGGTGCTTGTGCATCATTGTTTATCTTTGTTAACCATGGTTTCTCTAATTTTTTGAAACACAGTCAGCATCATTGCACGTGCACCCACAAAACTGGCCCTAACAGGGAAAGTATCGCACTAGTAAAGATCACCTCATCACCAATCATCGACACTCGATTCATAGGAATTCAAGCAGAGAGGTCATTGTTAGCCAAAGCGCTCCTGGGTGCCAAGAAGTGACGCAGCAGCCCGGACGTCTCTTAAAAGTGTTTTCAGCTTGGCTGACTCGGGGCCTACAGGCATGCGCAGAGGCTGCTTCAGGAATGGCATCAGTGAGGCGTGTGAGGGACCTAGTTCAAGCGAGGTAGGGACCAGCAAAGAGCCACTTCCTCTCCGAAACAAACATCAGGGACAGACTCGCATATTTTGCTGCAACAAAGTACAGGGAGTGTACTGCCTGAGGACCGGGGTACCATGTCATTTTTTCTGAGTGAATCGGTGAGCCGAACCTACCCACCACCAGGATCCTTGTCTCATGCCAAACTGTTAAACCTCCTAAAACCATTCATGCGGTGTGGTGGTTGCTTCTTATCAGCCAAGGGAATAGCTCTCTCATCACTCTGCCTAAAAACACATACCATGCATAGAGAATGGACCGAATGTCTCCAAGAGTCAACGACTTCCCAAAAAAAAAGAAAGCATTGATTGTGCAATAATGACTGCTATCATCTCAGGTGTGGTCCAGAAGTTGATTGAAGCTGCCAGAGGAGAATTGCAGAGGTCCTGTAGCAAGAAGGGTCACACACTGCAAATATTGACTGCTGCAATTACTTCATTCTAACTGTTAATAAAGAGCTTTTTTACTCCATAATATGAGTTGCCTTGTATTTCTGTATGTGATAACAACATCTGACAAACACACATAACAACCCAGGGAGGGCAACAGATCATGCTGAAAATAATATATTGTGTCATTCTCAAAAACTTATGGCCATGCTGTTAGCCATCTATATCACAGCTATAAGTAATGGTGGGTGCTATCCAGGAACTAATCCACTAGTAATAAAAACATAAAAGTAGGCAGCACTCAAGTTTGAAAAGTGAAAAACAATTTTTTTTAACCAAAAAAGCGACATTCAGTTGAACTATACACTCACTTAATTACGTTATAGTACCTGTATACTTCTTGTTATATAAACTACTGAATAGGTCAACGAGTTGGAGTGCTACCTACCTAAACCTTTTTGAATAAATACCCGATTTCTTTCTTGCATATTTATCTATCTATCTATCTATATCTATATTTCTGTCTCATTATCACTAATATATATCTATCTCTTATCTTTCATATTTTGTGTCTTGTTTTTTGTGACACTCCAAAAATCAGTGTATTCATTCATGGATGAAGACCAAAACTCTACACATGCGTTATTATAGAGTTGGTTCCATATGGAATAGTATGGTTAGATAAATCCACACCCTGTGGCAAGGTTTCAATAGGCATGGCATTCCTTGCTGGCAATAAATCAAGTTCATCATTTCACTCCAGTCTTGTTACCCCCAGCCCATCTTGTCATAAATCTTCCATCATAGAAAACAAAAAAAAGTCTGATCTTTCAAGACTGTTATAGGGAACCTGTCAGCAGAAATTGAGCTAATAAACCACTACCAGGGTGTGTCAAGCTCCGAACACCTTCCAGATCGGTTTCTTTCATGACCCAGGTGGTGCAATCATGAGAAAAATCTATTGGAAGTGACAGCAAGTTGGTTGTATAGTCAAGGACACAAAGTCAAGGACAGAGAGGTTTAACCCTGAAATCAAACGCTCTCTCCTCAGAAAGCCCCGTTCACTGTAATTGATGGTCCTGAATCCAGAGACATCACTAAACAGATTCCTAAGGCACATTCACATGGCCGTCTGCTGGGGACGTACATGCGGCCGATTACGTCCCCATAGACGGCAATAGGGCGCGGCGCAGATGCGGTCCCAACATGTGTGGCACCGATCCGGGCCGCACACCGCAAAAGATAGAGCTGCCTTATCTTTCGGCGTGTGTGCGGGCCGCTGCGCACGCTATTCTCTATGGAGGGAGGGGGGCCGCCCGTACCGCCGTTGTGAATGTACCCTAAGCTGATGCATGATACCAACTTAGTACATTCACTTCAAGGTTGATTTTTCTGGATTATGTCACCACACTGGGGCATGATAGAACAAAAACTAGAAGATGTTGTTCTGCTTGCCAAATTTTGGTAGTGCTTATTAGATTCCATTGCTGACAGGTCCCTTTAAATAAATAGGTACACCCATGCTAGTAACGGGTTGGAACCCCCTTTTGCCTTCAGAACGACCTCAATTCTTCGTGGCATAGATTCAACAAGGTGCTGGAAGCATTCCTCAGCGATAATTTGGTCCATATTGACATGATGGCATCACAAGTTGCCGCAGATTTGCGGTTCTCATCCATGATGCGAATCGCCCGTGTCCACCACATCCCAAAGATTCTCTATTGGATTGAGAATCTGGTGACCGTGGAGGCCATTTGAGTACAGTGAACTCATTGTCATGTTCAAGAAACCAGTCTGAGATGATTCCAGGTTTATGACATGGCGCTTATCCTGCTGAAAGTAGCCATCAGATGTTGAGTACATTGTGGTCATAAAGGGATGGACTGGTCGCAACAATACTCAGGTAGGCTGTGGCGTTTGCAACGATGTCAATTGGTACCAAGGGGCCCAAAGAGTGCCAAGAAAATATTCCCCACACCATGACACCACCACCACCAGCCTGAAGTTGATACAAGGCAGGATGGATCCATGCTTCATTTGTTGACGCCAAATTCTGACCCTACCATCCGAATGTCGCAGCAGAAATCGAGACTCATCAGACCAGGCAACGTTTTTCCAATCCTTCTACCTGTCCAATTTCGATGAGCTTGTGCAAATTGTAGCCTCAGTTTCCTGTTCTTAGACTGAAAGGAGTGGCACCCGGTGTGGTCTTGCTGCGCTGTAGCCCATCTGCTCAAAGTTCGACGTACTGTGCGTTCAGAGATGCTCTTCGCCTACCTTGGTTGTAACGGGTGGTGATTGAGTCACTGTGCTTCTATCAGCTCGAACCAGTGGCCATTCTCCTCTGATCTCTGGCATCAACAGGTATTTCCGCCCACAGAACTGTCGCTCACTGGATGTTTTTCTTTTTTGGGACCATTCTCTGTAAACCCTAGAGATGGTTGTGCGTGAAAATCCCAGTAGAGCAGCAGTTTGAAATACTCAGACCGCCCTTCTGGCATCCAGCAACCATGCCAGTTCCAAAGGCACTCAAATCACCTTTTTTCCCATACTGATGCAAGTTTGAACTGCAGGAGATTGTCTTGACCATGTCTACCATGCTTAAGGCACTGAGTTGGCCGCCATGTGATTGGCTGATTAGAAATAAGTGACCACAATGTACCAAACATCTGATGGCTACTTTCAGCAGGATAATGCACCATATCATAAACCTGGAATCATCTCAGACTGGTTTCTTGAACATTTTAGCCAGAACGGAATCAATCCCAAAAAAGTAAACCATGTCAAATGGTGCTACACACATGAAAAAATAGCACATGAGAACCAAAGAACAAGAACATGTATCAAGTAGCTGAAAAATAGTAAATCCTTTATTTATAAATACAAGCACGCAACAATGAACCTCTCTGCTTGAATTCCTGATAATGAGTGCGATGATTGGTGACTGAGGTGCATCTTTACTAGCTGCGATACTATTCGCCTGTTAGGGCCAGTTTTGTTGGGTGCAGTTGCAATGATGCATGCACATGTTTCAAAAAAATAGACGTGAAACCATGATGTTAACGATAAGATAAACAATGATGCCACACCAGCCTCCTTTTAAACGTGTCCAGATGGTGTATTCTTATTAATCATGACATTGGATCTTGCACACGGACCCTCTAACAAACACCTGTGTTAACGGAGCAATCACTGAACACTGTTGTGCTCCTGTTAAGGCAGGCATTCCTGATGAGTGAAATGTGTTTTGGGGGGCGAAAAAGTTCATTTTCTAGGCAACTACGTGACTTTTGCAAATTATTGCGTGTTAAGCTGACACTCTTTATAACATTCTTGAGATATAAAAATTGCCATATAACACCTGATGCAGTACTTGATAAAAGATATTATGTTATATCAATTCCTCAAAAAACTTAGGGTCATGACTGAGACAAACATTCATATTGAACAATCGGAGTGAGGCCCTGCTCACAAGAGCTTACAGTCTAGAGGATGAAGGGGCGAGCTACAAAGGAGTATAAGAGACTCCAAGAATGTCCTATAGGTCCAAAACGCATTACTGCAGGCACTTTTTGTTTAGTGTGTCTGTGTCGCTGGGTCCATATTACCTGCAACAACTGTTTAATGAAACTTATAAAGTTGTGTTTTAACAGTTTTTGTTTGTCCTACTTGGAATGCTGGAACCCGGCCCAATTTTTTTGATCTATACAGCTAGTCGCAATCTGAACCCAGCACCGGTATTTTGGATTATGCACTTCGCAGCCTTTCTTCTATGAGCTGGACCCTCAGGGTGAGCTGTTTTTTACTATGTTTTTTAGTTGTTATCTGTATATAGAGCTTGTATAATGGTCTAGTATTTTTTATAGATCATAAAAAATTTCAATAAATAAAATGCTTCTGCTTGACGGAATATAATTCCTTTGGCCTATGGGCTTTGCACCTTGATGCATTTGCTTGTCAGCCTCCTTATAGACTGGTCGTTCATAGTCTTGCTAGTCACTGGAGTTCTATTGAATTATCACCCACTCCTCTCATAGAACGTGTAAGTCTTACGACCTCACTCGTATCGTTCATGTGACTGTTAGTAGCTCTGTAAGTCTTATTTATTCTGTATATGTCCCCTATGATTTTAAAGCAACTGCAGAATAGGATGGTGCATATAACAAAGATTAATTATTATATATATTATATTATAAAATTGGACAGCCCTTCCATAGAGATGACATCCCCAGTCCCTAATGTGCCCCTAGACCTTTTGTGATCTCATGTGATATTCATTTGGAAAATTTCCTGAAGCCCCAAGCGACAGGTTTTTGGAGCTCAGCGAAAAACAGCTAATTTTCGTTGGACGACCGGAGTGTGACGACTGTTGCCCAGATGAGAAATCCTTATCGCGCCGTAGCAAAAACATGCGTTTAAAGTTGCAACTTCACAACATAAGACAAATTGCAATACTCTAAGAATCGCATTACAAAATTCTTGAAAAGACCCTGGGGACATTAGGGGCAATGTCATTAGCTAGGTACTTTGAAGGTGTCTCAAGGAGTATTAAAGTTCTTAGCAGTTTCTGTAAAGTATGGTATAGTGACTTATGTGGCAACCCACCACTTTAAGGTTTGTTTGGGTATCATATATAGTGATGTCCAGTATACGAATTTATTGCATAATGTGTGCAGCAGTGCAAAGTGTTTTGTGTTGGTGGTTTTAAAGTTGCAGAATGTCATTATTGCTGTGAGTATCACTCATGGAACCACCTCCTAAGCATAGGTTGACAGATGTGGGGGGATATTGTGCCCTTATATCAACAATGTTCATTTCTATTCTGTTTTGTCAGATTAATTGTTTTTAGTCTTTTTTATATCATAATTTGGTAGTAAAATGTACTATTAAGGGGTTGTCTGAGACCTAAAAAACTACTATGTGTGCGGGTAGGGACTGCTAACAAAATAAACCTTACTTACCTCCGCGGTCCCCCCAGTATCCCGCGCCGCGGTCTCTCTGGGCATGCCCCTATTTTGTTTAAGGGGCATGAAGCTGAGCCTCAGACCACTTCCAGCCGCATGCCCCCCCATCACCATAACCCAGCCCTGTACTCAGGCACTGTGTTATTATACGGATATACATACAGTTATAATGTTAACAAAAAGACATTTATTTATATACTGAAAATAATCTTTTTAATGTAATTTGAGTTTATAGTACATGTAACTGTTCACCCCGATCTCCTGTATTCCAATAATCTTTCCTATAGAACGGCAGTCCCGACTTCATCTTCTTTACTCTTCACATCATAACACTTTAAGAGTTAATCAATATATTACTAATTAACTAATTTGCAACTGAATCTGGTTCTTCTAGTATCTACTGTTTCCGAAAACCTCACCTCTGTTCATGGCTTTATCTAGTATAACAGTTCAGCCTCGTTCAGTTTTAGCTCACGAAACCGTCAAATTTAAAAGAGTGCAATTTATAAAATGCCTTATTTTCTCTAGTCACATACAATTCTTCTACTTTACAACTCTTCAGACTTCTAACCACGGGAACCCCAGTGGCTGCCCAGCTTTAATGCCAATCATCGAGTACAGGCAGCCCCTGCTTAAAAGACCCTACCATCAGTTAGTGATGGTAGATGTTCTCCTACTTAGAAGTTCTTTTAATTATACTCATAAGCTTGAGGCGGAAATAGAGTTATAAAAGTTTTTCACATTATACTGGTGCCTCTGGCTGTCACCAATCACCTCATGAGAGGAGTAGAACTTTATGTATGCAAACCCTCCGTAGCTCTAGTGTCCCTCGCCCTGATCCACCATCCCGAGCTCATAGATGGTGACTGGTAACGCTACAGGGCAGTGCATACATTAAAAACAGGTTCTCTGAGGCACTTGGGTGGCTAACTTTATAACCTATAGTTCCGCGATTGCTGCATATAGACTGATATAAAATATATACAAGTTCCTCGGGACTTCATGACTAAGACACATCTACAATCACTAAACTTGAGGTAGATGTCCTTTAAGAACACCGACTCATAGATGACCCCTAGTTAGAACAGACCTCTTGCCCCTGTGGCCGCTGATGAAGCTCTTGTAATTTATTGAAATTTTAACCCCGGCTTAATGTCAACACTGATTTAACAAAGTGTCTACAATGAAATGTTATTTGTTAATCCTTGCGCCCATGACAACAAATGGTTAGGATGGGTACCACAAAAACAGGGATAGTGTGGCCCTGAGCTTGCCCCAACTCTGTCCCTTCCTAATAGCCCCCCCCACGCTACCGTGGGCGACTCTTGAAGACTCGAAATCCCTGATAAGTGTGGGAAGGGAACACAAACAGACTGACAACATAAAACACAAAAGAATCTTAAAAACTAGCCCGGAGTAAAAAAAGAATAGTAAACTAGCCGGAGTAACAACGAGAGGGTACGTCAATATCAAAATCAGTAGGCAAAGAGTCAATGTCAAAAACGAGCCGAGGTCACTAGGTGACTAGTGAGGCTGCAATTTATGCAGCCAGAACTCCACCTCCAGAACCTGATAGGAGCTGGACAACTACTGAGAATTAACCCCTCATGGTGTAGAAAAACCAAGCACCATAGCAGGCACCATGCAGAGGTACCACCAGTCAGCAGTTTAGAACACAACTCCTAGATAGCACGAGATCTTAGCAGCCGCTGCCCGGGACGAGAGGAAGAGTTTGCACGGATACGCGCTGGAGGTAGGAGAGCACCGCTAGCACCAGCAGAAGAACCAGAAGTCCCAGCATTCTCTCCAGCGAACCTGACACCAAAGTTTTAAAAATTCTATTGCCACAGGGACAAAAAAACCCTATCCTGTGCATAACCTTGGAACCACCTGTATAGTCTTTATACTCCTACAACTAACAAAAGAGAAATATCCCTCAGTAGACAGAGCCTCAATCTCCTGAGACATGAAGTATATATATACACTTGGTTAACCTCTTTTCTGTAGCTCTGGAGAGGGGCTCTCTTCTGGACTCTATGCAGGAGGCCCTAATTGCGGTCCTGCTTAAGCCAGGAAAGAACTCTCTTCTCCCCGATTCCTATCGTCCCATTTCTCTCCTAAATTCGGACGTTAAAATCCTAGCAAAAAATTTGGCTACAAGGCTAAATAAAGTGATCACCTCCCTGATACATCCAGACCAAACTGGTTTTATGCCTGGAAAGAGCACAGACATCAATATTCAAAGGCTATTTTTGAATATAGCGGCTGCTGGGGATGTTACTGATCCTGGCTATGTGCTATCGCTGGACACTTGTAAGGCATTCGATTCGGTGGAGTGGCCTTATTTGTGGCTCCTGTTATCGAAAATAGGGATTGACCCTAGATTTATTGCCTTTGTAAATTTATTATACCATGAGCCCAAAGCCAGGATCAGAACAAACTTAGATGTCTCTGGGCCCTTCTCTATGGGGAGAGGCACAAGACAAGGTTGTCCACTGTCCCCTCTCCTGTTTGAGCCCCTTGCCCTGGCGATCCGTGAATCTGCTGACATTCGTGGCATCACCCGTGGTTCTATAGTGGAAAAGGTGTCATTATACGCAGATGATGCTATTGTCTATTTGCAGGATGTAGGGTCCTCTCTACTGTCCCTCTTATCCCTGATTGACAGGTTTGGCTCATTCTTGGGTCTCCGGGTCAACTGGAGCAAATCTGTGTTATTCCCATTATCTGAAATAAATGTATCGTCAATGTCTTTCCCAGTCTCCCTGCAGGTTGTCTCTTGTTTTAAGTACTTGGGTGTTTGGGTCTCTAGGGACGTCCGTGCCTACCCAGAACTTAACCTTGAGCCTCTAATGGCGGACACGGAATCCCGGTTACGTAGCTGGTCTTCTATATCAGGCACGGGTTTGTGAAAGGGTGGTCATTCCCTTTCTTAAATAAATGGCACAGCAAGTGGGGGAGATATCGGAAGAGCATGGAATTGTTGCTTAAGGGTATAGGATTGTCCTCTCAGTCTTGGAATCACAAGATAGTACCAATTTAACTTTAGTCACCAGTTATATTATAATCAGAAGGAAAGGGGACCCAAATCTTAGGCACTCAAAAAACACCAGCTACCGACAGTAACTTCCTTCGGAGGCATGGACCGATGTCTATGAGTCGGAGGTTTGCCCTGGAGAGAGAATGCGGAGGGGACTTTCTTCATGTAGCATTCGGTTTTTGCCAGAAGTTGAGGGGACTATTGGAGTGGGCTACTGGACTATTATAAATGGTACTTATAATTGAGACCTCGGTTTAGCCGGGGTCTGCCCTAAGAGGTCTCATGACTGGGAGAGATGAGTGTAGGAAAGGCTGATAGTAATAAACTTCTTTTTCTGGCTAGATGATCATGCTAGGGGAAAGGAAATGGGGTGGGGTTAGCGCAGAAACCCCGTCCTGCGGGAGAAGAATTTATGCAGAGGTACAAAATGTAAAAAGCTATAGAGAGAAACTTACTGCAGAACAGAAAGGGCGGGGATCTATAAATAAATGGAAGAAGATTGGTGTGGGGTATATAAGACAGGACTTTCTTGTTACTATTACTATTATTATTATTCTTCTATCTTTTTTATGTTTTATTCTTTTTTTTTTTCTCTTGTTTTATCCTCGGTTTTAGATGGTCTGGTCTCGAGTTCTGCCCCACATTTCCTCCTGGTAGGGTGGGAGCGGGAGGGCGGAGTGGGGGGAGGCCAGGGGGGTGTGGTATGGATATCCCAAAGTTTAGATCGACACTTTAGTAATATTTGCCAACACTGTGTAATTATTTGGTATTTATTTGTACATATGTATTTGAGGAATGGTATGTAATGTTTATTAGAATTTTTCAATAAAAAAATTTATTAAAAGGAAAAAAAAAAAAAAAGAAAGAAAAGAGAGTAACTTACCAAATGTTTATAAATATGTACAGCATTATTCCAAACTCCTTCCCATGTGAGCTACAGATGCAGGGGTGCATGCATGTAGTTCTGCAATGTGAAATTGATGAAAGGTCTCCAGGCAGCTTCTTCTATTTTTGCCTTCCACCTGGACAGCCTGGAGGGGGGAACACTCAAATGCCCTATCTCCGGATCCCTGGAACAGAGAAGCACATTCTGTTTAACGCCTTACGACTTGGCCCTTTTTTTTTTTTCATTTCCATTTTCACTCCCCCACCTCAAAATCTATAAAATTTTTATTTTTACACGAAAAGAGCACTGTGAGGGCTTGTTTTCTGCGTAACAAAATGCCCTTCTAGTGACAGTATTTTAAATTTCCATTGACATGCCACTGGGAAGAAGGAAAAAAAAAATTCCAAATGCAATTGAAAAAGTGAAAAAATGCATTGCACTTGTTTCTTTGGGCTTGGAATACAGCTTTACTGTGGCGCACCAAATGAATGTCTACTTTATTCTTTGGGTCGGTTGTGATTCACGGGGATACCAAATTATATAGGTTTTATAATGTTTTCATATTTTGTACAAAAATAAAACTCCTTTTGTGGGGGATTTTGCCACATTTTTGGCAATAATAACTTTTTTAATACTGGTGTACGGAGGCTATGGAGTGGTGTAATTTTTGGCAACTTTGTGACATTTTCAATGCTACCCTTTTTTCGGACTGTACGACCTTTGCATCCCTTTCATTGAATGTTATATTTTTAAAAATTGAAGAACGGGGCATTTTGGAGATGTTCTGCGGTACTAATAGTTTATGGATTTTTATTACAGTCTCAAGGGAATATATAAGAGCCAATAATTTTAACACAACGAATCATGTGAAGTAATAAATAATAAAAAATATAACATGCAACAGAGATAAGAAAATGTGATTAGCCTAACACGAACAATGCATCATATTATTTGTCTATTATGGAACAGTCTATGTTAAATGTCACTTAATGGTCACTGGTAGTTGCACGGTACCTTTTTTCTTGACAAAAGAATTATAAGTTTCTGCAATGTTTATACATGCACTTAAAAATGTATTGAAACCTTAAACAATAAAAATATTAATGATTTATTAACAAATTATACGCTGTGAAAACCCATCTATAAAAATAGAATAGATAAAGGGATGAGAAATGTATGAAAAAACAGTGATTCAAAGGAACATTCACCATTTTAGCATTTATCTATTAAAATGTCTACCAAAGGGGCCTTTCCACCCCCATTGATCCTTTGTTCTCTTTAGGTAAGATAGGTATATGTATATGTTGGTATATGTTGATTGGATGGAAATTAGATGGTATATTTATAATCGTAACCCCAGTCTAGGGATTTAAAGTACAGTAAATTACCAAACATCAAGAAGTCCCATTTGTCACTAGGGGTAGGTCTATAAGTCAAGATGTTCTCTTTCTAAATCGGGGGCACATGGTGAATGAGTCTATGTATCAGAGAATGGAAAAGTAAACAGACCGTTCTTCGTTTAGTGGTCAGAACAGGTTACTAACCACTAAACTGACCCTCGCTTCCCGTTAGCATAATCGAGCATAGACATAGAGAAGCTAAATCTGTGGCGTGCTGGGGCACCTAGCCATCTGATATTGAAGATCTACAATATTAGGACTTTTTCTTTGATTGATATGGGATGCTCCAAGTCTTAGCAGTCAGTTAATTTTTTACTTTTTTTTTTTTTTATTTTTTTTGAGGCATAAAGAATAGCAGAAAGTGTATTTCTATATTAAAAATATACCATTATTGATAAGTTTTAAACGTATTAGATAACTAGTGTAGAATAGTACAGTGTGGATTTATTTAATTAAATGGACCATCAAGTAATTTAAAGCTTGTTGGTCATTTCGACCAGTTTTCATATTAAACAAACAAAACCGATATTCATATAGTTGATTCATATATATATATAAAAACATATGACCGATATAAGCCAAGGGTGGGAAATGATTGGTACAGCCTCCCATCAAGTAGATAGCCTGACCAGCCCCCATTAGTATAAAAGCCCCAAGTAGCCAAGCAATCGCTCACCTTGCTAGTATATAGCCTTACAGCCCCTGTAGTGTTAGCATAGCAGACCCTGAGTATATGCCTCCAGAACTTAGAGTAGTATAGACACTGCCCAATCGTAGTGTATCACCTACCAGCCCTCATGCGTTTATAGCCTGCAAGCACCCTGCTAGTAATAGCATGCCACCAGCCTTGCCCCCAATATAATAAACAGTACAATAAACGGTGTTGTACTCACCATTCCCATGCCCTCGGCCAGGTCCTCTTCTATGGATGCGATGACTCCGGCATCGGACCTCCCTTCCTGACAGCCCGTCCGTCGCAGGGGGCGGCACATGACATTCAATCATTCTCTGACATCATTAGTGTGTGCCGCGCCAGCACACATTGTCAGGAAGCGGCTGACTTCACACTACCCGCCCGACAGACAGCGCAGGGACACGGGAGCAATGCCGGAGCATCGCTGTATAGAAAAAAGACCTTCTGTGGGGGAGGCGGGGGGGGCGGCTAAGAGTGAGTCACTGTTGTTTTTTCTTGACTTGAGTATTAAGCGCGAGTGAGGGTTATTTCAACACATTTTGTGCTGAGAAAACTGGCTACTTATACTCGAAGATATATATGGCATATATATTATAAGTGAAGGAGATGAGAAAACATAGCAGACCACTCCAACAAAACATTTCATAGTGAAGATAGTGAAGGTATTTCTTTCAGTATAACCGTTTTTTTTTTTGAATAAAACAAAACCCACAATGTTTTAAAAAACAGAAAAGCATAGCCATCTTGTTATTTTCTGTACCATGGTATTTAGACTAAATGGGATATAAGGCCAAAGAGTGATGACTCTGTAAGACCCTGGCATCCCAGGAATCTATGAGTGTTTACACTGAGTAGATGTGGACTGCACCCAGCTGGATATCTCTCGCTAGATAAAAGAATCTTTGCCGGCTTAGAGATTAGGACCGCTTAATGCTAATTCATACGCACTAAATTCTCTTTCTACCTTTATTTCTTTGGTTGACTAGCTGAGCAGGTACATAATTAGAAAATATGACCCCTGCCATTTGCGGCCACTTCACTTTACACATGGCATGTTATTTCCAGCGTGACACCTTAATGTAATGTGGGATTTACATTCATACCTTATGATACATGTGTATACTGATATTCAATTTAAAATATCTATATTTAAAAGGGAACCTGCCACCAAAGGATGACCAATCGTTTTAGCACCCCCCCCCCCGTCCAAAAAGCCTAGCGTACATAGTTTTTGTATTAAAAAAAATAGGTTTTACAGAAATACAATTGTATATAAGTACCTTCAATGCTCATGCATGCTCTGGACCAGGTATTGTCTCACTGCGGAAGAGTGGAACAGTGGCCCCCCCTACCCTGGGAAACAGCTCCGTCCGTCGTGTCCTTTTCAAATCAAATGAAAACACTCATCGGCCGACTCAACAAACCGCCCCCATCCTTCTAAGCCGTCCAGAGGCGCCAGAGTGATGACGTCACTAGAGCACATGGTTTAATCTTAACACTTTAATTTTACACGAGATTGACATTGACTTTCTCCAAATAATGAGATATATGACTAAATTCATATTTAGAATTTCTTTTATTGCTTACCATGGCATATCACTCATCTATAGGTGTATTTGGTTTTATTTCTGCAGTGCGTTAAAGGGTACATGTGAAGATAGTAAGAAGAGCCTAGAGGCAAATTGAAACACCATACATAGACATTTTAAAAAAAATGTATCAAGATGCCAACTCTCCTCAGGACATTAGGCATATCTCCTTCATGGTGGAAACCATAGTCCTAAAATATAAAATTACAAGGGGTATATAAAGATTTATTTGTAGTAGAGAGCAGTTCAAACCATGCGAGCGATATTGATGTTTCTTAGGCCCAGAAGGTTTTGCAGAGGTAGAGCAAATTCTCGCAACATTCCTGAGACACAGTTCATCTCTTATATATCTTTAGCATTTCAATCGAGCTTGCTGTTTTAGGTCATCCTATACCACTATGACAGAAGTTACACCATGCGAGTTGTAATGGGGAGAGGACACTTAAACTCGGTCACGAAAGCACAAGACAGTAAATACTAAAACTCATTCCCCAAAACAGCCTCCTGTTGCTTTGCCTATCATAGGTGATACTGGACAACCACGAAAGATGCCGCTGAGTCACAACAGAGATAGTTAACATGCGGACAAAATCGCCAGTACAAAGAATAGTTGAGGACCGAGAGACAAAAATCGTTAGCAGAAGATAGGAAAGCAGATCACGAACAATATGAGCTGGAATAGTAAGATCTTAAACGGACATAAGATAAAACACACAGCAGAATATTTACTTAGACAACAACTCTGCCTCCGAGGTATAAAAGGGGACATGTGCTATGAGAGTTGGACGTGTGTTAACATAGTGGTGCCGTCGAAAAACCAAAGCGTACGAGAGCTCCTCTGCGATCAGACAGGCCCTAGCCATAGAGGCTGTTCAGCCTGCAACAGGAAGCCAGAAATGTCAGATCTCTGAGCCCATGACAGTACTAACTGCTGACAATATACCTAGTGGCACCATGCTATATTAGTATAATGGAAAGCATTAAGCCCAAATCGGTCGGCAAACTTGATGGGAGAATGCGGAAGCTTATCTTCAGAGATGGTTGGCCAACAGCAAATTGAGAGTGTGCTGGGTCAAACCTGGGTTTTATGAATATCAAGATGTCGAAGTAAATAGTAAACATTGTATAAAATATCTTAAAATTCTATGGAAGACAGTTTTTAAATATACCATTAATATAAATTAAATTAGGGCGACGGATGTTTTGTAGTTCTTTTTAGGCTTATAATATGCTCTCTGCCCAGCTCATAAGACCCAATGGTGCCTGAGTAAGATAGGTTAAAAACCTAATTAACAATAATAATAAGATTAAATCTCAGCGACCTAGAATGCACCATGGACCATTATATGTGCACCTCACTATGCTGGTTTGATGACTGATTTCTATATAACCCACTCACAAGATGCGCTAATGGCGAATTCCTATCATACACTCTATCAGATAGCATTAAAATCTATGTATGAAGCTACGCCAGGAAGCTGCTAGTGAAAAATCCACATTTCTGGCACCATGGGAAAACAGCTGTAACCTCTGACTGCTTCCAGATTTGTATGGGAAATTGTATAAGACTGCACCTCAACTTAATAGGGCATCACCGAGGTTTTGCCTCGCATTATTTCAGTCTTATAAATAATTTTAATAAATGAAAATAGATAGGTGTCCTTCAACCACCCCCCTCCTCCGTGGATGTAGACACAAGTTGTAGCTGCTCGAACAAATGTGGTACTTCCAGTTTTCCCCATGTTAGGAAATAGACTCATACTGGAGAGAGGAAACACACACATTACACATCTGCTAGCTCCCCAGAGAAGCAGGTATGTGCAGAGCAGCTGGGCCCAGAGCCAGATAATCTATTAGAAATAGAGCCCTGCTATTTCCAGCCCTTTTAACCAGTAAGAGCTTTGCAGCATGATTATATTCAAGTCATCTCATTCAGCAAGGAGAAGGGGCATGCCTAGTATACCAGAGAAAAAGCTGCTAATACAAAAATTCTGCTTCTCCCCCACTCTATAGGAACACTGTATTAATAGAATCTGCAATACCCTTCTATGGCATGCCTGCTGAAACACTTATCTCAACATTTGCGTGAATTCTATATTCCCTGGAGAGCAATGCATATTGTATAGCGCAGGGAAATGAACAGCGCTGCATTATTAACGTAAGTTTCATAACATTGTGTAGCTTACTGACTGTCAAGATTTCATTCAGTAAATGCTAAACGCATACTGTGTAATAATATAGGACTGAAAAGGCTTGACTCTATTGCTCTTTTCTAAGCATGTTCGGGCGTGCTAATATATGCCGGTCATGGACAGAGGTGCTCATACACGTTGCAAATACAGGAGAAGGATTGTTGGATGTATGGTGTTTCCAGTTAATTAGCATATTAGGACGAACTTGAGATATTTCTGTGGTTGCCATGGAGATTGGGGATCGCTTATGGCCTTGCAATCCCTAATCAGAGTTTTCCATCAGAAGTGTATGGAGCAACAATCCCACTTGTCTTACAGTCAGGAAGGCCAAGATGATACAGTACATTGTCAAAGTCTAATTCTCTATTAGAGAGTATACTGGTAAATGCTTCCAGGTATCTTATGAGAATAGGAGTGCTGTATCTTGCTAACATCTATGGAATACTCAGGGCCGGTTATAGAAAAAGTGGGGGGGGCCTAAATTTTGAAATATGTTATAAACAATCGACTATATACTCTACTCAGTTAAAAAGACAGGGTCCAGGCAGTTTATTTTATCATTTAATCAAAGTATCAACCAGTAAGTATATATAAGTTATGCACTCACCGGCCACTTATTAGGTTACACCTGTCCAACTGGTTCAGTTAACAACTAATTTCATAATCAGCAATCACATGGCGGCAAACTCAGTGCATTAAGGCATGTAGACTGGACAAGGACAATCATCTGCAGTTCAAACCGTGCTCAGTATGGAGAAAGGAAAAAAAGGTGATTTGAGTGCCTTTGAAAAGTGGGCATTTGTTGCTGGTGCCAGAAGGCTGGTTTCTGATGATTTCGAAGAAACTGATGCTCTACTGGGATTTTCACGCACAACCATCTCTAGGGTTACGAGAATGGTCCCAAAAAAGAAAAAACATCCAGTGAGCGACAGTCTGGGGCGGAAATAACCTTGATGATGCAGGAGATCAGAGGAGAATGGGGCACAATGGTGCGAGCTGATTTAGAAGGCAACAGTGACTCAAATCACCACCCGGTATAAACAAGGTAGGCAGAAGAGCATTCTATGAACGCACAGTAGTCGACACTTTGAGGAGCAGATGGGCTACAGCAGCAGAAGACCACACCGGGATTGCACTCCTTTAAGACTAAGAACAGGAAACTGAGGGGCTACAATTGCACAAGCTCATCGAAAATTGGACAGTTAGGAAGATTGGAAAAACGTTGCCTCGGTACTGATGAGTCTTCGATTCTGAGCGCGACATTCGGATGGTATGGGTCAGAATTGGCTAGTTCAACAACTGAAAGCATGGATCATCCTGCCTTGTACAAAGGTTTCAGGCTGGTGGTGGTGGTGTCCAGGGTGGAGGGAAATTTTTTATTGGCAATTTCTTGGGCCCTTGGTACCAAATCCCCGTTTTGAGCATCGTTGCAACGCCACAGCCCTACCATGGAGTATTGTTGCTGACCATGTCCATCCTTTATTGACCACAATGTATCACATCTGGATGGCTACTTTCTAGCGGATTTAATGCGCCATGTCATAAACCTGTGGAAATCATCTCAGACTGGTTCTTGAAAATGACAAGAGTTCAATGTACTCAATAGGCTCCACCCGGGTCACCGATTCAATCCAATAGAGGAATCTTTGGGATGTGGTGGAACGGGCGATCGCATCATGGATGAACGAGCCGACAAGTCTGCGGAAACTGTGTGATGCCATCATGTCAATATGGACCAAAATTATGATGAGGAATGTTCCAGCACCTTGTTGGAATTATGCACGAAGAGATTGAGCCAGTTATGGGCAAAAGGGGGTCCAACCGTTACGAGATGGTGTTGTACCTATTTATATTTAAAGGGAACCGTCAGCAATTGATCTAAAAAGCATACCAAAAATTTTGCAGCAGAACAACATCTTATAGTTTTTGTTTCTATCATGGCCATGTGTGGTGACATAATCAGGAAAATCAACCTGGAAGTGGAGATGTAACTAAGTGGGTATCAGTGCATCGACTTAGGGTACATTCACACGGCGGTACGGGGCCCCTCCCCCTCCATAGAGAATAGAGGTGCACGGCCGACACACACGCGAAGATAGAGCAGGCTTCATCTTTTGCGGGTGTGCGGCCGGACGGGCCACACATGTGTGGCACCGCATCTGCGCCGCGCCGATATTGGCGTCTATGGGGACAGTACATGCAGGCCCGCATGTACGTCCCCGCAGAGGCCATGTGATGTGCCCTTAGGAGATCGTTTAGTGATGTCTCTGGATGCAGGACCATCAATTACAGTGAACGGGGCTTTCTGAGGAAGAGAGATTGATTTCAGGGTTAAACCTTCTGTCCTTGACTTTGTTCCGACCTATACAACCAACTTGCATGGTCACTTCAAAGTAGATTTTCTAATGATTGCACCACGCTGGGGTCATGAAAGAAACACGATTGGAAGGTGTTCGGCTGCTTGACAAAACACTGGTAGTGGTTTTTATTAGCTCAATTTCGCTGGACAGGTTCCCTATAACAGTCTTCTTAAAGATCAGACTTTTTTTTGTTTTCTTGATGGAGAATTTATTGACAAGAGCTGGGGGGTAACAAGATGGAGTTGCAAAATGATGAACTTGATTTATTGGCCAGCAATGAATTGCCATAGGCACTATTGAAACATGCCACGGGTGTGGATTATCTATACCAACTATTCAATGGAACCAACTACTATCATATAACGCATGTGTAGAGTTTTGGTCTTCATCCCAGACATGAATAAACTGGATTTTGGAGTGTCACAAAAACAAGACACATAAATATGAAAGATAAGGATAGATATTATATATGTGGAAATGAGAGACAGAAGAATATAGATAGGATAGATAGGATAGATAAAATATGCATAGAAAAGAAATCGGTATTTTCAAAAAATTGGTAGCACTCCAACTCGGGACATAGTACAGTAGTTATATACAGGAAGTATACATAGTAAAGTAAAGTAGTATAGTTTCAACATGGAAATGTCGCTTTTTGGTTATAAAAAAATTGTTTTCACTTTTCAAACTTGGAGTGCTGCCTATTTTGTTCGTTATACTAGTGGATTGTGTCCGGATAGCACCCACCATTCCTATAGCTGTTTGAAAGATGGCTACAGTCATGGCCATAAGTTTTGAGGAATGACCAACAAAATATTATATTTTCACATGTCTGGTTGCCCTCTGTGTTTATGTGGTTTGTCAGATGTTGTTATCACATACAGAAAATACAAGTGCAATCATATTATGAGTCACAAAGCTTTATTAACCGTTAGAATGAGTAATGCAGAAGTCAATATTGCAGTGGTGACCCTTCTTTACAGGACCTCTGCAATTATTCTCCCCTGGCAGCTCTCAATCAACTTTGGACCAAATCCTGACTGTATAGCCGTCCATTCTTGCACAATCAATGCTTGCATTTTTTTTGGGGGAGAAGTGCTTCTGGAGGACATTCGGGTACCATTCTTACTTCAGGGATGTGTTTTTAGGCAAAGATGTGAGAGAGCTGATTCCCTTGGCGAGAAGCAAACCCACACAATGAATGGTTCGTAGGAGGTTTTACAGTTGGCCATGACAAGACTACTGGGTATCGCTCCACCGATTCATCAGATGGAAAATGACTTTACCCCGGTCCTCAGCAGTCCCACTCCCTGTACCTTTTGCAGAAATATCAGTCTGTCCCTGATGTGTTTTTGGAGAGAAGTGGCTTATTTGCTGCCCTCCTTGACACCAGGCCTGCTCCAGAGTTCCAGCTCTACACCATCCTGCTGACATTCCTGAGAAGCTCGCGCTTGTGTCAGACGATCCCAAAGCTGAAAAACATTTTAAGACGGTCCGGGCGCTTGCTCGGTCCTTTTGGGCACCCCCAGGAGCTTTTTGGAAACAATGAAAAACTCCTCTAGTGAATTCCGTTGTGAATGCGAATAGATTGGTGATGAGGTGTAATCTTTCTAGCGCGATTACTCTTCCCTGTTAGGCCAGTTTTGTGCAGTGCATGATGACTGCACATGTTATTTTAGACGATAAACCATGGTTACACGAGAAGAGAAAACAATGATGCCAAGCACCAGCCTCCTTTCAAGTGTCCAGTGGTATAGATTTACTTAATAAGTGATGAACAGATTGATTCTCCAGCCCTGCCTCGCAACACCCACACCTGTGTTTTAACAGAGCAATACACTGAAACAATGTTAAGCTGATCCTTTTAAGAGGCTGAGTGCAATGAAGTTGAAATGTGTTAGGGGAAAAGTTCATTTTTCTAGGCAAATATGATTGCAATAATTGTGTGTAAGCTGATTCACTCTTTATAAAACATTCTGGTATTAAAAATTGCCAGTATAAAAACCTGATGCAGTAGGCACTTTGTAAAATTAATATTTATGATTAATTCTCAAAAATTATGGCATGACTGTACAAAACATTATTATTGAACACATCGGGTGAGGCCCTGCCTCACAAGAGCTTACAGTCTATGAGGATGAAGGGGCTGACACAAAAGGTATAAGAGCTCCAAGATGCTATAGTCCAAAACGCATTACTGCAGCACTTTTTTTGTTTAGTGTGTTGTGTCTCTGTGTCCATATTACCTGCAACAAACATGTTTTATGAAGACTTATTAAAGTTGGTGTTTTAACAGTTTTTGTTTGTCTACTTGGAATGCTGGAACCCGGCCCAATTTTTTTGATCTATAACAGCTAGTCTGCCAATTGGATCAGACCGGATTTGGCATTCAATGTACTCAGCCTGTCTCTATGATCGGACCACTCAGGGTGAGCTGTTTTTACTATGTTTTTTAGTTTAATCCTGTATAAGAGCTTGTATAATGGTCTAGCTATTTTTATAGCATAAAATAATTTAATAAATAAAAATGCTTCTGCTTGAAGGAATCATAATTCCTTTGGGCCTATGGGCTTTGCACCTTGATGCCATTTGACATTGTCAGCCTCCTTTTAGACTGGTCAGTTAATAGTCTTGCTATCACTGAGAAGTTCCTATTGAATTTCACCCACTCCTCTCATGACTGTAAGGCTCTTACGACCCTCCTCTTATCGTCCTATGTGACTGTTAGTAACGCCTGTAATGTCTTATTTTATTTGTATATGCCCCTTCATTTGTCAAGCACTGCAAAATGATGGTTGATATATAAACAAAGATTATTATTATTATTATTATTATTATTATTATTAAAAATTGGACAGCCTTCATAGAGATAGACCTCACCCAGTCCATAATGGCCCTGACTTTTGTGATCCATGTGATATTCATTTGGAAAATTTCCTGAGCCCCAAGCACAGGTTTTTGGAGCTCAGCAAACAACTAATTTTCTTGGACGACCTGGAGTGTATGACGTGTTGCCCATGAGAAACCTTATCGCCTAGCAAAAACATTTAAATAAACTTCAGCAACATAAACAATGCAATCTCTAAGTAGATCATTCACAAAATTCTGAAAACCCTGGGGGACATAGTGTGTAGCCTATTCATAAGGTACTTGGTAATGTCCAAGAGTTGAGTATTAAAGTTACTTGCATGTTGTGTGTAAAGTATGTATAGTGACTTTATGTGGCAACCAAAACCACTTTAAGTGTGGTTTGGGTAAATCATAGTAATAGGTGTACGTATAAGAAATGTATTGCATGTAATGTGTGCCAGCAGTGCAAGTGTTTGTGTTGGTGGTTTAAAGTTGCAAAATGTCATTTTGCTGTGAGTATCACTCATGGAACCACCTCTAAGCATAGTAGGTTGACAGATGTGGGGATATTGGGCACTTATATCAAAAAAATGTCATTATATGCGGTTGTCAGATTAAATTGTTTTTATGTCTTTTATATCTATAACTTTGGTAGTAAAAATGTACTGTATTAAAGGGGTTGTCTAGGGAGACTAAAAAAAACTACATGGTTCGGGAGGCGGGAACTGCTTTAAAAAAAATAAACACTTACTTACCTCCGCGGGGCTCCTCCCAGTATCCCGCGCCGCGCCGGCTCTCTGGCAATGCCCCTATTGGTTAGCAGGGGCATGGAAGCTGAGCTCAGACCAGCTTCCAGCCGGCCATGGCCCACCATCACCATAACCCAGCACTGTATCAGGCACTGTGTTATTATACGGATATACATACAGTATATAATGTTAACAAAAATAACATTTATTTTATATAATAGAAAATAATCATTTTTAATGTAACCTTTGAGGTTTATAGTACATGTAACTGTTCACTCCCTGATCTCCATGTATTCCAAGAATCTTTCCTATAGAACGGCAGTCCCCGACTTCATCTTCTTTACTCTTCACATCACACTTTAGGAGTTATCAATATATTAACTAAATAACTAATTTGCCAACGTGAATACTGTGTTGCTTACTAGTCTACTAGTTTCCAAAACCTCACTCTGGTTAATGGCTTATCTAGTAAACAGTTCAGCTCGTTCACGTTTAGTCAGAAACCGTCAAATTAAAAAGAGTAGCAGATTTATAAATGCCCTTATTTTCTCTAGTACACATACAAATTCTTCTATTTAAAAACCTTCAGACCTTCTACCACGAGGGTAACCCAGTGGCGTGCACAGCTTAATGCCAATCATCGAGTACAGGCAGCCCCTGGCTTAAAAGACACCTACCATCAGTTTAGTGATGGTAGATGTCTCCTACTTAGAAGTTCTTTTATTATAACTCTATATGCTGTGATTGCGGAAATAGAGTTATAAAAGTTATTCAAATTAGACTGGGGCGCTCTGGCTAGTCACCCAAGCACCTCAGAGAGAGGTAGAGAATTAATGTAGTGCAAACACCTCGCTAGCGCTAGTTCTCGCCCTGCATTCCCCAATCCGAGCCTCATAGATAGGTGACTGGTAACGCTACAGGGGCAGTGCATACATTAAAATACAAGGTTCTCTGAGGCGCTTGGGTGGCATAACTTTTATAACTCTATATTTCCGCGATTGCTGCATATAGAATGATAATAAAATATAATAAAAGTTCCTCAGGGACTTCTTACTAGGACACTCACCAATCACTCTAAACGATATGCGTAGTAGATGTCTTATAGACACCCGACTCATAGATGACCCCTAGTTAGAAACAGACCTCTCTGCCCCTGTGGCCTCTGATGAAGCTCTGGTAATTTATTGAAATTTAACCCCAGGCTTTAATGGTCAACACTGATGTTAACAAAAGTGTCTACAATGAAAATGTATTGTTAATCCTTGCTCCCATGACAAACCAAATGTTAGGATTGGGTAACACAAAAGACAGGGGATAGTGTGCCCTGAGCTTGCCCCAACCTCTGTCCCTTCCTATAGCTCCCCCCACGCTAAACCCCCCCTGGGGCGACTACTTGAAAGACTCGAAATACATGAAGTGTGGGAAGGGAACACAAACAGACTGACACAAATAAAACACAAAAGAATAGTAAATAGCCGAGTGGATAGTAAACACCGATGAGGGTACAGTCCATATCAAAATCAGTAGGGCAAAGGTTCAATGTCAAAAACGATGCCGAGGCTCCTCCCTAGGGTGGATATGAGGGCTGCAATTATGCAGCCAGACTCCACATCCAGAAACCTGATAGGAGCTGGACAACTACTGAGAATGTAACCCCTCTGGTTGTAGAAAAACCCAAGCACCATAGCAGACACCATGCCAGATGGTGGTACCACCGTCAGCAGTGTTAGAACACAACCCTAGAAGCACGAGATCTTAGCAGCCGCGCCCGGGACGGAGGAAGAGTTGCACGGATACGCGCTGGGAGGTAGGGAGGCACGCTAGACCACCAGGCAAGAAGAACCAGAAGTCCAGCATTCTCTCCAGACGAACCTGACACCAAAGTTTAAAAATTCTATGGCCACAGGGACAAAAAAACCCTATCTGTGCAATAAACTTGGCAACACACCTGTACTAGTCTTTATACTACCTACAAACTAACAAAAGAGAAATATCCCTCAGTAGACAGAGCCTCAATCTCCTGAGACATGAAATATATTATATATCTATATATATATATATACAGGCGGGTCCCTACATAGAAACACGCGACTTAACATACGTACCCCTAGGTTACAAAAGGACCACTGGATATTGGTAATTTATGTACTTAGTCTAGGCTACAATAAACAACTGAAAGTATTAAAGGTAGTCTGTAATAAAAGCTTTATGTTAATTTGGATCTTATGACCAACCCCAACATTATTAATATCCCAATTGTATAGAGACCAAAAAAAGTTGCTGTCTGGGTATTACAATGATAAAATATACAGTCGACTTCATACAAATTCAACGTAAGAAACAACCTACAGAACCCATCTTGTATGTAACCGGGACTGCTCTATATATATATAATAATATATATATATATATATATTAATATATATATATTTACCGAGCCTGACGGACCATGCTCCTTCAGTCCCCTCAATATTAATACTGATAATATCCTGGTATCTCTCTCAAGAAGTTAATGCTGTAATTAAAGAACTTCGATATCCTCCCTGTATACCTCCAGGTCCCCCGTCTCTGCCACTGATATGGAGCTCTTTTGGGAGGAGGGAAATCTTCCCCTATGGAATCTGTCCCCCTCGCAGTCTCTGAACTAGATGCTCCGATCTCGGCTGAGGAGGTGGGAACTGGCAATTAATTCTCTTCCTGGTGAGGACTCCTGGGTGGATGGGTTGGGGGGGGGGGGTTATAAAGATAATCGTGACATCCAACCCCATGGTTAACTCTTCTGTAGCTCGGAGAGGGGCTATCTTCTGGCTCTATGGCAGAGAGGCCCTAATGCGGGGTCCTGGCTTAAGCCAGGAAAGAACTCTCTTCTCCCCGATTCCATTCGTCCAATTTCTCTCCTAAATTCGGACGGTTAAAATCTAGCAAAAAAATTTTGTACAAGGCTAAATAAAAGTGATCACCTCCCTGAATAATCCAGACCAAACTGGTTTTATGCCTGGACAAGAGCAAGATCCAATATTCAAATGGCTATTTTTTGAATATAGGGGCTGTGGGGATGTTAATGATCGCTGGCTATGTGCTAACGCTGGACAATTGTAAGGCATTCGATTCGTTGGAGTGGCCTTATTTGTGGCCCTGTTATCGAAAATAGGGATTGACCCTAGATTTATTGCCTGTGAAATTTATTATACCATGAGCCCAAAGCCAGGATCAGAACAAAATTAGAGGTCTCTGGGCCTTCTCTATGGGGAGAGGGCACAAGACAAGGTTGTCCCTGTCCCCTCTCCTGTTTGAGCCCCCTTTGCCCTGGCGATCGTGAATCTGCTGAACATTCGTGGCATCACCGTCGGTTTACAGTGAGAAGGTGTCATTCCGATACGCAGATGATGCTATTGTCTATTGCAGGATGTAGGGTCCTCCTACTGTCCCATTTATCCCTGATTGACAGGTGGCTCATTCTGGGTCTAGGGTCAACTGGAGCAAATCTGTGTTATTCCACCATATCTGAAAATAAAGTGTATCGTCAATGTCTTTTCCCAGTCTTCCTGCAGGTTGTCTCTTGTTTTAAGTACTTGGGTGTTTGGGTCTCTAGGGACGTCCGTGCCTACCCAGAACTTAACCTTGAGCCTCTAATGGCGGACACGGAATCCCGGTTACGTAGCTGGTCTTCATAGTATAGTATCATAGTATATAAGGCTGGAAGGAGACGCAAGTCCATCAAGTCCAACCTTTAAGAATTAAATAAATGTTTTATCCCCATAACCCGTGATATTTTTTCTCTCCAGAAAGTCATCCAGGCCTCTCTTGAACATGTACATAGAGTCCGCCATAACAACCTCCTGCGGCAGAGAGTTCCATAGTCTCACTGCTCTTACAGTAAAGAACCTTTGTCTATGGTGATGGTAAAATCGCCTCTCCTCTAGGCGCAGAGGATGCCCCCTTGTCCTGGTCACAGGCCTAGGTATAAAAAGATCTTTGGAGAGATCCTTGTACTGTCCGTTCAGGTATTTGTACATTGTAATGAGGTCTCCCCTCAGCCGTCTTTTTTCTAAACTGAATAATCCCAAATTTTTTAATCTGTCAGTGTATTTTAGTTCCCCCATTCCCCTAATAATCTTGGTTGCTCTCCTCTGCACCCGTTCCAGCTCTACTATATCCTTTTTATACACTGGTTCCCAAAACTGTACACAATATTCCATGTGTGGTCTGACCAGGGATTTGTATAAGGGCAAAACTATTTCTTTATCATGAGAATCTATTCCTCTCTTGATACATCCCATTATTTTATTTGCTTTAGCAGCAGCCGCCTGGCTCTGGTCACTAAAATTAAGTTTACCATCCACCAATACCCCCAAGTCCTTTTCAGCTTCAGTTTTACTAAGTAATTGACCGTTTAGAACATAATTATACTTTTTGTTTCCCTGGCCCAAGTGCATAACTTTACATTTATCTACATTAAACCTCATCAATCATTTCTCTGCCCATCCCTCAAGCTTCCACAAATCCCTCTGTAATGCTAAACTATCGACCTCAGTATTTATTACTTTACACAGCTTAGTATCATCTGCAAATATTGAAACTTGACTTTGTAAACCCACTACAAGGTAATAAAAATATTAAAAAGAAGTGGCCCCAATACTGACCCCTGTGGCACTCCACTGGTAACATCAACCCAATCTGAGAATGTGCCATTAATGACCACCCTCTGTTTTCTATCACTAAGCCAATTACTTACCCAAATACACAGATTTTCTCCTACTCCCAGCAGTCTCATTTTATATACCAACCTTTTATGTGGCACGGTGTCAAATGCCTTTGAAAGTCCAAATATACAACATCTACAGCGTTCCCCAAGATCCAGTCTTGAAATACCTCCTCGTAGAAACCAATCAGATTAGTCTGACAGGACCGATCTCTTATAAACCCATGTGACGCTTGGTTATAAGGGGCACAGTGAATACTCCAGGATAGCATCTCTAAAAACCCCTAAAATATTTCCACACAGCAGTTAGACTCACGGGTCTGTAGTTTCCAGGATAATTTGATCCTTTTTTGTATATTGGTACAACATTTGCTATGCGCCGTTCCTGTGGAACATAACCAGTCCTCAGTGAATTCTCAATATGAAAAATAACGGTTGTCTATCACGTACATAATTCATGCAGAACCCGGGGTGGTATGCCATCTGGCCCAGTGATTTATCTATCTTAGTGTTGCGAGGCGGCACCGTACCTCTTCCTGGTTGTTAACTGTTTGACATGATAAAAAGAATTTACATTATTCCTCTTGTGTCTCCACCAGGGGATTTTCTGGGTAAGACAGTTAGAGGCCATTTCATAATTGGTCTTCTCTCCCACTCTCCCTATTGGGGCCGTATCAATCTCTTTATAAATGATCATACCTCCCAAATTCTTATATACTTTTTCATGTCTAGTCCGGTTTACTTTCCCTAGAGTCTATTAAGCGCATTGAAACATGTACGCTGCGTTATTACTGGCAGGCGGGTTCCCCTCGTTTTAGTCTGGAACTGTTGCAGGCTCCGAAAAAGAGAGGGGGGCATTGCAGCTACCGAATTTTCTTACTACCTTGCCTCCAATCATCAATGCTAGTTTGGTGGATAGATATAGATCATCCAATGCGGGCCACTGCGCTGGCTGTGGCCTCCTGGGGTCGTATTGAGGCCCTCACTAGCCTACTGTATAGATGCAAGTCATTCACAATCTGTCCTTATTCCGTTGGAGCAATTTGCAGTAATTGCAACGGCCTCAGGGGCGGCCAAACTGATGCCCTGCTCCTCTTCCCTAGAACTCTCCTTTGGGCTGACCCCGTGGTTGGTCCACTCATCTCCCCTCCCGGTTGGACCTGTGGGGTGTGCAGGAATAAATTCCTTGGCCAGCTCTTGTCCGTCAACTTCTGAATTTCTTTCTTTACTTCTAAGGGACTAGGATTCTGAGCTGAGCTGTGAGGAGCAATTAGCTACCGGCGATTGCTCTTTCCAACTCACCTCCAGCTGCGCCATGCTTTTCAGCACATTTGTTCCCTCAGCCTGACTGTAGAGTTTACTTCCCTAGAAAACTACTAGTGTGCCCGGAAGCTCTCTAGACCGCTCACCCATCTTACACTCTTCTCAGTCCCACGCATGTAGTCTGTAGAAGTCCTTCGTAAGGCCCTCTTTAGCCTGGAGGGAAGATACTCACGACCTTTGGTGAGGGATGAAGAAAGTTGAACATCTTTTTGAAAACATGTGAGCGCTTCGGGACTTTCTGTCCTAACAAAGTTCCTACGTCGTAATCACTATTACCCCTGAAAAACCCACCGCATGGTGTTTATAGATGAGGACCACTTACTTCCCGCTGTAAGGCTTTGCCAGGGGTCCTTTCTTCACTGTGTGATGGTCTACGCAGGGTCCCATTCTGGAATTGTTTGCCAACTCAGCACATTTTGACATGCCTCGGTTCTGTCCCCAAAGTTTGCCATTCCGGGGATAATCAATGAGCTAGTCATTGACATAATGACAAGATCTTCTGCAGACTCGCGCTTTATTATGCAGCTTAAGGTAGTCGTAATGTCATGGAAAGTAGCATTGGACACCCCCACCTTAAAGTAGGTGGATCCTACTAATAAATAAGTTTGTAACCTCACTACCGTACAGTCCTACAAACACAGTAGGTTGTCCGCAAAATTTTAGACCTGATTTGGGCAGGGTGGTGCAGCACCCCCGCATACCTGTGTAGGGGTATTGACTCTTGTCTCTACTATCTTCTGCATTCCACCTGATGTGTCGAAGGGGGGAGGGGGAGAAGGATCGTGTATGGTGTTTTAGATGCATGTGGTATGATTGTGAGAGTGTGTGGTAGGTTTTTTATATGGGCTGCGGTTAGTATACACTAATGCTTTATCGTATCCAGCAAACAACCATACGTTGTTCTAAGTTATGTTTATATTATAATTTTAAGCCAAGGCATGCCATCTCCTATAAAATACTGATTGCCGCAATTAGTGTATGATACTGTATTTTTGTCATTAAGTTTGACTTCTGTTTAGTTTTTACAAATGTTTTAAAAAATCCAAAAATAAACACTTTTAAAAAAAAAATATATATATATATATATAATATATATATATATATTATATATATATTTTGGTATTTTATAGAAAAACAACACAAGTAACTAAGATTACATTTGCAGAATTTTCTCTCACATGGGATACTTCCGAAGCTCAATGATTGCCTTTGGATGCAGTTTGGAGCAAAGTGGTCCTCTAGAGTAAATGGCTTAATTAGAAGCTTGCTGAAGCAGAAACTCCATGAATATAACAGTACACAATGAGGGATTGTCTGTATCCAGAATGGCTGATAGGTAACACAATGCAATCAGTCAGTTAGTCTCCGAAATACAGTAGCTCAGTAGAAGGGAAATTTGATCTGTTTTTATGAAAGTGTCACTTTGCATGGCTGAACACTCTGTGCAACCAGATAGCCGTGATGGTGTATTTCAGCAACGTGTATCCAGTCTCACTGGACCAGGGCCTGTAAGAAACTGCTAAATTATGGATCACAGGCCCACTTAACATGAGCGTCTCTGGCAGACAATGAGCTAGTCTTCCACCGAGCAGATCCCTCCCGTGCACTGATCAGCAGAGTCGCTAATTTAGATGAGTCATCTTTTACTGCAACAACATTTTTGCACAGCACGCCTGGCTTTAAGAGATGTAAAACTGCAATATGAAAGACTATAATCTTTTAGGGTGTGATTCGTTTCTCCCAGCAACTGCTCACAACTACTGTGCCTACATGTAATTATAATATATCATAATTATTGTATACATTTCATTCGCAAGTACTAAATTATAAGAGCTATTAGAGCCATAAACTGGTGGGAAAATTCTGTTAGCACTACCAGATTATTACACCCACTGGAGTGTGGAGTAAAGCGATGGCATTGTTTTGTGCATGGTACGTGGTTAATTCCTCAGAAGAAACATATGCAGATTACCAATGATATTATCCATATGCTCCTGCCTCAAAGCGGTACCATATTATGTTTAAAGCTTTCCAATGATCTGTTATTACTGGATTACTTTCAGTTGCATTTATTACTTGTTTTAAAAGGAATCCTGCAGTAGTTACAGTAGATAGGAGCTCTGGAGAAATACGTTTTTGTGTGGGTGTTAGAAGCTGCAGGACTGTAAAAGTATCTCAACTTCTAATCTAGGGTGGCTACTCTTAAAACAACACTTCTGCACCTGAGTAAAGTCCAGCTTTCTAGTGATGGGTCTTTAATGAAGGAGCCCACTCCTTCTAAGAGCACACTCTTTTGTGTGAATGATGGTGCACGCTCCCTGGATTGAGCCAATGACTCACTTAACCCTGCCCCCAAATGGGAATCCACACCCCTTCTTAAAGGGGTTTGCCCATGAAACAAGACCCTATCCACAGGATAGGGACACCCATTGATCAATGGGGGTTTCATTGATGAGACCACCATAGATCACACCGCGCTCACCAATCTCCGTGAGCTCCAAAGGGATAAATGAAGCAGAACGGTCATGCGTGGCCATCTGCTCCATTAATCTCGGGGAGCAACAAGGGGTCTGACGGAGGTACCTGGGACTCCACCAGACCATTTGTTCTCATGAACTGTCAGGGTCTCAGCAGTGAGACTCCCACCGATCAGCAAGTTAGGCCGTATCCTAGGGCCTAACTTGTTTTGTGGGAAAACCATTTTGTTAAAAAATGGCTGAGAGATGGTTAATCTACTCAATTGAGTAGAAAATATATTTAATAGGGAGCCATTCAGGAACAACAGCTTTTATTTAAAGCAGAGGGGCTGTGAAGATTTTCAGTGAGCAGAAAATTGTGTAGGCTTAAAGGCTAACTCAGAGCACTTGCAGGAGCAAGACAGAACCTTTTACAGACACTTTTAAAAATAAATTAAACATAGCCACAAATTTAAAATATAAAACTATAAAGGGGTTGTTTGGGAATAAATTTTTTTTTTTATATATGGCTGGGGAGTACTGCAAGAGTTTTAGGCTGTAGCAGGTGTGCGGCTGTTGGCATGACACCACCGGCGGCTACTGTATACAATGACCCACAAGAATAGGCAGTGTTTCATACCTCATTACCTTATTGCAGCCACTTCCCTGCTAATACTCTCCTTTCCGCCTGTCTTAGTCCCTCTCCTTTTAGCCCTGCATTGTGGTTGTCAAGAAGAATCAATAAAGTGAAACAGGAGGTGTGAAGTTTCAGACCCCAGAAGGGGTACATAATGGGGCACATTTACTTACCCGGTCCATTCGCGTTCCAGCGGCGGCTTCTCTGATGAGCGGGTTTTACGGCGATTCATGAAGGTCCTGAGCCCGATGTCCACCAGGTGGCGCTGCTGCGCCGAAGTCCGCCGAGGTGCCCCGGAGTTCATCGTCTTCATCGTGGTGCATGTGAGTATGGCCCGTGCAACCAATTTTTTTTTTAAATGCGGCGGTTTTTCAGAATCCGTCAGGTTACCGTTTGGCCACGCCCCCCGATTTCCATCACGTGCATGCTAGCGCCGATGCGCCACAAACCGATCGCGTGCGCCAAAATCCCGGGGCAATTCAGGGAAAATCGGCGCAAATCGGAAATATTCGGGTAACACATCGGGAAAACGTGAATCGGGCCCTTAGTAAATGACCCCCAATGTCACTTATTTATTGTTTTTTATAGACGTTCCCTGAATGAACAGGTTCTTTCCCTGTTGCCCACAAGACTGGATGGCTGCAAGTCCCTTTTCACTAGCCTCAGTGAACCAGAGACTTATCCGTACAGTAGGTTGCCACCAACTTCTTATTTGATATATGCCTAGTCCGTAAGGGGATTATATCAGATGAGGAGTCTACCCTGTAGCATGCATATAACTGAGACTCGGACGCAGGGATTTGTGGATCGAGATAACGCAGGTAACGCAGGTTCAATTTTATATTTGATTGCCTTAAGAGCACACTAGACAAAACAGTATATATAATGGAGATATGTAGAGTATAACAGGGTAAAAGTACAAGCGGCGCACTACAAGTATAAGCAATTCCGCTACCTTGTGATGAACTAATGAGGAAAAGTCCACACTAACCATGTGGTTAGTCCACACTTAAAGATCCTTCTCTCCTCTAGATATGATGGTAAAATAAATCCCCCAGGCAAAAGACAATGGACATCAAAGGTGTCCTGATTACATTCGGTGTAGATGCACCCCTTCACACCCATAGGAGGGCTCTAGGAAACCTCCTACCTTGGATCAGATCCAGGACCTAGATAAGTCCTAACTCCTCAATGGGACCTCATAGGATTACAATTAGCATATTGGTTGGATGGTTTTTATGACCCTTTGTGTGGTTTTGGAGGGAACTCTATGAAGGCTGTCGGTGCCTTGTCTAAGCCTTTGATCCATATACTGTATATACTTGAGTATAAGCCGACCCGAGTATTAGCCGAGACCCCTAATTTTACCACAGAAAACTGGGAAAACATATTGACTCGAGGGTGTAGTATACAGCCAGCCAGCCCCCATGTAGTATACAGCCAGCCCCATGTAGTATACAGCAGCCCCATGTAGTATACAGCCTGCCCCCATGTAGTATACAGCCTGCCCCCATATAGTATACAGCCTGCCCCCATGTTGTATACAGCCTGCCCCCATGTAGCATACAGCCTGCCCCCATGTAGTATACAGCCTGCCCCCATGTACCATACAGCCTGCCCTCATGTAGCATACAGAATGCCCCCATGTAGCATACAGCCTGCCCCCAGTAGTATACAGCCTGCCCCCATGTAGTATACAGCCTGCCCCCAGTAGTATACAGCCTGCCCCCTTGCAGTATACAGCCTGCCCCCTTGCAGTATACTGCCTGCCCCCTTGCAGTATACAGCCTGCCCCCATCAGTATACAGCCTGCCCCATTGTAGCATACAGATAAAAATATAAACTTAATACTCACCCTCCGTTGTCCCCGATGTTCGTCGCGGCTCCCGGCGGCTTCCGATCCCCATCGCGGCTCCCAACGGCTTCTTCACTCTTCTATCTTCTCTGGCCGGGAGATCGCACCGGGCGTCGCACACTGTGATGCGCATCACAGTGTGCGACGGCCGGCAGATCGCATGGACGCGACCTGCCGGGCTAGCTAGAGAGGGAAGAAGCAGAAGAGGAGACACGGGAGCCGCCGGGAGCCGTGACAAACATCGGGGACACCGGAGGGTGAGTATTAATTTTTTTTTTATCATTGACTCGTATATAAGCCGAGGCGAGGTTTTTCAGCACATTTTTTGTGCTGAAAAACTCGGCTTATACACGAGTATATACGGTACCTTCAAGAGAGTTAATGAAGTATGGAGAAAGTGAGTGACCTGGCACTGTTGAACATAATGCCTGGCTGTGTGGCCTATATTTTCATCACAGGAGGCAACAGGTGATACAGGCTACAGAATCTAGAGTGAACAGGAGATGAAGGGGTAGGGCTATGCACTGTGCTTGCTCCTGTATCTCCCCAGTAGTTATAGGAAGCCAGGAGCTGAGGTGTGTGTCAGCTCTATACTGTCTACAGTCTGCCCTCATGTTCCCACACAAAGTGCATTCTATCCCTGCATCTGTTCAATTTAATAAAGAATCCGATATTGACAGAATATCATCCACAAGCCTGTTCTGCACCACCCCATCTCACTAGGCCTCATCTCACAAGGCTACAGTCAGGTCAGTGAGGAGAAGGGGGAGGCTCAGCACAGCAGTATGAGACACAGGATGAAACATCCAAGTGCCGTATGAGACACAGGATGAAACATCCGTGTGCCGTATCTCTTCTGTCCTCCTCCTGCATGACAGCAGCTGCTTTTTTACACAGGTAGTGTATGGTGTGAGTGTGTGTAATAGTCTCTGTGTACTGTAACTGTATTGCATGTTAGTTTGTAAAATAGATGTGAGTATGTAAAAGTGAATTAAATTTATCTGTCAGGTTTGGGTCACATCTGTATTGTACAGCAGTAACAGTGAGGAGAGGTTTCAGGCTGAGATTCCGTGTCTTGATTGCCTGGTTGCACTAGTGAATGCAAGGAGAGCTCAGCATTATGGGAAGTAAGGGAAAGCTGCACTGGCATCAGTGCCTTTAGCTAATTTTACAACCAGGAAGTGCCCTCCCACTTTAGTGGAAGCTAGAAAGGATTTTTCAAGTATGGCTTATAGATATATCAGACTGGATCTTAGGCTAGGAAGAAGCCAGCAGCGTGGCATAGATATCGTTGTAATTTTTGTCAAAGACTCTCTCTAGCAGGGGTAACTTGAGAGTTTCACTTTTACAAACCATTTTAATATTAACACAATACAATATATTATTATTATTATATTATTATTATATTGTACAATTGTAATTATGCTTTACCTAGACCTATGTATGCCCAATGTTACAGACTAGATTCAGTGCATTCCTTTACTTACTTTTAGTGCTTGATATACTATTTTGATCTCAATCTGAAAGTATTTTGTTTAGAAGTAATTTCCTGAAATGTAAAGAAAAGACATCAAGTTAATACTAGTTTGACCAATCTTCAGTAAGATTATATTGCAGGGCAATGAGACACATTTCTGTAGGCAGAGTGTTTATATTGCATTATATATAATATCTTTGCATTGTGTATATACAGATATAGGCATTGCTCAAGTACTATATATGTATAAAACAAGTTTTCAGAATAGTTATGTATTTTACCATAAAATTGCTGTGCTAATAACTGGAAGAGGGGCCTTTAGGCTCCTGTATCACAAGGGAACATTTATAACACATCTTTTACGTTTAGTAGTTGTCATAGATAGCACCATACTACATGATAGAAATAGCTGGGATAACACCTTCATGGTTATTTGTTTTGTTGTACAAATCTGGGACCGAAAAAGTCCCAACATCTAAGGTTACATTTATAATGATTCTGGGGGAAAAAAGTTAAAATGTGCAAATGTTAAAATGTAAGTGACTTTAATAAGAGGCAAAATGTAATGGACAATAAATTGGGTAAGAGCCTCTCCTAACCTTAGGAGATTTTCGGTATTTTCAATATGCAGCAGTTTTTTATCTTCAAAAAGAGGCCCAAGGAAGGACAACTGGTAAATTAGCAAATAGGTCATGGCCACATGAGGCTTATTGATGCTTGTGGAGAATGAGGAATAGCCCATCTGGTCTGATCCTACAAAGGAGATCATGTTGGCTTAGATAGAAAGGTGTCAGAAAACCTGTACATTGACAACAGAAACAAGGGTATAATAGCACTCTGCACACCCAATAAACGTAAATAATTTTTGGTTACTTTGTTCCCATGCAGTTTTTCTTATAAAATTAAGTGTCCCATGGGCCCCAGGCTGTTCACATGACTAGCCCCCCCCCCCCCAGTGTCGAAACCAACAAGTGCCGGCGGTTACTTCTCTATATACTCTACATCCTCTATATCAGTGATGGCGAACCTTTTAGTGTCCGAGTGCCCAAACTAAACCCAAAACCTCCCTTATTGCTCATATTTGCCTCCTGAGGACAGCAACACAGTAGAAAGATGGAAAATTCTCATCATTTTAGCTTCTTTCCAGTTTCCCTCTGTATACAGAGAATCGTGGGGCCAGCAGGAGGTCCTCTAAAGATGACCTACTCATTCTCCCTCTTCCTACAGTCCCAAGTAGCGAAGTCAGTATCAAAATATGACTGAAAGCAGCATCTTTTAAGTTGCTTAGAACTGGAGGAAGATTCTTTGAGTCCTGTCTTGTGTGCTGGGGCGATGGCCCCGGTGCCCACAGAAAGGCCTCTGAGTGCCGCCTCTGGCACCCGTGCCATAGGTTCGCCACCACTGCTCTATATCATTAATCTTACACTGTTCATATAGTTAAACGATCACCTTCAATCATGCTCTTATAACCCATCTATTTAGGAAAGCCGATCACGATCCCTAACTGCATGAAACCTTCCATTACAAATACCCCAGAGGCTTCTAATTCTACCACAAAAAAAGAAGAAAACTGGCAAAAGTTATTGTCTGGAGTATAAGCCCCAGAATAGGAAATGCGTCCGCCATGTCCAGTAGTAGATACACCTCATTACTGAAAAGACCACAGGAGAGCCCTCTTTACAGAAACGTCTACAGAAGAGCCACCCTTTAATGAAATGTCCACTGCAGATGCCCCCCTTTACTGAAATGTCCACAGCAGAGCCTCCCTTTTATGAAATGTTCACCGCAGATGCCCCTGTTTACTGAAAAGTCCATAGGAGAGCCTCCCTTTTATGAAATTTCCATCGCAGATGTCCCCCTTTAATGAAATGTCCACAGCCGATGCCCCCTTGAATGAAATGTCCACAGGAGATGCCCCCTTGAATGAAATGTCCACAGGAGATGTGCTTCTTTAATGAAATATCCACCTCCAGATGCCTCCTTTAATGAAATGTCTACCCCAGATGCCCCCTTTAACGAAATGTCTACCCCAGATGCCACCTTTAACTAAATGTCCACCATAGATGGCCCAGGTGCCCCCTTTTAATGGATTGTCCACAGCAGGGCCCTCTTGAAAGAAAAAAAATCTATACTCACATTCTGGCTTCTTCTCCCCGACCCAGCGACTCTGTCTTCTCCTCGTGGCTCCATCTTCTCCTCTTCCGGCCCAGGCGCATCACTGTGTCACGGCGTTGTTGGGGCCGCATGATGTCATAGTGTAAGGCCTAAGCAGCGCATAAACTATGAGGTCACGCGGTCACGACACTGCCGCGTCGTAGTGATCTGCGCGGGCCGGAAAAGCAGAAGACAGAGCCGCATGGGCCGGGGAGAAGAAGCCAGAAGGTGAGTATGGATTTTTTTTTTTTCAAACTGATGCCAGATCTTCATATAGGCGGTATAGGCAGGTGCCCGGGGCCTTTGGTTTGCGGGGGGCCCACGCCCGCCCATACCACCTATATGAAGATCCGCCATTGATACTTAGGGACTAGTAGCCTTTGTTTTGTGGTATACAACTGCATTCTATTGATATATCTGATGTACTTATCATGTATGTATTAGATCCTTGAGATATTATTATGTGAAGGGGAACCCCTGTATGGCAGATCATCCGATCATGGACCATGGTCAGAATTTTTTTTATTGCATATATGTATTTAATGTGTTTGTTGTGTGACTATGAACTAATAAAAATTATTTAAGTTTATTGGGTGTGCAGAGTGCTATTGTGTCTTTGTTTTTGTTGTTTGTGACTATATTGTATGACTACTTTGCATCCCTTTGTTACACAGGTACATACAAATGCAGAGACATGTCTAATGGAAAAGATTTATTGAAAAGTGACCAAACCCTTTAATATTTTAAAGGTCCTTCTCAAGCCGTCATTACCCATAATGTTAAATCAACATGGCTTATCGCATCAGTATATACAGTACATATTTATAATATTGTTTTCATGTGACCTGAACAAAGCATCGAGGGGTAAGAAGATGTCTCATATGTAAGTACCGGAAACATAAAAAGCAGGGTTTTATTGTTTTGATCTTTCCTGTCCTGTTGATGATCTTGATTTGTAACAACCACATTGATCAGAACAGGGGCATTTTTATGACGGTCCAATAATCACCCAGTAGATCACCCATAGAACCAATCATTACCAATTATTGCTATGATCACATAGAGTCACTATAGGTAAAACCTCCCTAGAATATGTTAGGCTGCAATAACATCTTGCTTTATGTATATGCTCACCTTAAATGCTAGGAAAGCTTCCACTATTTATACTGAGTGTACTGGCAGAGGGTGGCATAATTTTTTATTTCTTGCTCCCACTTGCTGAGTGTTGTAGGCAATGGGGGATGGATGCAAAGTATTGCATCCCTCCCCCAGCCTCCACTGAACATTTGCTCCAGTAGACAATTAGATTAATGTTAATGCCCATAGACAATTAGATTAAACACCATGGGCATTGGCAACAGCCAATCGCTGAGTGCTGCCGCTGTTCACTTATCCACCCACTCTTAGGGGGGTGGAGTAGGAGGAACAGGAGGACCTATCCCACTGTATGTACATACAGTGAGTTACATTTTAGCCTTCCATTCTAAAGACACAATGGAATTCCCCGGATATATCCTTATAACCGGGGAGAAGAACACAGTCTTATTTATGTCCCTGGCCTACAACAGAATCCCTTCATCCTTCCCAACGACAGCACAGCCCCTATATGGGGATTCACCTGGACGTCTGTCATTGCTAAGCAGGAAATAAAAGCTGTGGCTGTTACCTTATTAATTGCTTTCATAAGCCTTTGCTGTACAGTTATTTTATTTCACAGCAATTCTATTCAGATGAAATCTAATTAATATTTTTATCAAGAAAATAATGCTCGATAATAGCCGACTAAACCTCACTTATTAACAAATACATTTTAACCGCTCAATCCAAATAGGATTATACATTCCTCTTGTCATTTTAAGCTGTAGAGGAGAAGCAGGCGGCATCGGTGACACATTTCCATACACCGGGTCACCTGATCAGCCTGTTTTGGAAGGGAAACATGATGAAGCACCAGTTTTGCAGTATAAATAGCTTCTATGTGCCATCAGGGGATCTACTGACACAGTGTGGTATCAGCAAAAGGGAAATGTATTTTGCATCTAGCTCTTGGAGCCTGCAGGAATTAACCTTTAATATCCCTATGCTTTGAAAGAGAGAATGTGTCTCCTTATAAGAGATTATATCATTTCCCTCACGGGTCATTATACGTTAATCTTTTTATACCATCCAAGTCAACATCTGCAAAGAGTTGATATGTTCTCTCTGTGTTTGCGTGGGTTTCCTCCGGATCCTCCGGTTTCTTCCCACACTCCAAAACATACTGGTAGGTTGATTAGATTGGGCGCTATATAAATAAAGGAATTCTTATTATTATAATTACCCTGTAAGGTTATAGAAGCACAACTCAACAAAAGAAAGGGCCAAAACACATGAGTGAACACATGGATTACAAAGCAAATTAAATTAATAATTCTTTATTTAAATAGCGCCTACAGATTCCGCAGTGCTGCACAAAGCATGACAAATTATGTTAAGAAAATATAAGATATACAGTGAAAAAGGTAAGTATATAAATAGTTATTAAATAAACATAGGGAAGGTAATTTTTATACTTTTGGGATACGATGTGTCCAATAGCCGCATACACCTATTATACACCTAGTCTCCTTCATTTGAAGTATCTCAGTGCGGTCCCCACCCCTCCTGTCAGCAAACACTTGTCATTTAGCTCAGTCCAATTTGGAGAATTGGGGACTCGTACTTTACTATTAATTATGTAAATGCTTAGGCTAAGTTCACACTGGATCTCAGCAGGTCAGTTTCAATCTCTATTATACTACATACTCTCTATTATACTCCCTATTTCCACTACTATATATTGGAAAAAAAATAGCGCGGCCTTCCTGTGTCTTTTTTCAACTTTAAATAATGGATGTGTAACAGACAGTAACGGAAGATATATCAAAGTCAACGTGTAATGGAAGGTAAATGGATGACCTTCAATTTAACTTCTGTTTTTTAACTTCAGTTATGTTCTCCTAAAGTGAAGACTGTAACGGAAAGCCACAATGGAGATATGTACTGGACCTTAAAGGAAACCTACCATTTGATTTGATGCATTGTGAAGCAAACATACCTTGAGACTGCTGTAGCTACACTGATGCAGGATCATATCTTGTTTAATCCCTGAGCTGAGTGGTTTAGCTGAAAAAGCTATTATAAAATGATGATATTTAAGCACTGTCATTTCTCTGCCTGGCTTTAGCATTTCTCCTCTCACATTAAGTATGCACTGCTCTGGAGACTCATGTAATACCTGTGTTATCCCTGAGAGGCAGAAGTAATCAGTCGCCACACTATTCACCAGCTGCTGTGTATGAGTGATCCAGCTCAGGTTGATTAGATCTGTCTGGACAGTTCAGAAAGCTCATTGGAAAATGTTTATCAGCGGCAGGCTGAAGGCAATCCAGCTTTCCCAAGGTTCTGAATGTTATAAATGTTTTTTCAGCAAAACCACTCAGCTCAGGGATTAAACAAGATATGTGCCTGCATCAGTGTTGCTACAGCATTCCCAAGGTATGTTTGCTTCATAATGCATCATATCAAATGGTAGGTTTCCTTTCAACGGGAGAATTCAGTCTGATCAGCTATATGGTGGCTAGTTTGGAAAATGGCTGCAACACATCATCTATGGAATACTCATTGCTGCTTTGTTTTTTTCCTTATTTGCTCTTCTGTTTTAATAAATTGAGTTTCATTTTTTAGTATTCATAGGATGTTGAATAACATTGTCCAGCTCCTACAGCCAAGAAATCAATAGGCTTCTAATTTTAAAGTCACTAAGACAATGTGCCTGGATCTATGAGTAAGTGTTCCTGGATTTTCATGTTGATTTTGATCTTAGAATTCCTTTAACCACTTCCATACTGCTATACGACTATATATGTCGTAGAGCAGTAAGGGGAGTACAGAGAGGGCTAACAGGCTTAGCCCTCTCCATAAGCAGCAGGTGTCATCTGTATTACACAGCTGGCACCGATCACAGCATTTAACATGTTAGGTGCTGTGATCAATGGTGCCCAAATGCCTAGATTGCCACTTTTTTGCCATTTTGTAACATATAAAGATTTAATAAAAAGTGATCAAAATGCCATACCGCCCCCAAAATTGTATCAATGAAAACATCAGCTTCTCCCGCAACACAGCCCCATAAACTATAGTATGAAAAAGTTAGTGTTGTCAGACTATGGCAAAAAAATTTTCACAAAAGATTTCAATTTTTTTAGTATTAAAACATAAGAAATTTGGCATCACTGTGATTGTGCCGACCCAAAAAATTTTAAGTGAGGTGTTATTTGGACCGCACAGGAAAAGATTTTTAAAAAAAGCCTGCAAGAATACGGTTCACCTGTGTTTTTATTGGCAATTCTACCACATTTGGAATTTTTTTCCAGCTTTCCTGTACAATAAACAAAAGAAAAAAATTTGCAACTAGAGAATACAATTTGTCCTGCAGATAACAAGCCCTCCTATAAATGAAAAATACAAAAAAATATGGCTTGTGGAAACGGAATTGCAAAACTGGAAAATTGCCCAGTTATGAAATGGTTATAAGGGAACCTGTCACAAGATGTTACCCCAGTAAAACTACTATCCTCCTCAGGTAGGGTACAAAATGTCCTTCCTAAATTTTAATGTGAAATTTCCCCCATTTACATATCTAAAAAACACCTCCAGAGTCATGTAAGTACCTAGAAATATGTTATTGATTTCCTTTTAAAGATAAGAACTTTCAGGACACAACATTGTAGTTCTGTGATCTACAGAAACTGTGGGGCAGATTTAATTACCCGGTCCTGTCTCGATCCTGTGGTGCGTTGTCCAACGAGGATTCGGGTCTGCCGCAATTCACTAAGGTCGTGCGACCGAGTTCCTGCATCCGTCGCTTCTACACCAAGGTCTGCCAGAGTTCGCCTGCTTCTTCCCAGTGCTTGTAAGTGCATGTCTTGCGACACATTTCTAAATGTTAAATCCCGTGCGTTTTCCGAATCCCTCGGGTTGTCCGACAGCCATGCCCCTCGATTTCTGTTGCGTGCAAGCTGGCGCCAATGCGCCAAAATCCGATCGCGTGTGCCAAAATCCCAGGTGCAAAACAGAAATAATCGGGAATCCTGACGAAAATGCACTCCGCGGACCCTTAGTAAATGAACCCCTGTATTTCTGGTTCTACATCACAATGAACCACAAGCCATCTCTTATGTTTTATTTGACACCAAAATCATGTTTCTAGTTAGAATAGGGGCCTCAGAAGGGCCCTTAAAGTATCCTCCTCTGGGTTTTAACAGTAACTCATCTCAGGCAAAATAGGTCTCTTTTTAGCACATTTTTACATGACTTTGGAGATGAGTTTTTATAGTAAAATCACATAAAAGAAAGAATTTTAGAAAGGACACTTCATACCCTACCTGAGTAGTATAATGGGGTTAAATCTTGCAGTAGGTCACCTCTAAAGGACATCTTCCACCAGGATGAAAGACTGTATGCAAATGATCCTGAGGGGCTCCGGGCCCCTTTAACACCTCTGGAGCCTAGAGCCCCTCAGGCTCATTTGCATACATCCCTTCATCCTGGTGGTAGATGCCCTTTAAGTGAATTTTTTCATGCCTAAGAGTTATAATATTTGCTCTTTTACTATGAATATTATGGGGCAGATTTACTTACCCGGTCCATTCGCGATCCAGCGCCGCGTTCTCTGCGGTGGATTCGGGTCCGGCCGGGATTCACTAAGGTAGTCCCTCCGACGTCCACCAGGTGGCGCTGCTGCGCTGAAGTTCCCCCGAGGTCCGCCGGAATGCCCTGAAGTTCACCGGCCTATACCTGGTGAAGGTAAGTGCGAGTCCCGCGACACTTTTTTCTTTCTAAATGCGGCGGTTTTTCCGAATCCGTTGCGTTTTCGTTTGTCCACGCCCCCCGATTTCCGTCGCATGCATGCCAGCGCCTATGCGCTACAATCCGATCGCGTGCACCAAAATCCCAGGTGCAATACAGGGAAAATCGTCGCAAATCGGAAATATTCGGGTAACACGTCGGGAAACCGCGAATCGGGCCCTTAGTAAATGACCCCCTATGTGTCTATGGAAAATGGAAAAGGTTTCCATAGCTGCAAAGGCTTTATACGTGATGGAACAGCCCTTTCTCTGTCATTTATGTAGCATATAAACAGGCAGATTTGTGATAGTGTCCTAGAATACAATAATGAATAGTGACATAAACTTGAGGTTGATGCTCAGGACCACCAAGGGTTAAAGAGATTTCATTAAGTGTGTTTAAGGTACAATAACTGCATGTTTTACCCCATGCTGATTGTAATCCGCTTCTACAATGTTTCCATCCATGGAAACCAAACTGTTTAAAGACACCAGTTTCCTTGATCTCAAGGTCAGTTACAAATGATCGATGAAGCATTCAGGATCATCATCTATACAAATGGTAAAGTGAAGCAGTTTACATTATAGCGTAAGTCAGGACATGTACATCTACACTATACACTCGTAATCTAACAATAATCAGGATTTCAAAGAAGAAATGCAAGAAGACTAAAAGAGTATGATGCTCTAATACAGGCTAGGACTACTTAGTAGTGGAAGCTTCTGTTACATTGTATACTATGTTTGCTGCAAATTATAATAAGCAGTAGTAGCTCATTCTCTGTATTTTCCTGTAACTTTAGACTTCTCTAATGATCCTTCATTTTTTTAGACAATTTTATAAATAAAACAACTTTTTGTACATTGATATATTGTTGGATTATATTTGTTTAGAAAGACTGTTAACAGAATGTAAGAAATTTGAGAATTAAGTTAGTTTTAATGTAAAATGGGCTTTTAATAATCTTATAATGGGAAAAACTTCTAACTTTGAACCAATAGTGATTCAAACTATGGCCTCATACAAAATTTATTTCAGTTACTCTAAAACTATAAGACTGTGCAAACTAGTACATGTCAGACTGTGATTTGGTTGTAAAGCTTTTGCTATCCAGAGAGCCATAATTGCAGTTTTCTATGTCTATATTGCTTGCTCAATGTTAACAACTATACAATTTTTCTGGGAAACTATATAGCCATTATTGAAGGACACTCCTGTCCTTAATGGAAATCTACCATTTGCGTTTATGCATTATGAACCAAACATACCTTGAGATTGCTCTAATTACGTCGATGCAGAAACATATCTTGTTTAATCCCTGAACTGGAGTCTATGCCAGTACAGGTCCAAAAGCATTACAGCAATGCCTTATTAAAGAATGAAAGAATAAAAAGTTGGGGTTGTAGAAAGGTCATAAAAATGTCCTTTAATTTCCACCCAAAAATGCTATGTTTGAGGGGGTGGAGTTTCTATGATTCCTTTTTTATGGTCCAATTCCTGCTATTGTTCAGCATACTCAGTACATTAGTCACAAAGCTTTACTCTGCAACCTTTGTGTTTAAGTGCTCAATATCTTTCCCACACAGTATATCCACAGTATATTATAATCCTATGTTTGGACTTTTTAAAGGGGCTCTTACTGAAAAATGTGCACAAAAAAGTGGTCTTGGTCTGGATAAAGGGGTGATCCGCTTATAACAGGGCAGCTTCTATAGAGAACAATGGCAAAAAAAAATTCACAAGATGACAAGATTAAAGGGGTCGTCTTCTGGAGAGGTTTCTTTTATTTTACTGCTGAAATGTGTAACCTAAAATAATTCCTAGCCAAAACAGCCATACACAACACACAGGTAAATACCAAATACACAGGTAAATACACAAATACTACTAATGACAAAATATTGCACAGCCACATTATAAGACTGCAATACAACAGATGTCAAAATACTGTAATCCTAAATATAGAAACTAAGAGAAACTGTGAAAAAAGCTGTATAATTATAAAAGCAGCTGGATGATGGAAAAGCTTCTTATATAGTGATATGTGCAAAAAGGAAAAATGTAGCACAAGACATAATGGTGTCACAATGATTTGAAATAAGACAACCATATTCAGGTCGGATTGCCATGGCAACCTCCATAGTCAGACACAAAGAGAGCTATCAATAACTCCTCGTTTGAGCAAAAAGTGTTCTGCTTTGGGAGAAGACTGTATTAGAATTTGACCTCGGCTCGACACAAATCCTCATGCTCATTTGGCAATTCATTGCTTGGCTACTATTCACATATGATCTGCAAAGGAAAATGAAATTCTAACAATATCGCCATACACAATGCATTTATTACTGTCCATGCATGGCTTCTGCATCTGAACAAATTAGTGCTTCTGGCTCATTAGCATAATTTTAAAAGTTGATACTGGCCATGGACAACAAATATAAAAAGATTACCACAGTCACCGTGCCTGTGACAGATGAGTAAGTGTATATCTGATAATGGTCTAGATCAGGGATTGGGAACCTTTTTGGCTCAGAGAGAGACATGAATTCCACATATTTTAAAGTGTAATTCTGTGGGAGCCATACAATTTGAATATGCCCCCCAGTACATAGGTAGTCACAGCACATGCCTCCCAGTAGATCTGCAGCCACAGCACATGCCCCCCAGTAGATAGGTAGCCAGAGCACATGCCCCAGTATATAGGTAGCCACAGCACATGCCCCCAGAATATAGGTAGCCACAGCACATACCCCCAGTAGATAGGTAGTCACAGCAAAAAGAACGGTAATACTAACCTACCTATGCTCCTTGCAGCTGGCTCCTTGTCACACCCTTGCTGTTCTTTATGACCCCGGAACATCCATCACTCCTTAGGCTAAGGCGTCTGGGTCATAGAGAAGAATAAACGCTGACATCGGGTGTCCCTTACTCTCTATGACCCAGGCGCGTCTCCTAAGCAATGATGCTGGCAGCAACGGCATCTGGATCACACGTATGGTGATCAAAGCTGTGTGTGTCTTATACCCACATTGCGTTAAACCCCAATTTATTAGATTTATCTGTGAGCCAGATGCAGTCATCAAAAGAGCCACATCTGGCTCCCGAGCCATAGGTTCCCTACCTCTGGTCTAGATAATGGGGGAAACACACCAGAGTTGAAGTATGCTTGGGCTAAACGCACTAAATCCATGTGCTTTATTTCCTTTAATATATGGTGGTGAAATGTTGATGTCTGCATTATCCCACTTCATATTGAGCCCTAATATTTGTTTTTTTCTGCTACAACATAAATCACATTGGGAGACATTTATTATGCTTGGAAAAAGTCACAATTCCTGACTTTCTTATATTTGTTATCCTTGGCCTACTTCCTTCTAAAATCCACTTTTAAAATGATGCCAATGAGCCAGAAGGGCTCTAGGAGTGTTATCATGCTCTGGTTTCACAAGCAGCTACACTGTATAGGAGCATGTCTCACCCTCTCCATCCTCTCTGGCACTTTGCCCCTCCATCTGCCTGCTGTTATCACATGCTAACATCACATACAGGAAGGGGGCGGGGGGAGTGCCAGAGAGCATGGGGGAGGGCCAGATGTTTTCTTGCACAGTGTAACAAACTGTGAAGCTACATCATGGAGGAGTTTTGGCAATGCCTCCCAGAGCTCTTCTGAATAGGTTTAAAAGTTCATTTTAGAAGGAAGAAGGCCATGGATAGCAAGTATAAGAATATGACCACAGTCACAGTGTCTGAATGTATGAATAAGTGTCTGGTTTATCATGCTTGGTTTTGGAGCTCCTATGCTAGGTTTAACCTAGGGTTGATAGTACCTTAATATTTGTGGTCTATTAGGAATATAGGGATAATATAGGGAGAATCCTGTCTGCAACCCATAATAATGAATGGTATCTGGGAGGAAGCGGTAACCACTCCTCTCATCTAAATACTTTGTTGTCTTTTGACAGTGTCCCTATATCCCATTCTATTAGAAGTTTGGGCACTGCTTGTTTGTAATTTTAATCTTCTCCACTGAATTGGTCTTAACAAATCTGAAATAAAAGTTATATTTTATCTTATCACTTTGGCCTAAGTGGACAAAAAGGGATTTTTTGGTCGCAAGCCGGGCGACTTTTTGGTAAAACGTGTTGTTGGTTGATACCCTTGTCCACCCCTTGCCTTTAATCCTGTAGGGTCCAGTTGCCCCCTCCCCCCTTAATTGGGGGTGTTGTTTCGTTTCAGAACAGAAAAAGGCACTGTCTGTGTCCATTCTGTGGCCATTCCTTGATCTATCTCTCCTTTAGATGAAGACCACACGGGGGGGGGGGGGGGGGGGCTGTATCTAATGAATCCATAGGAGGTGAGGGGGGTAAATATAAAACAACCATAACAGGGCTGTTTGGGATGATAAACTAGGGACTATTTTAGGGAATAGGAAACTGTTTTATTGTCTGAATTTTTAATGCTGCCACGTGAGTTCACTGCAAAGGGGCCTACTAAGGCTCGGTTGTGCAGGGGTCTATTGAAACCTGGAGCCGGCCCTGACTGGTTCCATCTGTAACTAGGACTGCCCACAAGGAAATACGTATTCAAAATTAACTTATACATAATGCCATTATTTTTCTGGCCTGCTAGAGCGACGAGCTAGGATACAAAAGGGGTCAAATAAAATGGTAAAACAATACATACATTGTATTTTGTCAATGGTCCTAGCAATAATGCAATTGTCGACGGTCCTAGCAATAATGCAATTCCAATGCCTAAGTGAAACCAAACATTAGATACCACAATATATTATTTTCTTTTAGGTTTACTCTATATGATTAAAGTAATTAAGCTTAGTTTAAATCATTATTTTCATTCCGTCACAATGTAAATTGGCAAAATCATACACATATAAAATGAATTAAGTAACAAACATAATAATAGGATGACCCATCTCATAGGAAAAATAAATGTCTAGTAATTTCTTGTAGTCACAAAAATTTAAATCACTTCAAAACTTACATAGGTCTGAAGCTACTCACTAAGTGTTGATAGTGATATTTTCATCCCAGAAGCATCAGAAGATTACTTATTCTTCTGGATGAGCAATTCTATGTTCACATGCAATAGAATTGTTGCAAACGTATATGTAGCAGTCTATGGACCCCATTTATTAGTTAATTTAAAGTTTTTTTCTCTGCCTTTGCACATTCTTTTCCGTGCAAACTGCTTGCGCATGTATTTATAAAGTGTCCGCCATATATGTGACGTGACACAAAATTCTACACTGAAAGGGGCATTGCACAGTCGGATCGTGTGCAACATTTATAATGCAGTGTCCAACAGAATGGTGTCTCAAGCTCTATGTTAAAGGTGCACCGAAAAAGTTGGTGAACTCTGACGGAGCAGTGCAGGGATTCATGATGCACGTGTGCCAGGATTCATGAAGAACATGTGCCACAACACCAAGTGCAGTTTACACTATTTTTGATAAATGGTAGTCTGTATAAGTTCAGATGTTTGATATTTGAGCTGCAAAACTATATGCAACCAATGGTCCAAAAGTAAACTCACCCTAATTGTTAAAGGGAACCTGTCACTAGGGATCTAATTTTTACTAAAGACCGGTTGCAGAAGCTTATTACACCTGCAGTGCAAATCTGTATTTCTGCCTTTTCTAAGCATTTGCATTACAGTATAATTGTGTGGACAAAATCCTGGGGTAGTCCCAGGGGCTGGACTTTGGTCTGGATGCATTTCAAAAAACAACATGTGGCTTGTCTGTGTTACTCACTCCTCAGAGCTTGGCCCCCACCTTTGTGCTCCTGTACAACTCCTCCCTCCTGCTCCTTCTCAGAGGTCACCGCCTGGTGAGATGACATCAGTGGGGGAGGGACACAATTATATTGTAATGCAAATGCTTAGAAAAGGCGGATAGGCATTTTTGTGGTTCAATAATGTTTTTATTATTTAATTTGCACATTAACAAGTGTAAAAAGTTATGACAAGCAATTCAAGAGTAGAGGTATCATTATGCTGAATGCTTAGAATGACAGAATTGAGTGCAATAATGAGATTGAATATATTAGAAACAGAAAATAACAAAGAGAAAAAACTATCACGGTCCAGAACAAAAGAGACCATGAACAATAACTCAATTAACATGTACGACAAACATAGAGACGCAAGACAACATGGAGGGTGGGGTAAAGGGGGGGTGTAGTGGGGAGGGGTGGGGAGGGCAGGGGGGGGGGGGGGTAAGAGGCTATCTTATATCCAGGGATAGGACCTTAGGATGCTGGGTCGCTAGTCTGTAGCCAGACTTCTAAGGCCGGTTGGGATCTAAAGGAGATCCAGGGGCTCCATGTTTTGTAGAAAGAAATTGTCATGCTTAACCTCTCATTAGCCTTTAATTCCTCCAGTGTAAGATTACATGCGGTTTCCACCACTGCGCTTAGTAGGTGGATTGGGGATATAACAGCCTTGGGATTATCTGCCTAGCTGCCACCAAAAAGTGACGAAGTAGGCTTTTTTTGAATTTGGAGATAGTCCCCGGAAATATAGAAAGAAGGGCTAACTCAGGTGACGGATCTATGCCTGGTGGGCATATGTCTTTGTACAAATGGAAAATTTCCATCCAAAGTTTATGAATCGGAGGGCAATCCCACCACAAGTGTAGCATGTTGCCCTCCGATTCTCCACAGCGCCAGCACAGGGGAGAAACTTCCGGGAACATTTTATGCAGTTTTGCAGGTGTTCTGTACCATTGAGATACAATTTTGTAGTTAAGTTCCTGGAGCAGGCAGGAGACTGAGGCCTTGTGTGTTAAGATAAGTGCTTTTTGCCACTGTTCGAGTGAGAAAGACTTACTGAGGTCCCTCTCCCACGAAGCAGTAAACGACGGCAGCTCGTCCCCCGCACCCCCCCGCACCAGCATAGCATAGACCAAGGAGATCGTGTGGATAGGAGGGGAGGAGTCCATACATAAATCTTCAAACGGGGTGAGGGTGGTGGAGAGTGCAGATGGGCCCAGGGTGTTTACAAATTTGCGGACCTGAAAAAATTGTAACCATCTGGAAGAAGCTAGGCCGAGAGCTGCTGTTACATCGGTCATGACGCGTATTCCTTGCTCGTTGACTACACTACGCACCCTGGGTAGCGGAGTTTGTGGATCCGAGGGGGCATTCTGTAAGTCTGGCAGGTCGGGATTGCCGATGAGCGGGGTGAGGGGGCCTGATACTGTAATCAAGTTAGTATGTCGCATAAATTTGCGCCAAGATTTAAGTAGAAGCGTTATGAGAGGGGAGACATTGATATTTCGTATTGATGTGCTTGGAGACCACCAGAAAGCTCCAAGGGCATGTGTGTGATTTAATTCTAGTTCCATTTCAACCCATAGTTTGGAGGCACGTTTGTGGAATAAGTCAAGTATGAATGTGGCTATGGAGGCCCTATGGTATGAGCGGAAGTCAGGTAGTCCGGTGCCCCCGTCTAATTTGTTGAGAATTAGTATAGATTGTCTAATGCGCGGCCTTGAGGAGTGCCAGACAAAGGTTTGTGACATCCGTCTAAGTTTGTCAAAGAAGGACCTCGGTAAAGGAATGGGGATGGTCTGAAACAAGTATAGGAGACGTGGTAGTATGTCCATTTTTAATATATTGATTCTACCGAACCATGATACAGTCAGTTTGGACCACTTTTCCAGATCTTTCTCAATAGTCTTTAACAGTGGGGATAGGCATTTTTGCACTGCAAGTGTCATGGGCTTTTACAATCTGTCTTTAGTGAAAATTAGGTACATGGTGACAGGTTCCCATTAAATTCCATATAGTTTTTCTTCCCACATATAGGTCATGTAATTTATCAATTTTGGAAAGCAATGTTTTTTTTGCTTTAAGGAAAAAATCCTTCTGAGATAATATTTTGGAAGGGGAACCCCTGTATGGCGATCATCGATCATGGACCTGGTCAGAATTTTTCTTATTGCATATATGTACTAATGTGTTTGTTGTGTTGACGTATGACCTAATAAAAATTATAAGTTATTGGGGTGGCAGAGTGCAGAGTGCTATTTGTTGTTGTTGACTATATTGTTGAAGACTTTGCATCCTGTGTTAACAGGTACATTACAAATGCAGAAGAGGACCATGTCGAATGGAAAAGATTTAGTGAAACAGGACCAAAACCTTTAATATTTTTAAAGGCCTTCTCAAGCCGTCATTTACCATAATGTGAAATCAACATGCTCTTATGATCAGTTATTACAGTACATATTGATAATATTGTTTCATTGTGACCTGAACAAAGCATAGAGGGGTAGAAGATGTCTCATATGTAAGTACGGAAACATTAAAAAGAAGGGGTTTTATGGTTTTGATCTTTCTGTCTGTGATGATCTTGATTTGTAAAACCACATGAATCAGACAGGCATTTTTATGACGGTCAAATAATCACCCCGTAGATCACCAATAGACACAATAATTACCAAATTATTGCTATGATACATAGAGTCACATAGGTAAAACTCCCTAGAATATGTAGGCTGCAATACACATCTTGCTTATGTAGATGCTCACTTAAAGGCTAGGAAAGATTCCCACTATTTATACTGAGTGTACTGGCAGAGGGTGGCATGAATTTTTTATATCTTGCTCCACTGCTGAGTGTTGTAGCAATGGGGGATGATGCAAAGTATTGCATCCCTCCAGCTCCACTGAACATTGTCCAGTAGACATGTAGATTAATGTCAATGTCATAGACAAGTAGAGTAATTAAACACCCTGGGCATTGGCAATACGCCAAGTGCTGGCAGTGGAGGACAGGAGGGACCTATCCCACTGTATGTACATACGTGAGTTTACATTGAGCCTTCCATTCTAAAAGACACATTGGGAAATCCCCGGATATTCCTCTAACCGGGGGAGAAGAACACCGTCCTTATTATGTCCCTGGCCTACATAACAGATCCCTTATCCTTCCCCACGACAGCACAGCATATATGGGGATCACCTGGACGTCTGTCATGTAAGCAGGAAATAAAAGCTGTGGATGTTACCTTATAATTGCTTTCATAAGCCTTGGCTGTACAGTTATTTATTTCACAGCAATTCATTCAGATGAAATCTAATCATATTTTTATCAGAAAATAAATGCTCACGATAATAGCAGACTAAACCTCACGTATAACAAATACATTTTAACCGTCAATCAAATCGGATTATACATCCTACTTGTCATTTTAAGCTGGTAGAGGAGAAGAAGCAGGCGGGCATCATCGGTGACACATTTCCATACACGGGTCACCTGATCAGCCTGTTGGAGGGAAACATGATGAAGCAACCAGTTCTTGCAGTATCACTCAGCTTCTGATGTGCCATCAGGGGATCTATGAACGTGTGGTATCAGCCAAAAGGGAAATGTATTTGCATCTAGCTCTGGAGCCTGAGGAATTAACTTTAATATCCCTACGATTGGAAAAGAGAGAATGCGTCTCCTTATAAGAGATTATATCAGTCCCCTCACGGGTCCTGATACGTTAATCTTTTGATACAATCCAAGTCAACATCTGCAAAGAGTTTTATATGTTCTCTCTGTGTTTCGTGGGTTTACTCCGGATCCTCGGTTTCTTCCCACACTGCAAAACATTACTGGAGGTGATAGATTGGGCGCTATCTAAAAAAGGAAAATTCTTATTATTATAATTACCCTGTTAAGGTTTATAGAAGCACAACTCAAACAAAAAGAAAGGCAAAACATGAGTGAAACACATGGATTACAAAGGCAAATTAAATTATAATTCTTATTAATAGCGCCTACAGATTCGCTAGTGCTGCACAAAGCATGACAAATATGTTAAGAAATATAAGCGATAGATTTACAGTGTGAAAAAGGGGTAAGCTATATAAAATCGTTATTTAAAAAACACTAGGGAAGGTTAATTTTTAACTTTTGGGCATACGATGGGGGTCAGTTACTAAGGCCCGGATTCACGTTTTCCCGATGTGTTACACGATATTTCGATTTTGCGCCGATTGTACCTGAATTGCCCTCCGGGAATGTGGCGCACACGATCGGGATTGTGGCGCGATCGGCGCCGGCATGCGCGCGACGGAAATCGGGGGGCATGGCCAAAGAAAACCTGACGGATCGGAAAAACCGACGCATTAAAAACCGAAAAAAGTGGCTGGGGGAGCGACTTACCTGTTCACCTGGTCCGAGGTGGTGAATTCTGCCGCGATAGATGATTCAGCGCAGCAGCGCCACCGGTGGACGGCGGAGGAACTACCTCTTAAAATTCCAGGGCGGACCCGAATCCAGAGCGAGAAGAGAACGGCCGTGGATCGCGGAATGGGCGGGTAAGAAAATTGCCCAGATGTGTCCCAATAGCGCATACACCTATTATACACATACGTCTCCTTCATTTGAAGTAGTATCTCTGTGGAGTCCCCACCACCTTCATCAGCAAAACACACGTTCATTTAGCTCTCAGTCCAATTGGAGAATTGGGGACTAGTACTTACATGTAATGACTGTAAATGCTTAGGCTATGTCACACGGGATCTAAGCAGTCAGTTTCAATCTCTATTATACTACATACTCTATATTTATACTCCCTATTTCCAATACTTTATAATTGGGAAAAAAAAACTAGTGCGGCTTCCTGGGTCTTTTTTCAACTTTAAATAATGGTTGTGTAACAGACAGTAACGGAAAGATATTATTCAAAGTAAACGTTGGGAAGGAAGGGTAAATGGATGACCTTCATGTTTTAACTTCTGTTTTTAACTTCAGTTATGTTCTCCTAAAGTAACGACATAACGGCAGCCACAATGGAGATATGTACTGGGACCTTAAAGGAAACATACAATTTGATTTCATGCAGTGTGAAGCCAAAACATTACCTTGAGAAGAGTAGCTACACTGATGCAGGATCTATCTGTTAACCCTGAGCTTGAGTGGTTTAGCTGAGAAAGCAATTATAAAAATGATGATATTTAAGCTCTGTCATTTCTTTGCCTGGTGGCGTTAGCATTATACTCTCACATTAAGTATGCTGGTCGCGAGAATGATGTAATACCTGGTTATCCCTGTGAGGCGAAGTAATCAGTCGCCACACCATTCACAGCTGCTGGTATGAGGCATCCAGCCCTTCTAAGGTGTTAGATCTGTCTGGAAGTTCAGAAAGTCCTTGGAAAATGTTTATCAGTGGCGGCTGAAGCATCCAGCTTTCCCATAGGATGTCGTTAGCAAGCAGTAAGGGGAGGGAGTACGAGAGGGCTAACAGGCTTAGCCTCTCCATACGAGGCGGTCATCTGTATTTACACAGCTGCACCGATCACAGCAATTTAAAATGTTAGTGCTGGATCAATGGTGCCCAAATGCCTAGATTGCCCACTTTTTTGCCATTTTGTAACACATAACGGATTAATAACAAAGTGATAAAATGCAATACCGCCCACCAAATTGGTATCAATGAAACATCAGCCTCCGCAAACAGCCCATACACTATCGTATGCAAAGTTAGTGGTGTCAGACTATGGCAAAACTAAGAATTTTTTCACACAAGAGTTTAATTTTTTCGTATTAAAACATAAGAAATTTGGCATTTTCACTGTGATCTGTGCCGACCACAAAAAATTTTAAGTGAGGGTTTTGTTATTTGGACAGCAAAGGAAAAGATTTTTTAAAAAAGCCTGCAAGAATACGGTTCACCGTGGTTTTATTGGCAACTTCCTACAATTTGGATTTTTTTTCCAGCTTTCCGTACAAAAAAAAAAGAAAAAAAATTTGCAACTAGAGGCATACACTTTGTCCTGCAGGATAAACAAGCCTCCTTAAATTGAAAAATACAAAAAAATCGGCTTGTGGAAAGGAATTGCAAAAACTGGCAAAGTGCCCCGGAGGAAATGGTTATAAGGCGAACCTGTCACAAGATGTTAACCAGTAAAACTCTATCCTCCTCAGGTAGGGTACAATATGTCCTTCCTAAATTTTAATGTGAAATTTTCCTCCATACATATCTAAAAAAACACCTCCAGAGTCATGAAGTACATAGAAAGATTTATTGACTTTTCCTATTAATAGATAAGAAACTTTCAGGACACAACATTGTAGTTCTGTGATCTACAGAACAATGTGGGGCAGAGTTAAAACACGGTCCTGTCGCGATCCTGTGGTGCGTTGGTCCAACGAAGATTGGTCTTGCCGCAATTCACTAAGAGCGTGCGCCGAGTTCTGCATCCTCTTCCCAACGTGGTCGCTTACACAAGGTCTGCAGAGTTCGCACTGCTTCTTCCCAGTGGCTTGTAAGTGCATGTCTTTGCGACACATTCTAAATGTTTAAATCCCGTGGCGTTTTCCGAATCCCTCGGGTTGCCGACGGACCATGCCCTCGATTTCTGTTGCGTGCAAGCTGGCGCCAAGGCGCCAAAATCGAGCGCGTGTGCCAAAAATCACAGGTGCCCAAAACGGAAATAATCGGGAATCGACGAAAATGCACTCGCGGACCCTTAGTCAAATGAACCCCGTATTTCTGGTTTTCTACATAACAATGAACCAAAAGGCATTTTATGTTGATTTGACACCAAATCAGTTCTAGGTGCATCAGTGGCCTCAAGAAGGCCCTTAATGTATCTCCTTGGGTTAACAGTCACTCACCTCAGGCAAAATATAGTCTCATTTTAGCAAATTTTACATGACTTTTGGAGGATGCGTTTTATGTAAAAGAAAATAACATTAAAAAAGAAGAAATTTAGAAAGGACATTCATAACTAACTGAGTAGTATAATGGGGTTAAATCTTGCAGTAGGTCACTTCTAAAGGAATTTTCCACCAGGATGAAAGACTGTATGCAAATGATCCTGAGGGCTCCGGGCCCTTTAAAACCTCTGGAAACCGGAGCCCCTCAGGCTTCATTTGCATACATCCCTTATCCTGGTGGTAGATGCCTTTAAGTGGAATTTTCATGACTAAGAGGTATAATGATTTGCTATTTTACTATGAATACTTATGGGGCCAGTTTACTTACACGGTTCCATTCGCGATCCAGCGACGCGTTATATGCGTGGATTCGGGTCGGCCGGGATTCACTAAGGTAGTCCCTCCGACGTCACCAGGTGGCCGCTGTTGCTGCGCTGAGTTCCCCCAAGGCCGCACCGGATGCCCTGAAGTTACCGGCTATACCTGGTGAAGGTAGGTAAGTGCGAGTCCCGTGACCCTTTTTTCTTTCTAAATGCGGCGGTTTTTACGAATCCAATGGGTTTTCGTTTGTTCACGCCCCGAATTCCGTCGCATTGCATGCAGCGCCTATTGCGCTACAATCCGATCGCCGTGCACCAAATCAAAGGTGCAATTACAGGGAAAAATCGTCGCAAATCGGAATTCGGGTAGGGTTAACACGTCGGGAACCGAGAATGGGCCCTTAGTAAATGACCCCCCTGATGTGCTATGGAAAAATGGAAAAGGTTTCATAGCTGCAAGCTTTATACGTGAATGGAACAGGCCTTTTCTATGTCATTGATGTAGCATTATAAAACAGGCAGATTTGTGAGAGTGTCTAGAATACAATAATGAATAGTGACATAAACTGAGGTTGAGCTCAGGGAACAACAGGGTTATTACAGATCATTTCGACATTAAGTGTGTTTAAGGTTACAATAACTGCAGTTTACCCCATGGGGGGGGGGGCTGGGAAAATTTGTAATCCGCTTCTATAATGTTTCCATCCATTGGAAACCAAAACTGTTAAAGACACCAGTTTCCTTGATCTCAAGCGTCAGGTTACATATGGTCGTGAGCATTAGGCCCCCCCCCCACCCCCCCTGGATCATCATCTATACAAATGGTAAGTGAAGCAGGTTTACATTATAGCGTAAGTCAGGACATGTACATCTACACTATACACTGTAATCTAACAATTAATCAGGATTTCAAAGAAGAAAGCGAAGAAGACTAAAAGAGTATGATGCTCTAATACAGGCTAGGCTACTTAGTCGTGGAAGCATCTGTTAATTGATGTACTTTGTTTGCTGCAAATTCTAATAAGCAGTAGTAGCTCATTCTACGGTATTTTCCTTGTAACTTTAGACTGCTTAATGATCCTTCATTTTTTTAGAACAATTTTATAAATAAAAAACTTTTTGTACAGTGATATATTGTTGGATTATATTTGTTTAGAAAAGACTTATAACAGATGTAAGAAATGTGAGAATTATCTCGTTTTAATGTAAATGGGCTTTTAATAATCTTATAATGGGAAAATACTTCTAAATTGGAACCAAAGTGATTCAAAACTATGGCCTCATTACAAAATTAAGTTATTTCAGTACTCTAAAACTATAAGACTGGCAATGCGAACTAGTACAGGTAGACGGTGATGGTTGTCAGCTTTTGCTATAAAGGGAGCCATAATTGCAGTTTTTCTATGTCTAATTGCTTGTCAATGTTATGTAACAACTATACAATTTTTTGGGAGGAGGAAACTATATAGACATTATTGAGGACACTCTGTCCTTAATGGAAATCTACCATTGCGTTTTTTATCATTATGAACCAATTAGTCGATGCAGAACACAATATCTTGTTTAATCCCGAACTGGAGTCTTATGCCAGTTACAGGTCCAACGCCTTTACAGCAATGCCTTATTAAAGAATGAAAGAATAAAAGTTGGGGTTAGAAAGTCATAAAAATGTCCTTAAATTTCCACCCAAAAATACTATGTTGAGGGGTGGGTGGAGTTTCTATGATTCCTTTTTTATGGTCCAATTCCTGCTATTGTTCAGCATACTCAGTACATTAGTAACAAAGCTATTTACTCTGCACACTTTTGTGTTAAGTTCCAATATCTTCCACACAGTATATACACAGTCTATTATAATCCATGTTGGACTTTTTAAAGGGTTTACTGAAAAAGTGCCACAAAAAAGTGGTCTTGGTCTGGAAAAGGGGTGATCGCTTATAACGGCAGCTGCTATGGAAGAACAATGGCAAAAAAAAATTCACAAGGATGACAAGATTAAGGGTCGTCTTTGCGAGGTTTCTTTTATTTACTGCTGAAATGTGTAGCCTAAAGAATCCTAGCCAAACAGACATACATAACACACAGGTCAAATACCCAAATGACAGAAGTATCTCAAGAAGTAAAATACACAAATACTACTGTGACAAAATATGCACAGCCACTTTTATAAGGACTGCATTGGTAACAGATGTCAAAATACTGGAATCCTAAAATAGAAAGTAAGAGAAATTGAAAAAAAGCTGTATAATTAGAAAAAGCAGCTGATGATGGAAAAAGCTTCTTATATAGTGATATGTGCAAAAAAAGGAAAAATGTAGCACAAGACATAATGGTGGTCACAATGATTTGAAATAAGACAACCATATTCAGGTCGGATTGCCATGGCAACCTACATAGTACAGAACAAGGAGAGCTATCCAATAACTCCTCGTTTGAGAAAAAAGTGTTCTGAATTGGGAGAAGACGGTATTAGAACTTTGGAACTCGGCTCGACCACAATATCATGCTCATTTGGCAATTCATGCTGGCTACTATTCAAATATGACTGCAAAGGGACATGAAAGCCCTAACAATATCGCCACACAAGGCATTATTATGTCATGCATGGCTCTGCATATAAACAAATTATGAGTCAACTCCAGGTTCTGGCTTATTAGCATAATTTAAAAAGTGATCACTGGCCATGGGACACAAAATATTAAAAAGCTTACCACATTCACCGTGCCTGTGACAGATGAGTAATGTAATCTGATAATGTTAGATCAGGGATTGGGAACGCTTTGGCTCAGAGAGAGCCATGAATTCCACCATATTTTAAAAAGTGTAATTCTGTGGAGCCAGTACAATTTGAATATGCCAACCAGGACATAGGTAGTTAAGAGCACAGCCTCCGTAGATCTGCAGCCACAGCACATGCCCAGTAGATAGGTAGCAGAGCACATTGCCACAGTATATAGTAGCAGAGCACCCTTCCCCAGTATATCGGTTAGCCACAGCACATGCCCCAGAATATAGGTAGCCACAGCAAAAAAGAACGGTAATACTAACTACCTATCTCCTTGCAGTGGCTCCTTGTCAACCCTTGCTGTTCTTTATTGGACCCCGGAACATCCATCACGCCTTAGGCCTAAGGCGTCTCTGGGCATCTGGGCATGAGAAGAATAAACGCTGACAGCGGGTGGTCCTTGCTCTCTATGACAAGGCGAGGGTCCTCATAAGGCATGATGCTGGCAGCCATACGGCATCTGAACACACGTTATGGTGATCAAAGTGTGTGTGTCTTATACCCACTTGCGTTAAAACCCAATTTTATTAGATTATCGGTGAGCCAGAGCAGTCATCAAAAGCGCACCTATGGCTCCCGAGCCAAGGTCCCTACATTGGTCTAGATAATGCGGGGCAAACACACCAGTGAAGTATGCTGGGTAAACGCACTAAATCAATGTGCTTTATTCCTTTATATATGGTGGTGGAAATGTTGAGCTGTCTGTTATTCCACTTCTTATGAGCCCTAATACTTTGCTTTTTTTTTTTTTATGCTACACATAAATCACAGTGCCTCCTGGAGAACATTGGTATTATGTTGGACAACGTCACAATTCCTGACTTTCTGTATTTGTTATCCTTGCCTACGTCCTTCTAAAAATCACACTTTTAAAATTATGCCAATGAGCCAGAAGGGCTCTAGGAGTGTTTCATGCTCTGCGTCCTCACAAGCCGCCTACATGTATAGGAGCATGTCTAACCCTCTCCATCCTCTCGGAACTTTCCCATCATCTGCGGCTGTTATCACTTGCTAACATCAAATAAAGGAGGGGGCGGGGGGTAGGTAGGCCAGAGAGGCATGGGGCCAGGGGCCAGATGTTTTCTTGACACAGTTGTAACAAAACTGTGAAGCTACTCATGGAGGCGTTTTGGCAATGCCTCACGAAGCTTCTTCTGAATAGGTTTAAAAGTTCATTTTAGAAGGACGAAGGCCATGGATAGCAAGTATAAGAAATATGCCACGTCTCACAGTGGCTGGATGTATGGAATAAGTGTCTGGTTATATGTTGTTTTGGAGTCCTATGCTAGGTTTAACCTAGGGTTGATAGTACCCTTAATATTGTGGTCTATTAGGCTATAGGGAATAATATGGGAGAATCCTGTCTGCACCCCCTAATAATGAATGGTTCTCTCTTTGGAGGCAGCGTGGTAACCACTCCTCTCATTAAAGACTTGTTGTCTTTTGACAGGTCCATATATCCCTTCTATTATTAGAAGTTGGGCACTGCTGTTGTAATTATAATCTTTCCACTGAATGGTCTTAACAAATCTGAAAATTAAAATATATTTTATCTTATCACTTGGCCTACAGTGGACAAAAAGGATTTTTATTCGCTCGCAAAGCAGGCGCGACCTTTTTGGTCTTAAAACTTGTCGTTGGTTGATACCACTTTGTCACCCTTGCCCTTAATCCTGTAGGGTCCCAGATGCCACCTCCCCCCTTAATTGCGGGGTGTTGTATAGTTAGCAACAGAAAAAAGCACTGTCTGTGTCCATTCTCGTGGGCCATCTTGACTATCTCTCCTTAGATGAAGGACCACAAGGGGGGGAGGGGGGGGAGTCGAAGGGTCTGTATCTAATGAATCCAAGGATGTGAGGGGGGTAACTAAAAACACTAACCTAAACAGGTGTACTGTTTTGGGATGATAAAGCTAGGTGATATACTTAGGGATAGAGAAATCGTTACACTATTGTCTGAATTTTTAATGCTGCCACGTGAAGTTCACTTGCCAAAGGGGACCTACTAAGGCTCGGTTGTCGCGGGGTCTATTGAAACCTGGACCAGCCGCCCTGACTGGTTCCATCTGTAACTAGATTCTGCCCACAAGGGAAAATACAGTATTCAAAATTAATTATACATAATGCAATTCTTTTATTAGTGCCTGCTAGAGCGACGGAGCTAGGATACAAAAAGGGTCAAAAATAAAATGGTTAAAAAATACATACATTGTATTTTGTCAATGGTTCTAGCAATAATATGCTATATGTCGACTTTGTGGTTCCTAGCAATAAGCAATCCAATGCTATAGTGTAAACCAATATCATGGTAGATACCACTTAAATATTATTATTTTGTTTAATATATATAACTATTATAAAGACATTAGTTATAGTTTAAATCATTATTTTCATGCGTCACAATGACAAATTGGCAAAAATCATACAAGCATATAAAAGAATTAATTAACCAAGCATATATAATAGGATGACCCCATCTCATAGAACAAATAAATGTATTTCTAAGTTAATTTCTTGTAGGTCACAATAAATTTAAATCACTCGTAAAATAATACGTAGACACAGCTGATAGACTAAGTGGGGTGTGATTAGATGGATATTGTGTGCATCCCAGAATGCCATCAGGCAGATACTTATCTCTTCTGGTAACTGAGCAATATCTAGGTTCACTGCAATATGAAATTGTTGCAAATGACGTATGATGTAGCAGTCAGGATAGACATGTTGATTTGAGTTACATTAAGTTTAAGTTTCTCAGATGCTTTGCATCATTCTGTTCAGTGCCAGAACTGCTTGGCAATGTATGCTATAAAGTGTCCGCGCAGATAGTGCACGTGACCACAAAACTTTCACATGCTGAAAAGGGGTCATGCAACAGTCGTGATCGCCGCAGGTTGAACATTTATTACCATGCAGGGTTCCAATCAGAATGGTAGACTCTAAGCAGCTATGTAACGGATGCACCACAAAAGTTGGTGAACTCGATCGGAGCACGGCAGGGATTTCATGATTCAGGCTGCCAGGTATTCAGAAAGACACTGTGCCACAAATCGCACACTGTGCATGTATTACACTATTTTTGACTAAATGGTTAGTCTATGTAAAGTTCCAATGTTTGATATTGTGAATGCAAAACGATATGCAACCAATAGTCCAAAACGTAAACTCTACCCTAATTGTGTACAAGGAACCTGTCACTAGGGATCTAATTTTTATAAAGGACCACGGTTGCAGTAAACCTTATTACCACCTGCAGTGCAAGATCTGTATTTCTGCCCTTTTCTAAGCATTGCAGTACAGTATAATTGTTGAAAAAACTCCTGGGAGTAAGTCCACAGGGTGCCGGAAAATTTGGTCTGGATGCTTTCAAAAAACAAATGTGGCTTGTCTGGTTACTCACCCTCAAGAGCTTGGCCCCACCTTTGTGCTCCCTGTACCAGACTCCTCCCACTGTCCTTCTATGAGGTCACCGCCCCAGTCGAGCTGAAGACACGAGTGGGGGAGGGAGCAACACCGATTTATTTGTAATGCAAAATGCTTAGAAAGGCGGATAGGCAGTTGGTGGTTCAATGAAGTTTTTATTATTTAATTTGCACATTAACAAGTGTGCTAAAAAGGATGACAAGCCAATTCAAGAGTAGAGGTCATCATATGCTGAATGTTAGAATGAAGAAATTGGTGCATAATGAGATTGAATATATCTAGAAACAGAAAAAATAACAACAAAGAGAAAACCTAACACGGTCCAGAACAAAAGAAACGAGACCATGAACAAAAACTCAATTAACATGTTACAGACAAACATAGGAGACGCACAGACAACATGGAGGGTGGGGTAATAGGTATGGGGTTAAAAAGGGGGGTGTGAGTGGGGAGGGAGGGGGGGGGGGGGTAACGAGGTATCTTATATCCCGGGATACGGACTTGGATGCGGGGTCGCTAGTCGTAGCCAGACTTCTAGGCCGGTTTGGGATTCTAAAGCGAGATACAGGGGCTCCATGTTTTGTTAGAAATTGTCATGCTTAACCTCATATTAGCCTTTAAATTCCTCCAGTGTAAGATTAATTCAGCGTTTCCACCACGGAGCCTTAGTAGGTGGATTGGGGGATCTCTATAGCTTGGGTTTTAGATGGAAGAGTGGGAAAAAAAAGAGGAAGACAGAGGAGGAGGGGTGAAGGGGGAGATGGACAAGGTAAAGAAGAAAGGATTTTCCCCCCCTCCCCCCGCTTTTGGGGCGATTAATCAGCAACTTCCCCTCCTCCCCCGTCCCTGGCTGTCTCTCCACCCTGGATACAGCCTTGTTGTTCGGGGCATAATGTTTTGTACCAAATGGAAAATCATCCAAAGTGGATGACGCGGAGGCGATCCCACCACAAGTGTAGCATGTTGCCCTCCGATTCTCCACAGCGCCAGCACAGGGAGAAGAACTTCCGGGAACATTTTATGCAGTTTCAGTTTTCGGTGTCTGTACCATTGAGAGACAATTTGGTAGTTAAGTTCCTGGAGCAGTAGGAGGCTGAGGCCTTGTGTGTTAAGATGGGATAAGGCTTTTTGCCCACTGTTCGAGTGAGAAAGACTACTGGGGTCCCTCTCCCACGACGCAGTAAACGACGGCAGCTAGTCCCCGCACCCCCCCGCACCAGCACTAGCATAGACCAAGGAGATCGTGTGGATAGGAAGGGAGGAGTCAGGAGTCATACATAAAGCTTCAAACGGGGTGGGGTTGGAGGAGAGTGCAGATGGGCCCAGGGTGTTTTACAAATTGCGGACCTGAAACAAGGGTAACCATCTGGAAGAAGAAGAAGTAGGCCGAGAGTGTTGTGACATCGGTCATGACGCTATTCCGTGATCTGTCGACTACACTACGCAACCGGGTTAGTCGGAGTAGTTTGTGGAGCCGAGGGGGCATTCTGTAAGTCTGGCAAGTCGGGATGGATTGCGATGAGCGGGGTGAGGGGGCCTGCTGATACTGTAATCAAGTTAGTATGTCGCATAATTTTGACGCAAGATTTAAGTATAGAAGCGGTATGAGAGGGGAGGGAGACATGAATTTCGATTGTTGTGCTTGGAGACCCCAGAAAGCTCCAAGGGACACGTGTGGTGATTTAATTCATTCCATTTCAACATAGTTTGGGGCACGTTTGTGGAATAAGTCAAGTATGAATGGGCTATGGAGGCCTATTATGTATGAGCGGAAGTCACGGGAGTCCGGTTTTTATTGCCCCGTCTAATTTTGAGAATTAGTTGTAGATTGTCTAATGCGCGCACTTGAGGGAGTGCCAGACAAAAGGTTTTTGTGACATCCGTCTAAGTGGTCAAAGACGACCCCAGTATAAAGAATGGGGATGGTCTGAAATAAGCATAGGAACGTGGTGTATGTCATTTTTAATATATGATTCTACCGAACCATGATACAGTCAGTTTGGACACTTTCCAGACTTTTCTCAATAGTCTTTAACAGTGGGGATAGGCAATTTTGGCACTGCAAGTGTCATGGGCTTGACAACTGTCGTTAGTGAAAGTAGGTACTGGGACAGGTCCCATAAATTCCCATATAGTTGTTTTCTTCCCACATATAGGTCATGTAATTTATCAATTTTGGAAAGCAGTGGTCACCATGACTGCCACTGGGATTGCGATAGTGGCTAAAAGTGATCCTACTGACATGATATACAAAGCTTCTTTTAAACTAAAAAGGTGTTTTAAAAAATGTCTGTAATATATTGTTCCATATATACAACTGGAGCCTAATGGCCGGTCACCATTTAGACTCAGAGGCCCAGATTTATTAACTGGTTAACAGTTTTCTGTTGGTCTTTGCACATGTACTTATGATGCGTTTCCAACACTATTGAGTTGCGGCTGCACTGTGCGCTCCGCGACACAATACCAGTTCACATGAAGGAATATCATTGGATAACAGTAAATCAAAACACATACCCTGTGAACCCTTGCTGTACAGGCAGGGTCTACCACTGCTAATTACCTCTGATAGACTGTATAATCCCTGAGATGAGCTGGGGAGAGACACAGAAAGGGGCTTATTCGCAACACTCCTCTGCCTGCACATTGGCAGGGGTGTTGCATACAGCTCACCGCACAAGTCCCAGCAATGCTTACAGCGGGCAGCTGATGTCACTGAGGGGATGGAATCCGGCACTTCCCGGATTTCAGGGGCAGCGTTGGCAGAGACCAGGTTCTTTAGTATAATGCCTATATTATATAGAGACCAGGTTCTTTAGTATAATGCCTATATTATATGATCTACACATTCCAACAACATGACAAACATGAGTACCCCTGAAGCAGTTGGTTTCTGCTCTTGGTCATCACTATGAAATGAAAAAGTGGCACCAAAAAACCCTTGAGTTGATAACGGTAGAGGCTGCACAACACTTAACCTATGTTTTCACTTCTAAACATTGTTAGAGGCATAAATATAGGGGTACATGTACTTACCCGTGCTGTCTCGATCCCCGATCTGGACTGTCCGACGAGGATGAAGTCCGGGGCGATTCACCAAGATCGTGCACCCAAGATCCTGCATGTGTCGCTTCCCCGCTGAGGTGCGCCGGAGTTCACCTTCTTCTTCCCGATGTATGTGAGTGCATGTCTTGCGACACAGTTTGACATGTTAAATCCCGCGCCAAAAACCTTCTAAATGCGGCGCACATCGGAAATCATTGGATATTCCAACGATAGTGTGGTCCGTGGACCCTTAGTAAATCGAAAAGGCGCAAAAAAGGTGCAAAATGCACCAAAAGTCACAGCACATACAACAGCATGGGCTGGAGTGACTTTGCAACTTTTATGCAACTTTTTAAAAAAGGCGCAAGTCATGAATCTGGCTTTGCACAGCGTTGTACTAACAGAAGTTCTATTTTTACGCCAATGGCGTCATTAGTCCTGTGCAACTTTTGAGTAATGAAAAGTCGTAAAAATTCTCTATGTAACTTTTTTGCGATTTTTATATGTCAAAAAAGCCCAACAAAACCAATGATAAATCTCCCTCAGAGTTTATCACTTTTGCACTGCTCCATTGTGCCTGTAACTAGTAAGCAGTCAAGGGGTTAACCAGAATGAAAACACCATTATCTCTGTTCATGTGAAGTGGGATACTGTAGTTCCCTATTCACAGAAGCCATATAAGGTCATGTAGCTCATCTCCTGGTACACTTGGATTTCACTGAACCTAATGCATTAGGTGTAGTATGAAGGTTGTAGGGAGCGTTACATAATGGTTGGTGCAGACACTATTCTGTATAACTTAACAAAGGCCTCTTGTGTCACAGGGTAGAGGACTTCTGTGAACCCAGCAAAGAACCACTTAAGCATTCCAAATGCTCTACAATTCCTTCTTCCTTCCCTCAGTACTCGTTTAATTTGCAGATCTACATTAGTAGTTACACATATTAACTATTAAGCAGTGGAACATTTATAACATGCCTTAAGCTCCCCAAATTAAAGTTATTTTAACTTCGTAAATGCATTTAATATTGAATTACTACTCATGTATTTTTCCTAAGTTATAGTTTGCAGAGTAGTCCAGAGCTGTATTCATAATTCTGCAGCTCCAGAGCAGCATTCTTCAGGACTGTAGTTTGATTTTTTTCCCTTATGCTATAGTCTTCATGCCATAGTACAGATTAGAGATGAGCGAGCACTAAAATGCTCGGGTACTCGTTATTCGAGGGGAGAACGGATGGTGAGAGAGATCGCTGCTGTGGTAAATCCACAAAATATCTGCAAACTTTTATCATTTACCGATATTTATTTCCGCGCTTCTTGCGCATCTGTTTACATGCCCCTCACCCGCCATATCCCCAACTGATAAGAAGCTACTAACCTTGATCTTATACAAAGGTTCTTAAAGTTCTGTTTGGGGAGTAGCCTAGAGACAGTGGCTTTGATTGACGAAAGTTGCCTGCAGCTTAGCGCCACTCCATCTCACAGATCCAACTCACATAGTTTTAGGGGAGGAGGAAACCTGCATCCCTTTAATCTACTCCTAGTTCCCTGCCTCATAATAGCATTTCCCCCTTATCCCACGAGCTGTGTCAGGCAGAAATGTTTGGGTTGTTTTCATGCCCACCTCACTTGTTACTTTGGTCGCCACCCGCTGTGTCCTCCACAACAAATATACTGGCAAACTTTTCTCATTTTACCGCTATTATTTCCGCTCTTCTTGCGCTCTTTACAATTCCCCTCACACGCCCTCAATCCTAAACTATAAGACGCTACTCTACACTTATCTTATACAAAAGGTTCTTAGAAGGCGGTTTTGGGAGTATACTAGAGACAGGGTCTGTATTGACCGAACGCTTGCCTGCGCTGAGCGCCAGCTACCATCTCAAGATCCAACTACAATAGTTTTAACTAAAACCGGCAGCAAGCCTTTAACTCTCCGACTATTTTCACTGCCTCCATACATGGTCCCCGTCTCAAACGAGCTGGTCATGCAGAATTTTGGGTTGTTTTCAATGGCTTCCACATCACAACTGTTAACTTTGGTGTCGCCCCCGCTGTGTATCCCAAATTTATACGGGCAAACTTTTAAATCATTTACCGCTCTTATTTCACCTTCTTGCGCATCTGTTACATTCCCCTCACCCCCCATATCCTCAACTTATAATGAACGCTACTACACTTGATCTTATCCAAAAGGTTCTTAGAATTGCTTTTGGGAGTAGCTAGACCTGGCTTGGATTGGCGAAAGCTCCAACTAACATAGTTTAACGGCAGCACCTTTACATCTACCTACTATTTCATGCCTCCATACATCGTCCCCCTATACACGAGCTTGTTCAGGCAATTTTCAGGTGTTTCACCAGATCCATAGTGAACGCCCCTCTGTCGCTGCCTAGCGGGACCGAAGTTGCAATCAGAGCATCGCAATATATTATGCCCCCATACTGTCGCTCGTTATCATGGCCACCAATTTTCGTAAAAACAATTAAAATAGAACCACTATCGTACTATCCATATCTAGGGTGAACTATTCAAACGCCCCGGCCGATTTGAAAATTAAATTTTTTCAAAGTACGCTTCTGGCCCCCAGCCCATTTTGGGGTGGGAGACCCGGAGACACGGGCTTGGACAGGCGAAATCTCACCTGGCAGTGGACCGCCACTCCATCCCAAGATTAGGCATCCTCATAGGCATCCTCATGCTGCCCCTGCTGTTTCCTGTCCATTTTGCTCCACGATCCTCCACACAGCGTCCACCATGTCTCATTTCAACTCTCTACAATACCCCAGATGCTGCGACACGAGGTATGCAAGCACATCATCCCCTTAATCAAACGTGCTGTGTCAGCAGAATTTTCAGGTGTTTCACACCAGACCCATAGTGGAAACTCGCCCATCTGTCGCCCCATGCTGGGAACCTGAATTTGGCATCATGAGCAAGCAATATGAATGCCCCATACTGTCGCTCTTAATCATGGAAGTCGTCTCCATGGCTGCTCCACATGTCGTCCCCCTTATCAAAAGACTGTGTCAGGCTCATTTTTTCGGGTGTTTCACCAGATACGTTATGGAACTTGGTCACTATGGGTCGCCACCATGCTGTGTTATCGACAAATATACCGTCAACCTTTTGTTTCACATAGGAAATCATTTCACCTCCTTTGGTGAAACCTGAGTCCATTTAGAGGTATGGTCCCAATGACACTCTCCTACTCCTGCCACCTGCTCCGCTGCCTGCTCTGCCGTCCCCTTAATATGTGTCAGGTCAATTATTGGATGTTTTTAGCTGCTATCCCTAGCCTCAATTATCGGTCCCCTCTGTCTGTGCCATGCTTTTGCCCCATAAATTTGGGCATAATTGTGCGATTAGCAGCCTCAAGAGGCGCCCCATGCATGCTGCCCCTGCTGTTTCCTGTCCATTCCGTGGTGTTTCCATCCTTTTCTAGTTTCCAGGTGTGTTTGGCCAATGCTTCCCCCTCTTGCAGACCCTTGGTCCTTGAAAATGCTCGAGTCTCCGCATTGACTTCAATGGGGCTCGTTATTCGGAAGACACCAGCATGCGGGAAAAGTTCGTCCTCGAATAATAATTCTTTATATATAGCACACACAGACTTAGGGCCAGCGCGCACACGCATTGTGCCCTGTCCCCATGGGGTTCACACATCGAAACAAATGGTCCCCTCGTGGGTCTCCTGCCCCTACCCAACGACATGTTTGGACGAGTAGAGTGCATCGAGTACGGAAATCTGGCACAATCCTCATCGCTACGATAAACCCCAGGCCTACATGTACCTGGAGGCAGCACCTCACGCCCAACATTGCGACAGGAGACGTTACAAACTCTGCGCTTTGACACTGGGTGGGATTCAACCCAGGGACCCGCCTAGCGTTGCTTCTCGAAAATAGGAATTATACGTGATGTGCACGGACCCCATATAACGCGAAGTTGTTCCGTCCTCAATGCCATTGTCCTGCTGCACTATGACATCCGAATGAGATCCTTTCATTCAAACCTGTACCGTGCCTTTCCATATTCTGTAACACATAAGTGCTCGTATGTAGAGAGTATATGCATTTAATATCATGGCTTCTTACCACACGACGAGTACATAAAAATACACCAAACGTCGGCTGCCATAGGCTGTAACTAACTCACTAAGATCACAGCACCAGGACCGGAGTTGCAATGTTGGGGAGAGATACGACCCTGAGTTTACCGCTGAACCGCCGTACTTGACTACCTGTCCGCAATCTTAGATCGATCAGCAGCTGGGCCATGTTTCCTGACCTTTGTCAAGTTAATGTCATGGACGATTGCAAACGTTTCCAAATTTTAGTAACACCGTTTGCCTTGCGCGTCAAGCTAATACCCTTTATAGGAAAGGTTGCGAACAGGGCATGATTACAAAAGCGCTCTAGAGTAGTGTAAATTTGTACAACCCTTGGACAAATCAGATGGCGGGCGGGGAAGAATGTAGGTACCAGATAGACGAGTGTGCAAGTTCCCGGCGCACAACATAGTGGAAGGCTTGAGCGGAGTACCACTCAGTGGTGACCTGTTGACGGGATCATTCGAGGCGCGTCGTAGCCCAACCGGTCTGGATCAGATGCATGGATAGGGGGGATTTGTCACTATGGCGACACATGGTAGTCAAAAGTGATTCGGAGAGTACTTCATAACAAAATGTTTATTGGTTGTCTCGGATCACACCAACCGCGTTTCGGAATCAGCGGCGATTCTTTTTCAGTGAGGGAGACTAGAAGCTCAGGTCTTAGGTTTTTCCCCAGAGCTGTGGGAAGAGAAACCTAAGACCTGAGCTTCTAGTCTTTCCTCACTTGAAAAAGGATTCGCCGGAGATTCCCGAACGTGGTTGTGTTCCGAGAACCACATAAACAGTTTTGTTATGACTTACTCTATCGAGATAACTTTGACTACAGTGTGACGCGCCATATGTGAACAATCAACCCCATTCATCCAGTAATGCCCTTTGACATTTACCGTATTTTCCAGACATACTATAGGCGCACATAAAACCTAGGATTTCCTTAGAAATGCCAACCCAAGTGCGCCTTATAGTCGCGGTGCGCCCCTATGTATGGAGGAAGGGAGAGCGGACCCTACTTCCAACGGCCCGCCTACGGAAGACCGGCAGATCTCACGAGCAGGAACTGCAGGCACGGGCCGCACACGAACCAGGCGCCATAGCGAGAACCAACTTCTGCCGGGTGGTCTGCGAAGTTCCCGCTGGAGATCTGCTGTCTCCAGTAGCAGGGACCTATGTAAGTAGGGTCCCCTGCCCTCGTCCACCTGAACGGACCCCCTTCCCGGGAGAAGCTCCCTCTTGCCGGGTTGTGGCTCCGCTCGTTTGCAAGCCACGCCCCCGGACCTCCGCCACGCCCCCGCGACCTGCGCCTTATAGTCCGGTGCGCCTTATATATGGAAATTACTTCATTATATAAGGCCTTATTACTAATGCCGCCTTATAGTCCGGATGGCTGCTAATAGCCCGGAAAAGACGGTAATGAAAAGCCAGTCTGTCCTTGGATTATATTTTGATTCTGGAGTCCGCTATCTTCTTCTCTCAGCAAATTAGTATTAAAACAAATATGTGGTACAAGGTCTCTGAGAACTGAGCACAATTAATTACTTTATCCCAGAATGTGCAGATGTCACATGGAATCGAAGTGCCTTATCTCCTTCATACAAACACCCCAAATGCTGATTTCTCTGTATTAAAATTACAGCTGGGGTTTTTTTGAAAATAACAGTCGTGATTGAGTGCATCGGAAGACCGGACTGTGTCTTTCTTTTACTCTGTCAGCTGCGTTGCCGGCAGCCATCTCATCCTCCCTCAAGTGTAATTGGACTCACCTTACAAAAGTCAAGAGGGTGTTGGGGTGCCTGCATAAAATTTCCCTATCACTATGCACATATACACAGTATCCCAAATGATTTTACATATCTACAGACGCACACCAATTCACTTTATACAGTAAAGAAATGTGGTTGACACATTTCTGAATTAAAAATGATCTATATATGCTCTGCCCCATACTGAGAGCTCTACGTACACCATTCCCTTTCAGGGAATATAGAAATAATGGCCCCATTACAAAGATTATAAATATATACCGTGCCATATTGCCACGGCCAGATTAAAGGGGGGGGCGCGCGCCCCGCCCGGGCCCCATCACTTCGCCCCTTTAATGGGCCCCCACCAAGTGTGGGCGATTCAGACGGTTTTGCATTGCCCGCAATCGCCCACTATGCATTGCTTATAGTGTAGCTTGCCTCGCCGCCCTAGCGCTAGCGGCGGCTGCCAGTACATAAATGTCTATGGCAGCCTCCAGTAAAACACCAGCGCATGTGATGTCGGCTTCGCTTGTGAGGCGGCGCGGAATGTGACGTCACACTCGCACCGCCTGCAGGAGGGTGCCAATAAACCAGTGCACTGTGTTTTATGGCCCTGCCATTAGACAAAATGTACCGGTGGGATCCCGAAAGAGGAGCATGCAGGTCGCCGGCATGTGGGAAAGGAGGTGAGTACAGATTTTTATTTTACTGGGGACTTGTTATTGAATTATGGGGGCTGTGTATACACAACTGGGGGGGTGTTGTATGTTTAATGGGGGTGTATATTCATGGGCGGGCTGTTATATTCATAGGGGGTGCTTTTATATTGGGGGAGTAATTCATGAGAGGCTTAGATGTAAACTGTATATATGGGGGGTTCTGTTTATATGGGGGGTGTATGTATAACTGGGGGCTGTATAGTCATGGGGGGTGCTTTATAGTAATAGGGGGCTGCTATACATATTGGGGGGGCTGTATGTTAAATAGGGGGCTGAAATCTATGGGAGGCTATATGTAAACTGGGGGCCTGTATATTCATGTGGAGGCTATGTTTATTCATAGGGGGCATGCTGTATATTATTCGGGGGTTGTATGTATAACTGGGGGGCTGTTTATTAATGGGGGGTGCTGTATATTCATGAGAGGCTACTGTATATTCATGGGGGCTATATGTATAACTGGGGCGCTCTATATTCATGGGGGGCTGCTGTATATTACTGGGGGGCTGTATGTATAACTGGGGGGCTGTATCTTCATGGGGGGATGCCGTATATTCACGGGAGGCTACTGTATATTCAAAGGGGGCTATATGTATAACTGGGGGCTTTGTATATTCATGGGGGGCGTGCGCTGTTAGTTATGGGGGGGGTGTAGTATAATGGGGGGCTGTATATTCATATACACTCACCGGCCACTTTATTAGGTACACCATGCTAGTAACGGGTTGGACCCCCTTTTGCCTTCAGAACTGCTCAATTCTTGTGGCATAGATTCAACAAGGTGGACTGGAAGCATTCATAGAATTTTGGTCCATATTGACATGATGGCATCACACAATTGCCGCAGATTTGTCGGCTGCACATCCATGATGCGAATCTCCCGGTCCACCACATCCAAAGATGCTCTATTGGATTGAGATCTGGTGCGATGTGGAGGCATTTGAGTCCAGTGACCTCATTGTCATGTTCAAGAAAACAGTCTGAGATGATTCAGCTTTATTGACATGGCGCATTATCCTGCTGAAAGTAGCCATCAGATGTGTGGGTACATTGTGGCTAAAGGGTATGGACATGGTCAGCAACAATACTCGGTAGGCGTGTGGCGTTTGCAACGTATGCTCAATTGGTACCAAGGGGCACCAAAAAGTGCCAAGAAAATAATTCCCCACACCATGACACACACCACCACCAGCTGAACCGTTGATACAAGGCAGGAGGATCCTAGCTTTCATGTTGTTGACGCCAAATTTCTGGACCCTACCATGCCGAATGTCCTGCAGCAAAAAATCGAGACTCATCAGACCAAGCAACATTTCAATCTTCTACGTCCAATTTCGATGAGCTTGTGCAAATTGGTGCCTCAGTTTCCTGTTTAGCTGAAAGGTGTGGCAACGGTTGTGGTCTTCTGCATGCTGTAGCCCATCTGCCTCAAAGTTCGACGTACTGTGCGTTCAGAGATGTCTTCTGCCTACCTTGGTTTGTAACGCTGGTGGCGATTGAGTCACTGTTGCCTTTCTATCAGCTCGAACCAGTCTGCCCATTTCTCCTCTGACCTCTGGCATCAACAAGGAATTGTCCGCCTCAAGATCTGCCGCTCACTGGATGTTTTTCTTTTCGGACCATTCTCTGTAAACCCTAGAGATGGCTCGTGCCAGTGTGATGAAAATCCCAGTAGATCAGCAGTTTTGAAAATACTCAGACCAGCCTTCTTGGCACCAACAACCATGCCACGTTCACAACGGCACTCAAAATCACCTTTCTTCCCCACTACTGATGCTCGGTTTGAACTGCAGGAGATTGTCTTGACCATGTCTACATGCCAATGCATGAGTTGCTGCCAGTGTGTTGGCTGATTGTGTTAGAAATGTAAGTCGTTACGAGCAGTTGGACAGGTGTACCTAATAAAGTGGCCGGTTGAGATGTAATATATAGTATGTATATATATATATATTATACTATATCTCCGTATTTTTCAGCCATAAGGCGCACCAAAATCCTTTAATTTTATCAGAAATCAAGGTGCGCCTTATAGGCGGTGCGCCCTTATATATGAACTTATACAGAATTTGTACTACAGACAAGTATACTGTACATTTACCAGTGTTTAAAAGCTCCATCCCAGAAGAAATTTCCTGCACCTTCCCCACAGATACAGAGAGTTCATCTACTCCTGAATGCCCTGGACCACAACTAACATGTACCCATCCGCCATCACTAGCACGGAGCGACGGAGTCTCATCAGTGCCCCGACCACAAGGCAATCATCTCTTCATCACAGTTACAACAATCCCCAGACCGACAGCCCTGTACAGGGGAAGAGAGGATCCACAGGGCACCCCAGGGAATATAACACCCCTGGGCTGGGGGGAGGGAAGGAGAAGGGGCAGAGGCGAGAGACCGCTTCACACCTTGCTGCCATCCCCGCGCATCACCCTGCCGTGTTCAGCCCATTACCTCTGAGATCGGAAGCTCTCTGCCCCGTGTGTCTGAGCGAATAGTTTTCCCGGGATCGGTCAGCGTGTGTGCTTGAGTACTAGTGCCCAGGTCTGCCACCCTGTGGTCATTTTATGGGACTGATTTGAACTAGCTGTCGACCCGTATTACTCTCAGTGTCGGCCCTAATATATGAACCTAGCTGTCTTTTAGCAGGCATTTATCAGAGGTGCGCCTTATAGGACCGTCCCTTAGTGGCTTATAGGCCGCAAAAATATCGAGGTACTTGTATAGTATATATATATATATAGCTCACCAGAGGGCTGTCATATAATAACAGCAGGCTATTCTTTATTTATATTAACTGGGGGCTGGCATATAAAACTGGGGGCTGTATTATTTAGACTACTGGGGGTTCCTATATGTCTATAAACTGGGGGATTCTTTTGTCTTTCTTAATTATGTTGTGGGGTCTTTATTATCGTTATAAAAACCGGGAGGCATGTACTCTATTATTACTGGGGGCTATGTGTGATCTATTAATTCTGGGGTTGGGCTAATCTCATGACATTACTGAGTGGGCGGGTTTAGATACTATAACTGGGGGCTTATGACTATTCATTACTGGTGTGACTTTATATCTATAACTGGGGGCGCATGTATCTATTAATTACTGCGGGCATTTAGTGCCCTCTATAACTGGGGGCTGTATCTATTTAATTACTGGTGGGGCTTTCTATATCTATATACCGGGGCTGTTGCATTCTATATACTACTGGGGGCTTATATCTACTGAACGGTGGCTGTGGAGATTGAATTACTGGTGCGGGATTATATCTATAACTGGGGGCTGTATCTATTCATTTCTGGGGGGCTTATATTTCTATAATGGGGGCTGGATCTATTAATTATGCTGGGGCGGAGTTAGGGCTTGATACTATCTATAACTGGGGGATGTATCTATTAATAACTGGGGGCTTACATACTAATCTATAACTGGCGAGCTGGTAGTCTATTAATTACTGGGTTGGCTCCTATATCTATAACTGGGGGCTTGTATCTATTTATAGGTGGATCTGTATTCTTTATTAATTAGACTGGGGGGTATATGTATGAATTACTGGGGGCTTTATATCTCTACCGGGTGCACTGTCTCTCTCCTTACTGGGGGGCTTTGGGGGCTTTATATCATGACAGTCCTCCAAAAATTAGAAATATTACATAATAATAATAATAATAATAAAATAATTCTTTATTTATATAGCGCACACAGATTAGGCAGCGCTGCACAAAGCATTGTGCCCTGTCCCCATGGGGTTCACAATCTAAACAACCTACCAGTATGTTTTGGAGTGTGGGAGGAAACCGGAGTACCTGGAGGAAACCCACGCAAACATGGAGAGAACATACAAACTCTTTGCAGATGTTGACCTGGGTGGGATTCAAACCCAGGACCCCAGAGCGGTGCTTCTGGAAATATAGATTATAGTGTATGCAGCACCATCCCGCTAAGTTGTCCTAAACATTGCCTCCTCACAATTCATCCGATGACTTTCCTTTAATTAAAACATGTGCAGTGCCTTTCAAGTTATAATATAGTGCATGTTGTGTATTATATGAATTATATTTATAATAGTGAGTACATAAAAATATCACCAGAACCAAGCTCAATACCTAAATACAGCACCAGACCTGGATTGCTATGCACATATACACAGTATCCCAAATGATTTTACATATCTACAGAGCACACCAATTCACTTGTATACAGTAAAGACATATAGGGGCAGATTTACTTACCCGGCCCATTCGCGATCCAGCAGCGCGTTCTCTGTGCTGGATTCGGGTCCGGCCGGGATTCACTAAGGTAGTTCCTCCACTGTCCACCAGGTGGCGCTGCTGCACTGAAGAGCATCGGAACGCACTGGAATACACCGAGCCGGGCTGAGTGAAGGTAAGTGCAATTTTCGCGACACATTTTTTTTAAAAAAATGCGGCGGTTTTTCCGAATCCGTCGGGTTTTCGTTCGGCCATGCCCCCCGATTTCCGTCGTGTGCATGCCGGCGTGCGCCAAAATCCCGGGGCAATTCAGGGGAAATCGGCACAAATCGGAAATATTCGGGTAACACGTTGGGAAAACACGAATTGGGCCCTTAGTAAATGACCTCCATAGTGTGACAACATTTCTTAATTAAAAATAGATCTATATATGCTCTGCCCCATTACTGAGAGTTCTATGTACACCATTCCCCTTTCAGGGATATATAGATATATAATGTGCCCCATTACAAAGAGATATAAATATATACCGTGCCACATTGCTACGGCCGGATTAAAGGGGGGGGGGGGCCATGGGGCTGTAGCTGGGGGCTGGAGCAGTAATGACTGGGCTTTTTATATCTATAACTGGGGGCTGTTCTGATTATTAACTGGGGCGTTATATCGATGACTGGGGCGGTATCTATTAATTACGGGGGGCTTTAACTAGTCTATAACTGGGGGCTTATCTATGATTACTGGGGTTTTCTTCTATAACTGGGGGCTGTATCCTATTAATTACGGGGGCTTTTATATCTTATCACGGGGGCTGTCATCTATTAATTACTGGGGCTTTTATCTATAACTGGGGCTTTGCATCTATTACTTCCGGGACTAGTAATATATTTTCTGGGGCTGCATATATTATTATTTGGGGAGTTGTTTATTAATTACTACTGGCTGTAACCATCCATGTCAACTGTGCGATCATTGTCCCATTTACGTTTTTGGGCATGATGCCTATGGGGAAACCTTGTCCTTCATGGATACTGACTAAGGGGGACCCTACCTATTATATGTTGCTAAATGTGTACCCTGTCTGGGCTACATTCTGTAGAGGGGCCCCCACCAGGTTTTGCGCCCAGGGGCCCCCACCAATCTTGATCTGCCCTGCACATTGCAGATATATATATATATATATATATATATATATATATATATGCAACACCCCTGCCAATTTATAGGAAAAGGGGTAGTTGCGAATAGGGCCTTCTATCTGTCTCTCCCCAGCAGGAGAGCCTGCGCAACTCGCCTAAGGGGCAGTGCAGTAAGTCTGAGGTAGATCCTGCCTGGAAAGGCAATGGTTAAGTAGGGTGTGAGTTGTCAACCAATTGTATTTTTATAATGTGCACTGGAATGTGATTGTAGAGGTAGGCACCACCTGACCAGGAGAATAAAACCTCTGGGCAGGGAGGGGCTAGGTCTCTTGGGTTCCAGATCTAGACCACAAGGTCTGTCTGCAGAGACAGAGTGAAGAGAGAGAAACAGTGTCAGTCCACTAATTATGGGACAAGAGTCAGGAGACTCAGAGCTGTAGCTTCCACAACTGGACACAGCTCCATCCCAGCCTGCATCTACTACCAGGCTGGTGCACTATTCCTCTCCATGACCACTCCAGTAATCTGAATACGCTGTAAGAATGTTTCGGCCCATTGCCTGCTGTTGTTCAATAAAGAAGAACCATGAGTTATTTTGCACAATGTTGCCTCCGTATGATCCCTGGATACGGCTGTCACCACCATGGGCTCCCCAACCATCACCCAGGGACATATCTTACAGACACTCAGGGGTTGCCCCAGGAAGACCATACACATCAACAGCCTCTTCTCCCTCCATATTTCTTGCAACACAACCACCTTCGGGAGACCTGCCATGCTGTAGGACAGACCCTTCGGTTCCCATACCCAGCAACCACTGCACACCACATCTTCCCTAGACGCCTCACATTGCCATCCACTCCGGTTTGTTGGGAAAAGGCCTCGGGCCCACTGGTGGGGGATGTTGCATATAATGTGCCCCATTACAAAAAGATAGCTATTTTTAACTGTCCCAATAAAGAGGGATAGATATATACAATAATATAGTGGCCCTTTTAAAAATAACTCACTACTTGCCTCTCCCAAGGGCCCGGCAACTTCTGCCTCTTCTCCATGCTGGGCATTTAGTGTGATGATTATGAGAGAGAGAGAGAGAGCCGCCACAACAAAAGCCTCATACACTATACTATCATGCAATCTGTATTCTATATAACTGTTGTGCCCCTTGCAGAGATATATTGTATAATTGTCACGGGCACCCCCGCATCCTCTCACGGATCGTGGGTGCACGTCACCCTGGCCTTTCTTTCGCGGGCCCATCCCGCGTATCCATACCGCGTATCGCGGTTGCACCCGTTTCGCTCTCTACACTGCCCCGGTCCCCCCGCTCCTGTGCACTCACCCTCTTCCTGGCTCCCACTCTCGTCCGAACAGGTCTCACTGCCGCGTTGTAGTTGTAATAAGGCGAGAGACCCACCTCTCCCTTCTCTGCTCATCTGGTCACTGTCCACTGTCTCAAGATTAAATTAAAAGGGCCACGCGCAGGTGATTGGCGCTGGTCATTTCCCTGGGTCTTGTATTTAACCCTTTGGTCTCCCATCATTCCCTGCCGGATCTTTGTTCCTCATAGCCTTAGAGAAAGCTCCAAAGAGTATCCTGCGTTCCTGTGTACCTGTTTTCCTGCTGCTTTCCTGTGTGGTTCCTGTGTGTTTCCGGCTCCTCCGAGGTCCTTGTTCCCGCCGTGTTTCCACCCCGAAGTTCCCTCCGTGTTGCTGTGTTCCGTGGTGGGGGGGGGTTCCTTGTGTTTCCCGTTCCCCACCTGCCTGGACCATCCTGTGTTTCTTACCCGACCCTCCCTTATTTCACTGGTTCACGTTTCATCTCTGCACCTGCCCTGACTCTGTCTGTGCCTGGACCTGGACTACAGAGATTGTCTTTCCGCTATACCACCCTCGCCCTCGTCTGCCACCGTGGGCTAGTCACACCTGGGAAAAAAACGCCTAGTGGTATCCGTGACCGGGCAGCAAGTCCAACCCTCTTTGCGGCGGTCTCTGGTGAATACCAGTTGCCGCAGCCTCTGGTCCAGGGGGATTTTTGGCTAGTGTACCCTCTCACCGCGGTGGGTCCAAGTCCACTGATCCTACAGTTCAGATCCGGCCATGGAATCGTGCCGAGGTTTCCGTTCGCTTCCTACTCGTCCCAACTTGCCGCCATTGTGTTCCAGCAAATCCCGGGAGATGGCCGATCTCATGCGTGAACAGCTGATCAAGTCACCACCATTCTGAAAAACAGCTGCTAGCCGCCCAGCAACCGAACAGGCTCCTGTGTCCGCCCCCGCAACTCCAGCCAGTCCGGTCTGTCCTTCCCTGCCTTGCCGCTGAACACCCCCGACGACGGTGTCTATGCCCCGCAAGTTTGACGGAGACCCCCCAAGGACTGCCAGGGCTTTTATAACTAGTGCTTCTCTGCAAATGAGATCATTGCCTTCACAATTTGTCCTCGGAGCAGTCTAAGAGGTGCATTCTTCATCAGTCTCCTCTCCCGGAAAGCCCTGCCTGGGCTAACCCCCTCTTTTGGATAGAGGCACCCCTGTCACGACTACTACATCTCACAATCTTTTTGGCAGAGTTCCGGGCTGTATTTTGAGGAACCTGCATCGGGCCTCTTCTGCCGAGACTTGCTTTACTGAACCTGCGCCAAGGCAAGGTCGTCTGTGGAAGATATTCGGTTTCGTTCCGCAAACCTGGCCTCGAACTTGCCTGGAACGATGCAGCCCTCATGGCGGGCTACTCTCTGGACTCTCTGCGCAGGTTAAGACGCGCTGGCTGCTTCGGGATCTGCTTCAACTCTGAGTGGTCTTTCATCACACGGCCACTCGGATTGAGGTTTCGGTCAGGAACGCTCCGCCGATGATTCGCAACCGTAGCAACCCTCACTCCCTGTTAAGACGTTTTCCCCCTCGCCTGGCTCCGCCTTTCAAAGAACCTCTCCCTCTCCAGCCTTCGCTGAATTGTCTGCTGAGGAACCCATTCAGGGTGGACAGAAGTTCTGCTCTCCCTGCAGGAGCGGTCAAGACGGCCGAAGGAGAACCTCTGTCCTGTACTGTGCCCGCCCCTATCCCTTTCATCGTTCTTGTCCTGTCGCTTCCCTCAACTTCCTTTACCGCCACACCCTCTTGGGGGAAACCCACAACCCCTGGGGGGGGTGGGGGGGGGGGGGGGGGGGGCGGTCTGCTTCTTGGGAAAAGCGTCCCTAGGTGAAGTACAGCTCTCCACTCGACTCTGCCCGTGCCACAATCGTTGCACTCGGTCTACCCGAACTCCAATCCCCCCTATCCAGATTTCTTTCGCTCCGGATCGGGCTCTACAAAGCAACTTTGTGGATGCAGCCTTGGTCCTCTCAGCTCACTCGTTCCAGTCCCGGTGGTGTTTGTCTCGAGAAGGCTATTGTGCCATTGCCCTGCCTCGTTCAATGGTCAAATTCCCGTCACGTGCCCATTCGTGGTTTTCCGCACGGACCCCCTGCTTCTTGCAAGTTGGTGCCCTACCCAAGGAGACTTCTTTTTTTTGTGCTGCCCCAAAGCACATCTGCTCACTACTTGCTGGTGTGGGTGCTCCCCTGGTTGCAGCTTCATGCCCCTGTATGGACTGTCCTCGCCTGGTAAATCCTTCGTTGGGGCGAACTGTGCTTCACGTTGTGATGTGCAGATGTCCCTGTCCGCTACACCTGTGAGGACTTTTTTTCGACTAATCTCTGGAGGGCTGCCAGCTTCTCGGGACTCTTTCCGTATGTTTTCCCTCCAAGAAGCCGCGGAGATTCTACCACCACAAAGTACCGAACACATCGCCTTCTTCTTTCCCCTGTTTCTCTCTTCTTTTTTCTCTTCCTGCCTGGCGCCACTCCTACCAAGGTCGTTGCTATATCCTCTTTCTGTACCTGAGTCTATACCCTTTTCCGACTACAATCAAGAGAAAAGATCCTGCGAGGGGGTTTCAATACGCATCCTCCTCTCCGGCTTGCTCAGGTTTTTCTCTTCGGTTCTTCTCTTTCTTCTTTGCTTCCTTTTTTCTTCTTCTTTCAGTTACCCAATAGTTGGCACGTCTCCCTACTGCCCTGTCTAGACTATATTGTGGGCTGAATAAGATCACGGTAAAAAACCCGTTACCCGACCCCCCTGCCGTTGATTACAGAACTCCTTTGATCGCCTACGTGGTTCCAAGGTGTTCCTCCAAGCCTGGACCTCTCTCCGTGGTGCTGTAAATTCACACTCATTCCTGATCCGCAAAGGTGACGAGTGAAGACGGCGTTTAACACCCGTGAGGGCACTTTGAGTTCTAGAATGCCCTTTGGACTGTGTAATGCCCCTGCTTTTGTTTGGTCAGGAGTTTGTGACGACTTTTCGGGACCTACTTCTTATACATGGGGTCTGGTCTACCTAGATGACATCTTGGTGTCTCTCAGACCTTGAGTCCCACCAGACACACGTCGACAAGTTCTTAGGTCAGGCGACTTCGTGCAATCACCTCTATGCCAAGTTAGAAAAATTCTGTATCAACCAGCACTGGCAACTGCCTTTCCTTTCCCTCGTTTACATAATTTCCGACCAAGGGCGGCCCCAGATTGGCCCCACCTCGAAGCTGTCTGCAGTTCTTCATTGGCCACGTTCAGGGGGGCCTTCCAAGCCAATACTAGAGGTTCCTGGGGTTTGAGAACTATTACGGGCAAGTTATATTCCCATATTATTCCGCCATTTTCTCCGTTCTCTTCTCACTCTGGTTTCTCCCATCGGGCGCTCACCAAGAAGGGTGCCAATCCACGTGCCTGGTTCCGGCTGCTGAAATGGCCTTCTCCAAGTTAAGTCTGTGCCTTTTTTTTTTTTCCTTACCTCATATCTCTCCCGTGCTCTCCTAGGCCAGATAACGGACAAACCCTTTCTTCTAAGGTGGACGCATCCTCCATAGGATCTGGAGCTGGTGCGCACTCTCAGAAAGGGCCGAACTTTGACTTGCGTGTCTTTTCCATAAGACTTTTTAAATAACCCAGCTGAGAGAAATTATTCCATTTTGGAAGAACTGTTAGCCCTCAAACTTGCTCTTGAAGAATGGCGTATCTTCTGAGGGAGCTTTCCATCCTGTTTGTGTGTACAACTGACCACAAAATCTTCTGTACCCCTCCAGACAGCCCAGCGCCTGAATCCGCAGGCAAGCCGGTGCTTTGTTCTTCTCCCCCTTTGTTGACCCTGCTGATTCATTTTCGGCCGGCAGAGCAAGAATGGTCAAGGCTGATGCTTCTGGTCCCCATTTTTCTCAGATGTGTCGAGATTAGCCAGTTTTCCTCGGCCTATTTCTCCTGATCAGCTTGTTGTTGGCCGCTCCATGGACCTTCGCACTAACCTCCTGGCAAGACTATGGGTTTGTTAGACCTGGCTTTCAGGAAAGGATTCCTGCTTGGGGACATTCTCTTCTCGTCTTGGCTGGGCACCCTGGGGTGCAAACGCTTCCGTGGCCCTCATCTCCCACTATTACTGGTGGCCCGACCTGGTCAAAGAATGTTCGGGGAGTTTTGTGGATCCTCTCCTCCTGTGCCACAATCAAGCTGCCTTGTCTCCCTCGGGCAATACTGGTCAATCTGGGTGGTGACAGACCGCTTTCCAAATGTCCCATTTTTGTTCCCCTTCCAAGGTCTTCCTTCGTCACCAACAGGGCTTGCCAAGTTTGTTCTTCAAACATATCTTTTACGGCTCCCATGGCCTGCGGCTTCAAAATTGTTTCCGATCGGGGTCCATTTGGGTGTCACTCAATTCTGGCGTTCTTATTTCACCAGCTGCGGTCATCCTTGACTTTTTCTTCTTTCCTGCTTACCACCCCTCATTCGAATGGTCAATTAGAGGGTGGAGACAATTGGCACTGACCTTCTAACCATTGGGCTGAGTCTCTTACATTCACTGGCTCGGGATCTACTGGTTCGGCTCCGTTCTTTGTGGTCGATGGACGTATCCGCGTCAACCTCTCCCGCTGTCTACTTTCCCTCTGTTTTTCCTCCTGCGGTGGAGGATCTGGTGCTTATCTCAAGTCGGTTTGGGGACGCACCCTACTAGCACATACCCGTACCACCAGACCCATGCTGGATAAAATAACGTCGAGCTCCCTCCTGTCTCTCCCTCTGGTGACAAGTATGGCTATTAACCAGATACGTCGCGGCTTAAGATACCACAGCTATAAACGTGGGACCCCCCCGGTTCCTTGGCCCCTTTGAAGGTAATCAAGCGCATCAATCAGTGGCCTACAAGCTCCGCCTTTCCTCCATCTATCGCATTCCCGAACTCCTTCCATGTATCCCTCCTGAAGCTTCGCTTGAACCGCTTCAAAAGCAACCCAGCCAGTCACCTTCTACGACCTACCCGGCCCCTGAGTCTGATTCTCCGATGTAATATGGCAAGTCAGGATTCGTCTTGACATGATTCGTAAGGGGTAAGTCGGTTTTCCTTGTAGATGAACGGTTGTTCGTACCTGAGAAGAGAATCTGGGACCCTTCAGAAGATATCTCTTCTTTGATGAGGGGGGTGCTCTACCTCCAGTTGCCTCCGTTCCCTCTCCTTTGCCCTCCCCCTCTGGCTCCCGCTCCAGTCCGGACTGGTCCCTAGGGAGCGGTGCCGCGCGCCGTGCGGCAACTGTCTCAAGATTTAATTAAATGCCAGCGTCTGCAGGTGATTGGGCCGCAGCTTCAAGCGAGTTGAGTCCTGCTTTCCTGCTGTGCATACCTGTATTCCTTCCTTTCCTGGTTCCCTGTGGTGTTCCCCGTGTCTTCCACCAGCTCCTGAGTCCTGTGTGCCGTGTTACCCCTACCCGAGTTTTCCTTCTCTCTTTGTTTGCGTTTTCCGTGTGCCTGTGTTCTCCCGGATTCCCACCTGCTGGACCTCTTTTTTCTGACAGCTACCCTGACTGTGCCTTTTTTCACTTTTCGATCTCTTCCTCCTCCCTTACCGGGGCTTATTTCCCTGGTTCCCCTTACTACGAGATTGTTCTTCCGCGCTAAAGGTACCTCCTCGACCGTCAGGTGTTCTGGTCACGGAATACCTTTAGTGCACTGGACTCTTTGTCTCCACTCCTGTCTCTCCTCCTTCCCACCCGCTTTGGCGGCGGGGCCCTGGTGAATACCAGGTGCCGTAGTCTCCGCCCTGGTGTTGGCCTAGTTCCATCTCCCGCTGTGGTCCAAGGATTCCACTGTTCCTGGAGCATATATAACTTGATTTCCCTGAATTACTCTGAGATATGGGATTCTGCTGGCCCCATTTACATAGGATAGATAAGTGAACTTCGCTTAAAAATTTCTCTTTAATCTAAGTGAGACATGGGGGGGGGGGGGTGGCCTGGGTCGGGCGGAATGGGGTATTAAACAAGGAGCTCAGAACTGGAGACCAGTGGGTAGGTGTGTTGGGATGAGGGGAGACAGGCTGAGGCGTGAGAAAGAGTTACGATTATATATCGATCTATATGTAATGGATACATATACCCTCAACACTCACCGGCCACTTTATTAGGTACATCCTGTCCAACTGCTCGTTAACACTACTTATTTCCTAATCTCCAATCCATGGCGGCCAACCTCAGTGCATTTATGCATTATAGACATGGGCAACGACAGTGTTGCCTCCGTATGATCCCTGGATACGGCTGTCACCACCATGGGCTCCCCAACCATCACCCAGGGACATATCTTACAGACACTCAGGGGTTGCCCCAAGAAGAACCAGTACATCAGCCTCGCCCTCCATATTTCTTGCACACATAACCTGCTGGAGACCTGCCAGGCTGCAGGACAGCCCTTCGGTCCCCATACCAAGCACCGTGACCACAGCGTGCCCTAGGCCGCAATCGCCAGCCACTCCGGTATTGTGGGAAAAGGCTAGGCACCGGTGGGGGATGTTGCATATAATGTGCCCCATTACAAAAAGATAGCTATTTTTACTGTGCCCAATAAGAGAGATAGATATATACAGATATATAGTGGCCCTTTTAAAAATAAAATCACTTGCCTCTCCCAAGGTCCCGAAACTTCCGCTTTCTCCTGCTGGGCATTTAGTGTGATGATGATGAGAGAGAGAGAGCGCCACACAGGAGCTCATACACATAGACTATCAATTGCATCTGTATTCTATATACTGTGCCCCCTTGCAGAGATATATTGTATAATTGTCACGGGCACCCCCGCATCCTCTCACGGATCGTGGGTGCACGTCACCCTGGCCTTTCTTTCGCGGGCCCATCCCGCGTATCCATACCGCGTATCGCGGTTGCACCCGTTTCGCTCTCTACACTGCCCCGGTCCCCCCGCTCCTGTGCACTCACCCTCTTCCTGGCTCCCACTCTCGTCCGAACAGGTCTCACTGCCGCGTTGTAGTTGTAATAAGGCGAGAGACCCACCTCTCCCTTCTCTGCTCATCTGGTCACTGTCCACTGTCTCAAGATTAAATTAAAAGGGCCACGCGCAGGTGATTGGCGCTGGTCATTTCCCTGGGTCTTGTATTTAACCCTTTGGTCTCCCATCATTCCCTGCCGGATCTTTGTTCCTCATAGCCTTAGAGAAAGCTCCAAAGAGTATCCTGCGTTCCTGTGTACCTGTTTTCCTGCTGCTTTCCTGTGTGGTTCCTGTGTGTTTCCGGCTCCTCCGAGGTCCTTGTTCCCGCCGTGTTTCCACCCCGAAGTTCCCTCCGTGTTGCTGTGTTCCGTGGTGGGGGGGGGTTCCTTGTGTTTCCCGTTCCCCACCTGCCTGGACCATCCTGTGTTTCTTACCCGACCCTCCCTTATTTCACTGGTTCACGTTTCATCTCTGCACCTGCCCTGACTCTGTCTGTGCCTGGACCTGGACTACAGAGATTGTCTTTCCGCTATACCACCCTCGCCCTCGTCTGCCACCGTGGGCTAGTCACACCTGGGAAAAAAACGCCTAGTGGTATCCGTGACCGGGCAGCAAGTCCAACCCTCTTTGCGGCGGTCTCTGGTGAATACCAGTTGCCGCAGCCTCTGGTCCAGGGGGATTTTTGGCTAGTGTACCCTCTCACCGCGGTGGGTCCAAGTCCACTGATCCTACAGTTCAGATCCGGCCATGGAATCGTGCCGAGGTTTCCGTTCGCTTCCTACTCGTCCCAACTTGCCGCCATTGTGTTCCAGCAAATCCCGGGAGATGGCCGATCTCATGCGTGAACAGCTGATCAAGTCACCACCATTCTGAAAAACAGCTGCTAGCCGCCCAGCAACCGAACAGGCTCCTGTGTCCGCCCCCGCAACTCCAGCCAGTCCGGTCTGTCCTTCCCTGCCTTGCCGCTGAACACCCCCGACGACGGTGTCTATGCCCCGCAAGTTTGACGGAGACCCCCCAAGGACTGCCAGGGCTTTTATAACTAGTGCTTCTCTGCAAATGAGATCATTGCCTTCACAATTTGTCCTCGGAGCAGTCTAAGAGGTGCATTCTTCATCAGTCTCCTCTCCCGGAAAGCCCTGCCTGGGCTAACCCCCTCTTTTGGATAGAGGCACCCCTGTCACGACTACTACATCTCACAATCTTTTTGGCAGAGTTCCGGGCTGTATTTTGAGGAACCTGCATCGGGCCTCTTCTGCCGAGACTTGCTTTACTGAACCTGCGCCAAGGCAAGGTCGTCTGTGGAAGATATTCGGTTTCGTTCCGCAAACCTGGCCTCGAACTTGCCTGGAACGATGCAGCCCTCATGGCGGGCTACTCTCTGGACTCTCTGCGCAGGTTAAGACGCGCTGGCTGCTTCGGGATCTGCTTCAACTCTGAGTGGTCTTTCATCACACGGCCACTCGGATTGAGGTTTCGGTCAGGAACGCTCCGCCGATGATTCGCAACCGTAGCAACCCTCACTCCCTGTTAAGACGTTTTCCCCCTCGCCTGGCTCCGCCTTTCAAAGAACCTCTCCCTCTCCAGCCTTCGCTGAATTGTCTGCTGAGGAACCCATTCAGGGTGGACAGAAGTTCTGCTCTCCCTGCAGGAGCGGTCAAGACGGCCGAAGGAGAACCTCTGTCCTGTACTGTGCCCGCCCCTATCCCTTTCATCGTTCTTGTCCTGTCGCTTCCCTCAACTTCCTTTACCGCCACACCCTCTTGGGGGAAACCCACAACCCCTGGGGGGGGTGGGGGGGGGGGGGGGGGGGGCGGTCTGCTTCTTGGGAAAAGCGTCCCTAGGTGAAGTACAGCTCTCCACTCGACTCTGCCCGTGCCACAATCGTTGCACTCGGTCTACCCGAACTCCAATCCCCCCTATCCAGATTTCTTTCGCTCCGGATCGGGCTCTACAAAGCAACTTTGTGGATGCAGCCTTGGTCCTCTCAGCTCACTCGTTCCAGTCCCGGTGGTGTTTGTCTCGAGAAGGCTATTGTGCCATTGCCCTGCCTCGTTCAATGGTCAAATTCCCGTCACGTGCCCATTCGTGGTTTTCCGCACGGACCCCCTGCTTCTTGCAAGTTGGTGCCCTACCCAAGGAGACTTCTTTTTTTTGTGCTGCCCCAAAGCACATCTGCTCACTACTTGCTGGTGTGGGTGCTCCCCTGGTTGCAGCTTCATGCCCCTGTATGGACTGTCCTCGCCTGGTAAATCCTTCGTTGGGGCGAACTGTGCTTCACGTTGTGATGTGCAGATGTCCCTGTCCGCTACACCTGTGAGGACTTTTTTTCGACTAATCTCTGGAGGGCTGCCAGCTTCTCGGGACTCTTTCCGTATGTTTTCCCTCCAAGAAGCCGCGGAGATTCTACCACCACAAAGTACCGAACACATCGCCTTCTTCTTTCCCCTGTTTCTCTCTTCTTTTTTCTCTTCCTGCCTGGCGCCACTCCTACCAAGGTCGTTGCTATATCCTCTTTCTGTACCTGAGTCTATACCCTTTTCCGACTACAATCAAGAGAAAAGATCCTGCGAGGGGGTTTCAATACGCATCCTCCTCTCCGGCTTGCTCAGGTTTTTCTCTTCGGTTCTTCTCTTTCTTCTTTGCTTCCTTTTTTCTTCTTCTTTCAGTTACCCAATAGTTGGCACGTCTCCCTACTGCCCTGTCTAGACTATATTGTGGGCTGAATAAGATCACGGTAAAAAACCCGTTACCCGACCCCCCTGCCGTTGATTACAGAACTCCTTTGATCGCCTACGTGGTTCCAAGGTGTTCCTCCAAGCCTGGACCTCTCTCCGTGGTGCTGTAAATTCACACTCATTCCTGATCCGCAAAGGTGACGAGTGAAGACGGCGTTTAACACCCGTGAGGGCACTTTGAGTTCTAGAATGCCCTTTGGACTGTGTAATGCCCCTGCTTTTGTTTGGTCAGGAGTTTGTGACGACTTTTCGGGACCTACTTCTTATACATGGGGTCTGGTCTACCTAGATGACATCTTGGTGTCTCTCAGACCTTGAGTCCCACCAGACACACGTCGACAAGTTCTTAGGTCAGGCGACTTCGTGCAATCACCTCTATGCCAAGTTAGAAAAATTCTGTATCAACCAGCACTGGCAACTGCCTTTCCTTTCCCTCGTTTACATAATTTCCGACCAAGGGCGGCCCCAGATTGGCCCCACCTCGAAGCTGTCTGCAGTTCTTCATTGGCCACGTTCAGGGGGGCCTTCCAAGCCAATACTAGAGGTTCCTGGGGTTTGAGAACTATTACGGGCAAGTTATATTCCCATATTATTCCGCCATTTTCTCCGTTCTCTTCTCACTCTGGTTTCTCCCATCGGGCGCTCACCAAGAAGGGTGCCAATCCACGTGCCTGGTTCCGGCTGCTGAAATGGCCTTCTCCAAGTTAAGTCTGTGCCTTTTTTTTTTTTCCTTACCTCATATCTCTCCCGTGCTCTCCTAGGCCAGATAACGGACAAACCCTTTCTTCTAAGGTGGACGCATCCTCCATAGGATCTGGAGCTGGTGCGCACTCTCAGAAAGGGCCGAACTTTGACTTGCGTGTCTTTTCCATAAGACTTTTTAAATAACCCAGCTGAGAGAAATTATTCCATTTTGGAAGAACTGTTAGCCCTCAAACTTGCTCTTGAAGAATGGCGTATCTTCTGAGGGAGCTTTCCATCCTGTTTGTGTGTACAACTGACCACAAAATCTTCTGTACCCCTCCAGACAGCCCAGCGCCTGAATCCGCAGGCAAGCCGGTGCTTTGTTCTTCTCCCCCTTTGTTGACCCTGCTGATTCATTTTCGGCCGGCAGAGCAAGAATGGTCAAGGCTGATGCTTCTGGTCCCCATTTTTCTCAGATGTGTCGAGATTAGCCAGTTTTCCTCGGCCTATTTCTCCTGATCAGCTTGTTGTTGGCCGCTCCATGGACCTTCGCACTAACCTCCTGGCAAGACTATGGGTTTGTTAGACCTGGCTTTCAGGAAAGGATTCCTGCTTGGGGACATTCTCTTCTCGTCTTGGCTGGGCACCCTGGGGTGCAAACGCTTCCGTGGCCCTCATCTCCCACTATTACTGGTGGCCCGACCTGGTCAAAGAATGTTCGGGGAGTTTTGTGGATCCTCTCCTCCTGTGCCACAATCAAGCTGCCTTGTCTCCCTCGGGCAATACTGGTCAATCTGGGTGGTGACAGACCGCTTTCCAAATGTCCCATTTTTGTTCCCCTTCCAAGGTCTTCCTTCGTCACCAACAGGGCTTGCCAAGTTTGTTCTTCAAACATATCTTTTACGGCTCCCATGGCCTGCGGCTTCAAAATTGTTTCCGATCGGGGTCCATTTGGGTGTCACTCAATTCTGGCGTTCTTATTTCACCAGCTGCGGTCATCCTTGACTTTTTCTTCTTTCCTGCTTACCACCCCTCATTCGAATGGTCAATTAGAGGGTGGAGACAATTGGCACTGACCTTCTAACCATTGGGCTGAGTCTCTTACATTCACTGGCTCGGGATCTACTGGTTCGGCTCCGTTCTTTGTGGTCGATGGACGTATCCGCGTCAACCTCTCCCGCTGTCTACTTTCCCTCTGTTTTTCCTCCTGCGGTGGAGGATCTGGTGCTTATCTCAAGTCGGTTTGGGGACGCACCCTACTAGCACATACCCGTACCACCAGACCCATGCTGGATAAAATAACGTCGAGCTCCCTCCTGTCTCTCCCTCTGGTGACAAGTATGGCTATTAACCAGATACGTCGCGGCTTAAGATACCACAGCTATAAACGTGGGACCCCCCCGGTTCCTTGGCCCCTTTGAAGGTAATCAAGCGCATCAATCAGTGGCCTACAAGCTCCGCCTTTCCTCCATCTATCGCATTCCCGAACTCCTTCCATGTATCCCTCCTGAAGCTTCGCTTGAACCGCTTCAAAAGCAACCCAGCCAGTCACCTTCTACGACCTACCCGGCCCCTGAGTCTGATTCTCCGATGTAATATGGCAAGTCAGGATTCGTCTTGACATGATTCGTAAGGGGTAAGTCGGTTTTCCTTGTAGATGAACGGTTGTTCGTACCTGAGAAGAGAATCTGGGACCCTTCAGAAGATATCTCTTCTTTGATGAGGGGGGTGCTCTACCTCCAGTTGCCTCCGTTCCCTCTCCTTTGCCCTCCCCCTCTGGCTCCCGCTCCAGTCCGGACTGGTCCCTAGGGAGCGGTGCCGCGCGCCGTGCGGCAACTGTCTCAAGATTTAATTAAATGCCAGCGTCTGCAGGTGATTGGGCCGCAGCTTCAAGCGAGTTGAGTCCTGCTTTCCTGCTGTGCATACCTGTATTCCTTCCTTTCCTGGTTCCCTGTGGTGTTCCCCGTGTCTTCCACCAGCTCCTGAGTCCTGTGTGCCGTGTTACCCCTACCCGAGTTTTCCTTCTCTCTTTGTTTGCGTTTTCCGTGTGCCTGTGTTCTCCCGGATTCCCACCTGCTGGACCTCTTTTTTCTGACAGCTACCCTGACTGTGCCTTTTTTCACTTTTCGATCTCTTCCTCCTCCCTTACCGGGGCTTATTTCCCTGGTTCCCCTTACTACGAGATTGTTCTTCCGCGCTAAAGGTACCTCCTCGACCGTCAGGTGTTCTGGTCACGGAATACCTTTAGTGCACTGGACTCTTTGTCTCCACTCCTGTCTCTCCTCCTTCCCACCCGCTTTGGCGGCGGGGCCCTGGTGAATACCAGGTGCCGTAGTCTCCGCCCTGGTGTTGGCCTAGTTCCATCTCCCGCTGTGGTCCAAGGATTCCACTGTTCCTGGAGCATATATAACTTGATTTCCCTGAATTACTCTGAGATATGGGATTCTGCTGGCCCCATTTACATAGGATAGATAAGTGAACTTCGCTTAAAAATTTCTCTTTAATCTAAGTGAGACATGGGGGGGGGGGGGTGGCCTGGGTCGGGCGGAATGGGGTATTAAACAAGGAGCTCAGAACTGGAGACCAGTGGGTAGGTGTGTTGGGATGAGGGGAGACAGGCTGAGGCGTGAGAAAGAGTTACGATTATATATCGATCTATATGTAATGGATACATATACCCTCAACACTCACCGGCCACTTTATTAGGTACATCCTGTCCAACTGCTCGTTAACACTACTTATTTCCTAATCTCCAATCCATGGCGGCCAACCTCAGTGCATTTATGCATTATAGACATGGGCAACGACAGATAGACTATCAATTGCATCTGTATTCTATATACTGTGCCCCCTTGCAGAGATATATATGTATATTGTCAAGGGCACCCCCGCGATCCATCTCACGGATCGTGGGTGCACCCGTGCCTCTGTCGCGGGCACTCCCGCGATCCATACCGCGGATCGCGGGTGCACCCGTGCCTCTCTCCACTGCCCCGGTCCCGCTCCTGTGCACTCACCCCTCCTGGCTCCCACTCTCGTCCGGACTAGGTCTCACGCGCGGCCCCGCTCCCTAGGGCGCGCGCGCGGCACTGTCTCAAGATTTAAAGGGCCAGCGCGCAGGTGATTGGCGCTGGTCATTTCCTGTCTTGTATTTAACCCTTTGTCTCCCATCATTCCCTGCCGGATCTTTGTGCCTCATAGTCCTCGCCTGGCTCCTGCCTTTCAAAGACCTCTCCAGCCTTCGCCTGAATTGTCTGCTTAGGAACCCATGCAGGTGGACAGAATTCGGCTCTCCCTGCAGGAGCGTTCAAGATGCTGCCGACAGGAGAACCTCAGTCTGTACTGTGCCAGCCCAGAGCACTTCATCGGTTGCTGTCCTGTCCGTCCTCAACGTCCGGGAAACGCCAGCACCTAGGCTTCTTGGAAGAAGCGTCCCTAGGTGTAAGTAGAGCTTCTCCACGTCTGACTCTTCCCGTGCTCCTCAGCGTTGGCACCGGTACCCAGATCCAGGTTTCTGTCTTCCTGGATTCGGGCTCTACAGAGAACTTTGTGGATGCAGCCTTGGTCTCTCAGCATCACTTCCCGGTGGTTCGTCTTGAGAAGCCATTTTCTGGACATGAAGTTCGTAAGGGGTAAGCGGTTCTTCCTTGTAGATTGAAAGGGGTTCGGACCTGAGGAGAGATCCTGGGAGCCTGAAGAGAATATTCTTGATCGGACTCTCCTCCAGCTGCCCCGGTCCCGCTCCTGTGCACTCACCCCTCCTGGCTCCCGCTCCAGTCCGGACTAGGTCCCTAGGGAGCGGGGCCGCGCGCGCGGCACTGTCTCAAGATTTAAAGGGCCAGCGCGCAGGTGATTGGCGCAGCTTCCAAGCGAGTATTCCTGCGTTCCTGTGCATACCTGTATTCCTGCGTTCCTGTGTGTTCCCGTGTCTTCCCGCTCCTGAGTCCTGTGTTGCCGTGTTACCCGAGTTCCTCCGTGTTGCTGTGTTCCGTGTGCCTGTGTTCCCATTCCCACCTGCCTGGACCTCCTGTTGCTGACCCCGGACTTGGACTTGACGTTGCATCTCTGCCGCCTGCCCTGACCCTGTGCCTGGACCTGACTACGAGATTGTCTTCCGCTAAGGTACCTCGACCTCGTGGGCTAGTCACACCTGGGAACGACCTAGTGGTATCCTGCCGCATCAAGTCCAACCCGCTTTGCGGCGGGCTCTGGTGAATACCAGGTGCCGCTAGGCTCCGGTCCAGGGTGTTGGCTAGTTCCATCTCCCGCGGTGGTCCAGAGGATCCACTGATCCTGACATATATACTGTGTCCTATTACTGAGATATGGATATCTGCTGTGCCCCATTACATAGAGATAGATAAGAACTTCTCTTAAATTTCTCTTTTAATGTGAGACAGTATATATCGATCTATATGTAATGGATACAGTATACACTCACCGGCCACTTTATTAGGTACACCTGTCCAACTGCTCGTTAACACTTAATTTCTAATCAGCCAATCACATGGCGGCAACTCAGTGCATTTAGGCATATAGACATGGTCAAGACAATCTCCTGCTGTTCAAACCGAGCATCAGTATGGGGAAGAAAGGTGATTTGAGTGCCTTTAAACTTGGCATGGTTGTTGGTGCCAGAAGGGCTGGTCTGAGTATTTCCGAAACTGCTGATCTACTGGGATTTTCATGCACAACCATCTCTAGGGTTTACAGAGAATGGTCGGAAAAAGAAAAAACATCCAGTGAGCGGCAGTTCTGTGGGCGGAAATGCCTTGTTGATGCCAGAGGTCAGAGGAGAATGGGCAGACTGGTTCGAGCTGATAGAAAGGCAACAGTGACTCAAATCGCCACCCGTTACAACTAAGGTAGGCAGAAGAGCATCTCTGAATGCACAGTACGTCGAACTTTGAGGCAGATGGGCTACAGCAGCAGAAGACCACACCGGGTGCCACTCCTTTCTAAGAACAGGAAACTGAGGCTACAATTTGCACAAGCTCATCTAAATTGGACAGTAGAAGATTGGAAAAACGTTGCCTGGTCTGATGAGTCTCGATTTCTGCTGCGACATTCGGATGGTAGGGTCAGAATTTGGTGTCAACAACATGAAAGTATGGATCCATCCTGCCTTGTATCAACGGTTCAGGCTGGTGGTGGTGGTGTCATGGTATGGGGAATATTTTCCTGGCACTCTTTGGGCCCCTTGGTACTAATTGAGCATCGTTGCAACGCCACAGCCTACCTGAGTATTGTTGCTGTGAAGGCCATCCCTTTATGACCACAACGTACCCAACATCTGATGGCTACTTTCAGCAGGATAATGCGCCATGTCATAAAGCTGGAATCATCTCAGACTGGTTTCTTGAACATGACAATGAGGTCACTGTACTCAAATGGCCTCCACAGTCACCAGATCTCAATCCAATAGAGCATCTTTGGGATGTGGTGGAACGGGAGATTCGCATCATGGATGTGCAGCCGACAAATTTGCGGCAACTGTGTGATGCCATCATGTCAATATGGACCAAAATCTCTGAGGAATGCTTCCAGCACCTTGTTGAATCTATGCCATGAAGAATTGAGGCAGTTCTGAAGGCAAAAGGGGGTCCAGCCCGTTACTAGCATGGTGTACCTAATAAAGTGGCTGGTGAGTGTATATCTATCTCTCTGTCATAGGTCACAGTATACATTTAACTCTCTGTAAGGGGGCACCGAATATATATTGCTCTCTGTAAGGGGGTACAGTATATATCTATCTCCCCATAATGGGGCACAGTATATATCATTCTCTGTAATAGGGCACATTAAATATTTGTGTCCCATTACAGAGATATATACTGATGCAGGATCATATCTTGGTTAATCTCTGAGCTAAGTGGTTTTGCTGATAGAACAGATATAACATTATGATAATGAAGCTCTGTCGCTTCTATAGCTCCTTCAGCCCTGTGTTATGGGCTTCTCCTAGCAGGAGAGTTTTTCTCTGCTGGAGTGAATATGCAATCACTGTTTTCCCTGCCAGACAGAATAATCAACTGCTGCGCCATCCCCCAGCTGCTGTGTATGAGTGATCCAGCTCATGTTCACTAGTCATGTCTTGACTAAGCTCCATTTGTAAACCAAGCACCCGTCTGTAATGTAGTTATGTCAGCCAGTCTGACCCAGCTTTCCCAAGCTCCTGAATGTTATTATTGTTTTTTCAGCAGAACCACTCAGCACAGGAGTTAACCAAGATATGATCCTGCATCAGTGTAGCTACAGCTGTCTCAAGTTTAATACTCAAGAGGCCTGTTGTGGCCATATTCAATATTCAAGATATTGGCCACAGCACTTGACAAAGTAGGCCCTGGACTCCCTTTCCTTAGCACTGTGACCAGACCCCATACGGAATTGCTGCCACTACTGCCCTAATAGCTGTGCTCTATATATACACATATACCTACCCTTACAAATGAGCATCCTGACATACAGTATACAAGGTATATATAATCACCCGTAATAACATTATATACTATCACCATGCAAATAAAAATAGCTTGTGTCTAAAGACCCCTTTAAAGTAACCTCTTCTCGCCGCAGCCCTTTTTCGTTTTTGCGTTTTCATTTTAGAAGATTGGAAAAACGTTGCCTGGTCTGATGAGTCTCGATTTCTGCTGCGACATTCGGATGGTAGGGTCAGAATTTGGCGTCAACAACATGAAAACATGGATCCATCCTGCCTTGCATCCACGGTTCAGGCTGGTGGTGGTGGTGTCATGGTGTGGGGAATATTTTCCTGGAACTCTTTGGGCCCCTTGGTACTAATTGAGCATCGTTGCAACGCCACAGCCTACCTGAGTATTGTTGCTGACCATGTCCATCCCTTTATGACCACAATGTACCCAACATCTGATGGCTACTTTCAGCAGGATAATGCGCCATGTCATAAAGCTGGAATCATCTCAGACTGGTTTCTTGAACATGACAATGAGTTCACTGTACTCAAATGGCCTCCACAGTCACCAGATCTCAATCCAATAGAGCATCTTTGGGATGTGGTGGAACGGGAGATTCGCATCATGGATGTGCAGCCAACAAATCTGCGGCAACTGTGTGATGCCATTATGTCAATATGGACCAAAATCTTTGAGGAATGCTTCCAGCACCTTGTTGAATCTATGCCACAAAGAATTGAGGCAGTTCTGAAGGCAAAAGGGGGTCTAACCCGTTACTAGCATGGCGTACCTAATAAAGTGGCCGGTGAGTGTATATCTATCTCTCTGTCATAGGTCTCAGTATACATCTAACTCTCTGTAAGGGGGCACCGAATATATATTGCTCTCTGTAAGGGGGCACAGTATATATCTATCTCCCCATAATGGGGCACAGTATATATTATTCCTTGTAATTGGGCACATTAAATATTTGTGTCCCATTACAGAGATATATACTGATGCAGGATCATATCTTGGTTAATCCCTGAGCTAAGTGGTTTGCTGATAGAACAGATATAACATTATGAAATGAAGCTCTGTCGCTTCTATAGCTCCTTCAGCGCTGTGTTATGCGCTTCTCCTAGCAGGAGAGTTTTTCTCTGCTGGAGTGAATGATGCATTCACTGTTTTCCCTGCCAGACAGAATAATCAACTGCTGCGCCATCCCCCAGCTGCTGTGTATGAGTGATCCAGCTCATGTTCACTAGTCATGCATGTCTTGACTATGCTCCATTTGTAAACCAAGCACCCATCTGTAATGTAGTTATGTCAGCCAGTCTGACCCAGCTTTCCCAAGCTGCTGAATGTTATAATTGTTTTTTCAGCAGAACCACTCAGCACAGGGGTTAACCAAGATATGATCATGCATCAGTGTAGCTACAGCTGTCTCAAGTTTAATACTCAAGAGGCCTGTTGTGGCCATATTCAATGTTCAAGATATTGGCTACAGGCCTTGACAAAGTAGGCCCTGGGTTCCCTTTCCTCAGCACTGTGACCAGACCCCATACGGAATTGCTGCCACTACTGCCCTAATAGCTGTGCTCTATATATACACATATACCTACCCTTACAAATGAGCATCCTGACATACAGTAAACAAGGTATATATAATCACCCGTAATAACATTATATACACTAAACACCCTGAGTAAATTATTATATACTATCACTGTGCAAATAAAAATAGCTTGTGTCTAAAGACCCCTTTAAATTAACCTCTTCTCGCCGCAGCCCTTTTTCGTTTTTGCGTTTTCATTTTTCACTCCCCACCTTCAAAAATCTATAACTTTTTTATTTGTACATGTACGGAAGACCCGAGGCTGTCATGGCGACATTTCGCTAATGCCTGATGAAGTCATGTGCCGGCACTTTTTTAAAACCGCCGGCGGCAAAGCTGGGTTAACACTCACGATCGGTGCTAGCAGTGACCCCGGGTGTTACCGGTAAGCCTTTGCTGCAATATGCTGCAAAGACTTACCGGCTATGGAGAGGACTCAGCCCGTGAGCCCTCTCCATGCACCCGCACACAGCATGTGAGGTACTATTACGTCACATGTCGGTAAGGGGTTAAATATTTTGTAGTCATGACACAAACTAATAGTCAAAACTTTGTGCATCTACTCTTGTCAGTAAGTAGGACATTTTTGAGCACAATGTGACAGGCACTTGGAGCTATTGTACCCTGTCACAAACATAAACATTTGAATAACTTTTTTATTTTCTGTATGCAGAGCTGTAGGAGGGCTTTTTACACATTTTACTGCCCAGGATCTGTATTTAATACCCCATGCTATGTATTGGGAGGCTGGAAAAAAATGCTAGATGCAGTACATCTAAAACTGATAAAAATGCAGTTTTGCCATTTTCTTGTGGGGTTCATATTCATAGCTTTCAGTGTACAGTTCTAATAACACCTCTCTTTTAGTTTTTTGGGACAGTATGGATTTATGAGTACGTGTATCTGGCTTATCATGCTTGATTTTGATGATTTTCATCACTATGTATTCAAATTTTATATGTGGCAAAACAACAAAAAGCGGCAATTCCTGGAAGTTAATATTTCCATCACTGGGTTCACCGCAGGGGTTAATCATTTTTATGTTTTAATGAATGAGACATTTGCGGATAATTGTGCTAGGGAAAGAAGGGTGATTTTAACTTTTACATTTGTTTTAACGGTTTTTTTTTTGTTTATTTACCTATTCTTATAGGCCCCCCAAGGGTACTTGAATCCTGAGGGGTCTAATCACTGATACAATATACTGCAATAGTACAATATTGCAGTATATTGGAAATTAACTGGATGTGTGAGCCCTCTCCATACCATACCACATGTTGTTAAAGGGTTAAAATAAAAATATAAATAGTTCATTATTTACCCAGAATACCACGTTTTGGTTGTCTCTGTAGAGCCTTAGCGTTCACAATAGCATTGGTGGCTCCACTAAGAGTGTCCCTTGTAGAGTCCATAAAAAAGCACTGATGGGAAAAATAATGAACACTGGAATAATGGAAGCCAAATTGAACCCCTTTAGAGTCAAAGGAGTCTTTTGGGCTCTGTTGGTGTCAGTTATTAGACAGCTGAAGGGATTTGATTTTTTTTACAAAACTTTCTGCTTTAAGAGCAGAACAGATGATACTCCAGTGCTGTGTGCACCAAGCCTTACTTTAAATAGCAATCACATAACAATACTACTTTTTGTGGACATACTGGGGTGTTTACTGGGGATTTGTCTTTTTGATTATTTCTAGATGTAGATATATACTGTAACAATCTTTAATGCTCCTTTAGATATTAGGTGGATAAGCTATGCCCACTAGAGGGTGCTGACAACTTATCAAACACTTTACAGCACTGAAATAGTTTAACACTGGGGCCCTGACAATCCCACATACCTAATAACATCTCCGAGGACATGTTGTAATTTTGTAATATCTTACCTGAAGGGTTGGTCTCTTACTGTATGTATCAGCACTCTCTATGTATAACCAAAGATAACGTTGTCTGTCTCTGACACATCTAGCTATGGTATAGAAAGTGAAATGATATAAATGAATAAAAATAATTATACTAAATGTTATAACATAAAGCCATTAAAGAAGGTGAACCCTTGGGTGGGCCCCTGAATCACAGTGGATCTCCAGGCCACAGCCCTCTGCATGACTATTGCTTGGCACAATGCGCTCACATTACTAGATATAGATAGGTAGTGTAAAGCATCTTGGACCAGCCTATGCACCCTATAATAAATTTGGTTGATTATTTAACAAGCCACCCAGCTATGATTACAAGCGGGTATGTGCCATATCAAATGTTGTAATATTCCACAGTTACCTGTATATAGGTATGTAAATGCTTGACAGAGCCAAGAAGGATTTATAAAAATAGGTGTTTATCGCATACATGTCCCGGATTGAGCGGAAGAGACCAAAATTTTTTGTACTGTCCCGTCTTCCAAGGTAGTGGGAGTTATGACCCTGGCCGCAATGCATCCTGCGTCCTGGACATATCTTCAGAGGGACAATGAATTGTTAAACTTGGGGGACATTAGAGGACATCTACCACTAGGATGAAAGACTGTATGCAAATGTGTCTGAGGGGTTCAAGGCTTAATAGGTGTTAATGGAACCTGGAGCCCCTCAGGTTCATTTGCATACAGTCTTTCATCACAGTGGTAAATGCCCTTTAAAGCTTATATCCCCATTCAGCATAATTTTTATTTTCCCACGTTTCCAGAAATAGATGGACCAATGTTCTGGTCCAATAGAGGCCTTTCAGGTTTCCCGGAAAGGTATTCAGTGTGACAGGGAGCTTCAAAGTTCTGACAATCTTCAGGAGATGAGGTACGAAGAGGAAATAAATGGGGGAAGCTAACGTGGGGCGCTAATAAGCCAATTCATTTAGGAGTATCTCAAATGGTGATAAATTGTTGAAATTACTCCAGATTACTGATTAAATGAACATAATTGAATTTATTGAAACAATCATTGAACAAAAAAGTGGCATATTAAAACACAATTGTCTCAGATCAGCCTCCTAGGTCTTCTGGAGAATGATCTCACAACATCTCCTACTAGCAAAGAAATGTCATGTATCCTTTATCACACTCATGAGCTAATAGCTGTTCAGGAAATACAGTCAACTCCTCCTACTGTTAGGGAATTGAGGGTTTATTTTAATGATGCTATACATATTGAAAGGGGAGTATATAAAAAGGGGGGGCAATGAGTAGATTTCTGGATTCTTGAATTAAAACACTGGGGCACATTTACTAATTTACTAAGATTGTGCACCAGAAATCATGAATCTGTCGCTTCCCTGCACTGGCCCGACAAAGTTTACCATCTTTTTTGCGGTGCACCTTTAACATACGGCAAGTTAAATACGGCACGCCCCCTAAATTGTGTCGCGAGGAGGCCAGCGCACCTGCGCCACAAGAGGGTCGTGTGCGAAGACACTTCTTAAATACCTGTGCAAGCAGTTTAAGCCTAGAAGAAGCTGCACAGTCTGACAAAAGTGCAGCGCAAATCCATTATTGACTCAATGGGGCATATTAACTATGAACAGTTTGCCTGTGCATAGTGCAGGGTGCGCCAGATTCAGGATTTCTGGTGCCGTTCTTCATGAATCTGGCACTTCCTCCCTGCACTGCCCCGACATAGTGCACCACTTTTTTTGGTGCACCTTTAGCATAGGGCGTGCGGTACATTTCTGTTGGACTATGCATGTTAAATCTGACGCACGGTCTGACTTAGCAACGGAACGCCCCCTTCAGTCAGAAATTTGTGCACATGATGACTAGTGCAGCTGCGACACAAAACGGTTGCCTATCTTAAATACCTGTGCAAGCAGTTTTCACCTAAAAGAATATGCAAAGTGAATGTCCACCAGAAAACTGGCGCACAGTCATAGTATATGGGCACTATTTGGGTTTACCTGTTCCAGATAAGATTCATTAAAGCAAACCCGTCTTCAGGAATGTCATTTTTAACTGGTGACTGGTTCCAATAGCCTATGCTATGCTGATAAAAAATGCCTTTGTCAGCATTTTGAATCATTGTAGTAGTTTGTATCAGTTTAATTCACATTACCTGGCTCCCTTCCAGCACCAGGTGGGGAGTCTCCGGGGAGGGGCAGCTGCAGCCGTTGTATACAACTAGTCGATTATAATATAGGCGATTTGGGTGGTAGCCTAGGGGGCTATGGCCACCCAAGCCACCCACCAATTTTTATACTGAGAAGGACCTTGACCTATAAAATTGTGATTCTACTACAATATATAGGAAGTGAATTCTGGACTTGTAGGGGTTATAATAAACATGCAGCCCAGGGCCCATGGCAGTATTAATCCATCCCTGGTGTGTGCCTGTATGTCCTCATGTATTCTTCCTCTCCTCCTCATCATCTCCCTCCCCTACTCAATGCACATGACAGGAAGTGGGGAGGAGTGAGGGTGCTGCATAAGTGTGGAGAAGAGGAGACTGACACGGGCACACACAGGTCGCAGCTGCCCTTTCCACGGGGGGGGGGGGGGGGGGGGCAATGTGATTGACAATGGCTAAACATGCCATTTCTGGTGAAAGGTTCCCTTTAACACTACAGCAACATGTCCTTGTCAGTGTGAATGTTGACTGTAGAGTGTTGCCTAAGGTTTACATGCAAATATTGGTGTTCCCACTGTATAGTCAGGATGGGGCCATAACAGACATGTGTGAATTATAGTCTATTTTGTGGGCTGTACCTGGAAAGCAAGAGAGTTGCTTCTTCATGAATAAGAAGGGGGGGTGAGTTTTTTGTCAGTTTGTGTTTTTGTCACTTTTTGCTTGTACATAAAAATGGATGGAAAGAGATTAATAAAAAAAAAATATTTGATTAAAGGGGGGCTGTTATAGGAGAGAGGGGACTTTGAAAAGGGGAGCTTCTGCAAGAAAGGGGGATTCTAACCAGGGGGGCTACTGGAGAAAAGGGGTTATTTAAGGAAACCTACCACTTAAATGTAGTAGTTCTAAGACACATATACATGGCACCAGCTCAGGGTGAGCTGTTGCCGGAGCATATTTTTATTAGAAGAATAAACCGCTGTATCACCTATTTACAAGTTATATCAACATTTATCTCGGCGCACCGCTCAGGGTGAGCTGGTGCCGGAGCATATTTTTATTAGTAGAATAAACCGCTGTATCACCGATTTACAAGTTATATCAACATTTATCTCGGAGCACCGCACTAGCGCACGGCGCACCATGCACACACCCGATTCTGAAGTGCTGGAGAGCATTTAATTCAATTAAATACATTTATCCCTAGCCTGAGATTTGAACCTACAACCTCTGGTGCTTCTATTTTTCGACTGTTTTTTTGGCGCAAATTTTGGTGCCAAAATAAAGAGCAGTTAAAAGGTGTTCTTGGAAGTTCTATTTCACATTCATGAATGTGGCAACAGTTCTAATCATTTTTGTTTGTGCACGAATTCATTAATCCCTTGCACAAAACAGAAATCACACTGAAAAGTATAGCATGCTTGCTGCACCCAAATTAATAAATGCTTCCCCCACTGTGTTTGGATCAGTAAGTGTCTCTGGCTTATCATGCTTGAATTTGATGATATATTTACTTTAAAGTTCTATTAACATATTCAAGTGTAAGGCATTGTTTAAAATTTAATTCAGGTTTGAAAGTATTGAAAAGATATAAAACTGTACAGTTCCCATTTGTATGTTGATAAAAGTTCACATCAATGGCCCACAGTTATTTAAGTGTTGGCTCCAATTATCTGTCTGACTCTGCACTGAAAAGAATGAGCAAACGGTTTGCACATGTATTTATAAAGAGCCTGCGTCATTTTTGTGTCGCGGCTGCACTGTGTCCGACAAGACAGAAAAAAATGTGCACCTAAAGGAACGTATTAATGCTTAGTTAGAGTTGGTGGCACATTTATTACTGACATGCGACAAAATTCTGTCTGCGCCACAGTTTTGCAGCATAAACAAAGTGCACTAAGAAAATGGTTGACACTTCCATAGCGATGCTGGGGGCGCTAGATTAATGAAGACCGTGCACCAGTTTTGATTTATCTGGAGAACACAGCACAATACACAGGAAAACTTCACATAGTATAGACTACTTTCGATAAATGTGGGCCATTGTCTTAATTATTGACCTGCAGCTCTTGCTAGTACTATATAGTGACCAAATGGTTCAGGATATCAGCTCATATCTTGGTACAGCACAAGATGGAATGGGGATTCTGCAGTGAAGTTTTTTCATTCACAATAATATGCTTCAAATGTATATACGATCTAAGAGTTCTAAATACACTCTTTATAAACATATTATACTTTGAGTTGAAATTTAATGGGTAAACTGTTCCATATTTCTGGCATAAACCAAGCCAAAAAATAACATTCCTCACACTATATTTTCCAAATCACTTCTTAAAGACAATTTTATGACTTGTACAACAAATGGTGTGACTTGCTGGAAAAGGAGTATGACTTCTAAGAAAATAAGTATGCCAAAAAATAATACAAATAATGACAATATTTTGGCACATTTTTTGATACCAACTAATATGAACTATAATGTTAGAGCAGATAGTTTTTATTATAGTCAAATTCAGGCTCGAACTGGCCTGAACACGGGCAAACAATTCCACAGGTTCATCCCTAAAGAAAGTGGCCCCCCAGGCCCCAGCTCCTGCATTGTTTAATGGTACATGGGAATTTTTCTGTTTTAGGAACTTTCAATTGGTGTCAGGTAATATTTGCATGTACTGTCGCTATGTTGTGGTAGATCAGAACAGCAACTCAGAGTATGCGAGCTTGCAAATAACGGTACACTAAAAACATAATATTTATTTGATATGCATTAAAAAATTACCCAAATATTGGGCAAAACATTACCAAAGTCTTATTAAAAATAACCAGCTGACAACCAGGAGTATCAGGGAAAAATTAGAAAAGTAAGGAAAAAGTGCATGTTACCGCACCTGATGATTCAGCATGTGTACAGGCGGGTAGTCAAAAAGCAGAATGCTCACAGGATATAAATTCTCAATTGATGACAGTCCTATTCAATGATACATGTCTCTGGTACACTGTCCCTAGTATCCCCAATTATTAGACTCCTGCCCTTACAAGGGCAGTTCCAAGTACTGACACCTATCCAAACCCTGCATCCCTTGTGGGAATGCATTTTATTGGAGATCCCTCGGCATCCCAGTCCCATGCAGCATCGGTCACTGTGATAAATCTGTCACACTGTCTAACTTTACACTCTTTGACTATGACCCAAATGCTTATGTTTGATAAGGAAACAGTAGGACACTATAATAATCAAAGCTAAGCACCCTTGTCGTGAGCTTAATATATAGGTACAGTGGGGGACATTTGTCAGGACTTTTGCATACCGGAACTGAAATAATCACAATTCCTTGAAAACCATCAGGAATTGCAATTATTTCCCCCTTTATGCCCCCTGCATGCCGGTTGGGGGGGCCTGGCCAGTGGCAGAATGCCCTGGTGCAGGGTATTTGGAGCGCTTGTTATAACCTTCATTAAAGCCTGATCAGAAGCTTGTATTGGCACAATTCTACATCAGATAGGGCCAGAGCAGAATTTAAGAAAGATGCATGATTATGGCCTAAATAGAGGTCTACAGCACCCAGCTGTGTCACACCGTGACCAAGCCAGGCAACCACTGTGCCTAATATTGGACATGTCCTATATTATGCTGTATTACGGTGAAAGTCACTTGGCTTTGAATGGAGAGGGGAGGTATGAGGAGAGCGTAGCCCTCCTCTCTGCTGCACCTGGATGTATGTTTACCTCGGTTATGGCATGGGCAGGCATACGTTTGCGTGCATGAGGCCATACACAGAGTTCATACCCAGCAGATAAATGAGGAAAGGAGGCTATAATAATTTACCTTTGTAAGGAGATATCCATGAAAAGACGGTGTGTAAGTACGGTAGTTAGGTCCTTAGACAGTCATCATCTTCTGCTCTTCTATTGGCACTTGTGTGAGTAAGGGAGGAGAATAGCTGATTTAAACATTGCTAAAAGCAGAAAGAAAAGGAAGGAAAAATACTATCATCTGCAGCATTGATTTTATTCTGTTTAGTTACACTTTACTCCCTAGTTCACTATCTATATATAAAATTGAAGGCATCAGGAAAGCATCTGGAGTCTTTCATATATACTGGCTCATGTTTAGCTGTCCACCCTCCAGGATCTGCTCTAAACAAGTATATCAGCAGAACTGCCAAGTTTGTAAGTGTCCACGTTAGGGGCTAATGCCAAAATGTTATCATATGGTGTTCATTACAATGACTGCACCATGATGTGGATTCCAGTGGGTGATATGTTTACAACATGTTAGATTAGGTAACAAATATAACCCAAAATCCATCCAAGTAACAAAAGAAAAAAAATAGTTTTCACATACGTTGGCATTTCTGCAACTACAACTTCCAGCAAATAAAACCAATAATCTGATATTCATTTGCTAAACATTTTATTACCTGTGTAGATCATTAGGAGAATCGCAGCTGGTGATTCTAATGATGATTTAACGTTTCTTTTTTTACACATGTATGTGTGTTGTACGGTATATGGTATAGCAAAAACAATCCTGCTCACATCCATGTAGGCAAAAATGTAATGCAAGACATAATCCGTCAGTTTAAGAAGAGCAAGCATCCAGCCCTGGACAACCCTCTAACGTGGAATAAGAACTTTCAACCCAGGTATCTTCTGCTCTGTAGTAAAGTTCTAAAAACTGTGGCCCAGATTTATCAATAGTCTGGGAGTAAAGCTCTATGTGCAGTTTACCTCTTGAATGTGCAGGGTGCACTAAATAATTCAATGCTGGCGCACGGTCTTTTAACCCCTTAAGCCACCTAGACGTTGGGGAACTTTGGTCAACGCTGGCAACAGGTTCTACACCAACGCAAGGATACTTACAACAGCAACGTACTTGTGAGACTGTATCCGTTCTCACATGTATTCTTCCATGTCTTCAGTTAGTTTTCCTCGCTCTTTTAACTCCCATAGGGTGTGGGCGCTGGCTCTCTTTGCCTCTGAACAGTAAGTGTGTTCAAGCCTATCAATCCTCACTTGGTGCTATATTGCCCTGTATGCCCTGCTCTCCAGCACCTAAGCAAAGGTTCCTAGTCCTGCTGTATGGTGTCCCTGTTGCTGCTGACTGCTCATGTTTGACTTGGCTGGTTCTCTGGCTATGTTGCTGATCTGTGTTCTTCTGCGTATGACCCCGGCTTGTTTCTGTTCCTGTGCTGATCTGCATGAAAGGGTGAAAACTAGACAGGCTCATTGATAACACTCTTAGTGATGGCCCAAAGTCAAACTGGTAGTATAGCGCGGTACACAACCTGCTGCTTGTTACACATAAATTTTTGCGTACAGTCAGAGCTGAATTTATGACTAGGCACCGTGAACATGGGACCACAGAATCTAATTGAGCAGGTGCCATGTGCTCCCTGCCTGCTCCACAAACTACTCTAGGGGAATAACCAGGTGAATGTGTATTTTTTTAACTGTTATCTACTGGGGGCAGCACTGTGACTATTGTGGGAAAGCACTATGACTCCTGGGGGCAACACTGATTAGTGGAGGCAGCACTGATTATTGGGGGCAGCCCTGTGACTACTGGGAGCAGCATTGGCTACTGGGGGCAGTACTAGCTACTGGTGGCAGTACTGTGACTATTGGGGGAAGTAGTATGGCTACTGGGAACAGCAGTGACTAATGGGGGCAACCCTATCTACTGGGGACTGGGTTACTGGGTGCAACAATGGCTATTACTGGGGGAGGGAGTACTGGCTACTAGGGGCTGCCTGGACTAATAGGGGTTGCACTGACTACTGGCAGCACTGTAAATACTGGGGCAGCCCTGGCTGCTTGGGGAACATTGTCTACTGGGGAGACTTGGCTTCAAAGGGAAACACTGGGGCTCATTTACTAAGGGGCCGAATCGCTGGGTTTCCCGAATATTACTGTTTTGCACTGTTTGTCAATGAATTGCCCCGGGTTTATGGCACACACGATTGGATTGTGTCACATCGCGCCGGCTTGCATGCGACGGAAATCGGGGGGCGTGGCCGTTGGAATTTAAAAAAGAATTTGTGTCGCTTGACACGCACTTACATGCATCGGGAAGAAGAAGGTGAACTCCGGCGGACCTCGGCGCAGCATCGACACTTACTGGATATAGGGGGCACGACCTTAGTGAATCCCGGCAGACCGGAATCCTCGTCGGAGAACGGGCCACTGGATCTCTAATGGACAGGGTAAGTAAATGTGCCCCACTGTGTCTAACAGGCGCATCACTGTGACTACTTGAAGCAGCACTGACTTCTCTGGGCTTCACTGTGACTATTGGTTACTATAGAGCAGTGATGGTGAACCTTTTAGAGATCGAGTGCCCAAAATGAGACCCAAAAACCATTAGCTTTTCCCAAAGTGCCAACACGGTAATTTAGGCAGTAACAAACTTATTGCCACCAGAATCTTTGAGCTCCAATCCGACACCTTTTCACTCTTCGGACAGGACGAAGCAGCACAAGATGGGTCACTTTAAAATAGCAGGGCACTACTTGGACTGCCTGAGACTGCAGGAAGATGCCATGTATGGCAAACTCTGTTCCTGGGAGACAGCCGTGTGCCCACAGAGATGCCTTCGAGTGCCATCTCTGGCACCAGTGCCATAGGTTCGCCACCACTGCTATAGAGCATAGCTGTGACTATTGCCAATGTAGGGGCATAATCGTGATTTTTAGGGTAACAAAAGAACACTATAGAATTTTTAAATTTGTTATATGTAGGCTGATGAAGATGATGATAAAATGAGAAACCTAACTTTTTTTGTGTTGCTTAATCTTCAATATTGTTGTGTGCAACACAAATGTGGCGCAGACACTTCTTAAATACCTGTGAAAGCAGTTTGCACCTAAAAGAATGTTCGAAGTCCACCAGAAAACTGGCACATGGCCCTTAGTTAAAGTGTAAAACATAGTAAATAGAGTGAAGTATCCTGAAGCAGTTTTTGAATCTAATGCTAACAGTGGATCTTTGGAGAGACTCCTTCTAGGTACAGAGCTGCTCTCTTCTAGTAACATGCTGGGGGTTATGGGCAAAGATTGACGGCACCAATTATGGAGAGTGCCTAGGGCAGCATCAACACTAAATACTGCCCTGAGTGACATAATGATAACACTTTTATTAATTCTTTCATACAGGGCTTTACTTTAAACCTTCCATCATACTGAAATTATTTCAAAATATGTCTCCATTTAAATGCCCCAGTTGCGTTTTTGAATGGTTCGATATTTACTTTATATATGGTACCAACCAAGCTATAAATCACCGTGTCTTTGATGAGGTATGGAACAGTCTCACAGGCTTCAGATGTCTCCCCCCATAATGCAATCTGGATTTTGCTATTGGAGTGCAGTATCCTATATTGATTTTTGAATACTACTGCGTTGCCCTTTCTTACTTCAGTCTGCATATGAATGTGGCAATGTGAGGCATTTATTTCACTTTATATTGCTGTCTTACGCTTGGCAGTTGTTCTAGACGAGTCTCTATGGAAGGTGGTGATCCAAAGCACAGCATAAATAAGTCCTTAACTTAAAAGGCTGGAATCATACAAAATTGGTTCACAGATTTTATTGAAGTTGTTGGGCTGGTTGTGTTAATATAAAACTGTAAATGTGCTGGCACAAAAAACCTTTGGAAATATCAGGCAAATATAACATTGCAAGGTTTCAATTTTACACATAGAGACAGATATAACTCTGTAGTATGGCCAAGAGTTAGTTTATTATGGTAATTGAATTGGGTGCACTTTGGGAATTACTCAGATGACAACATGTATTGGGAACACACTCAGCGCCCTCCATTTTGCACCTGATAACCCATTTCTTGTTGGGGTCTTTTCTTGAGTTGGTTCTAAAAGGTTGCTTCAGTAATGCCTTCTCCCCCTCCACTGCCCTGGTTCAGAGAGCTGTAGTGGGGCATATCCGTGACATATAGACATTTTTTCCTTATGAAATAAGGACAGGACTGGAACAAAGCAACTAAAAACCGGGAGCAGGATTCAGAGCACCAGGTATGTTGACAATAAATGCTTAATATATATTGGAAATTTGCCACAGATGCTTGTCCAAAACCCCTTTCCAAAGCTCTATATGCAGAGGAGGGAAGCAAAGAATGGAAAAAGGCATCAGCAGGAAGGGGTTAATCTGGTGATTTTCATTTTGAATGTTTTTTTTAAGTTGTTTGTTTTAGAAAGTTTTAGATACTGCATGTAATTCATTTGTTTTCTTTTGGCTTTTTCCAGATATTAGAGAAGTTACTATTTGTTCTTTTTTATCCACTTAAAATTCTCGGAGCCCTGCCTTTACATTGCATTTATCCAAACTTTTCAATAATTTACAAACTCTCACCCATAAACAATGTTTCACATAGTGTACAGATGGAGTATTTCTAGATGTTATTTTTAGAGCAGGACATGATAAAACACTGTTTATTTTTGAAGATTAAAGTGAAATATTTTAAGTGAAATTCAATGCAAATTATTGATGAGGTTTAACATTGTACTGGTGGCTAATACTGTATCGCTGTATGCCATAAATTTATATTTATTCTGTTTGATACAGACAGATTGCAATACAAATTGTGTAGTTCTCCATTACAAACTATCAAGCTTCTAGAGGCCCTCCGGAGGGATGCTCTATAAGGAGGAAGCATGCAAGGCATTACTGTATGTAGCTCCAATTTTCCACATCAAGGGACAACATTGTATGTTGTTTTAACCTATTCATAAAACATCCTTGTGGAGGTAAATACATGTGTGTTCTAAAGCACACATGGACTGGAAAAGCTTCAATCTTGGGTATTTATCCCCTTTAGGCACAGACATCAAAGGAAGATGGCTTCCTCTGTCACAATCTAGCTATGTCCTAGCTTATGCAAAAAAACCTACAGGTCATGCAAAAAGGTTTTTTTTCCTAAAATGTTTTCACTGTGCAAAGTTAGGACATATGTGTTCATATTGTCCGAAAGAAAAAAAAGTTGAAATTATTTAAAAAAAAACTATTTAATATGTTATTTATGTTGTATGATAAATGCAACAAAATAGTTTAGTAAAAAAAAAAAAACAACGGTAGATTTGGGTAACTTTTCATCATAATTAGAGATGAGCGAGCACTAAAATGCTCGGGTACTCGTTATGACACCTCTTTACACACTTCCACTACGTCAAGAAGGTCATCATCACCCACAGACTGTGACTGGTGGAAAACCTGGGCATCGGAAAATTGCTCAGCAGCAACCGGACAAGTGGTTTGTGACTGTGGGAAGGGTCCAGGAAACAGTTCCTCAGAGTATGCCGGTTCAAATGCCAAATTTTCCTGGGTTATTGCCTAATAGAAATCCAACCCCTACTGAATTTTCCCACTTCGGCCTTTGCTATGGATATGTGCGCCACTAAGCGCAGAACACAGCGGTCGCAAGTCTCACTACAAATTGCTCAGAATTGGCAAGTACATGCACTGCAGAAACTAAAGCCACCAGCAGATCAACCAGAAATCAAATATATAGAACGCTACTGTAGGCTTCAAGAAGCTGTTTGTATTCTCCTATGGCTATTTTCTAGCCAAGTATCAAAGGAAGCACACTACTATGCCAGATGAGATGACACTGAGTTATTGCCTAATAGAAATCCAACCCCTACTGAGTTATTGCCTAATAGAAATCCAACCCCTACTGAATTTTCCCACTTCGGCCTTTGCTATGGATATGTGCGCCACTAAGCGCAGAACACAGCGGTCGCAAGTCTCACTACAAATTGCTCAGAATTGGCAAGTACATGCACTGCAGAAACTAAAGCCACCAGCAGATCAACCAGAAATCAAATATATAGAACGCTACTGTAGGCTTCAAGAAGCTGTTTGTATTCTCCTATGGCTATTTTCTAGCCAAGTATCAAAGGAAGCACACTACTATGCCAGATGAGATGACACTGAGTTATTGCCTAATAGAAATCCAACCCCTACTGAATTTTCCCACTTCGGTCTTTGCTATGGATATGTGTGCCACTAAGAGCTAAACACAACGGTAGCAAGTCCCCCTGCTAATTCCTCACAAAATGGTAATAGCTGCATACTGTGCCAGCAAACCAAGCCACAAGGCAAACAAGAAAAAAAAAAGAATACACGCAGCAGAACTCTCTCCTAACAGCATTCCAGAAACAGAGGATTGATTCACGCAAGCAGCGCGGGGCAGGGGCAGGCTAGTCTATTTCAGGGTTCACCTGATTCAGGCCAGCCCAACACTGCTATCGACGTGTAAGGGTACCACGGATGCGGTGGAGTGCAGAGTTCCGGCTTGTGATTGGCTCATTTCTGGCCGCCAAAAATCAAAACGGCGCGAAAAAGAGATGCCTTGTCTCGAGCTGGCCGAAGTTATAGTACGAGCAATGAGGCAGTTACGAGTGCGCTAATGCTAGAAACGAGCATCGCTTGGACGAGTGTGTTCGCTCATCTCTAGTCTGTACCATCAGTTGATTAAATATTGGGCAAGTTAATCTCTGGGGTTTAAAACGGATTCCTACAACCATAGATAAGTTCAGATAAGTGGTTGTTTCGCCCAAATGGTTGTACTTTTTTGGGGGGTTTTCATAAAGGGAAAGGGAGGAGGAACTCGGCTCAAAAGTAAACTTCACTCCAGTAGGTAAAAATCGAAGAGACTTTTATTGAAGCTATACAAAACAACATGATAAACGGGCCTATTTGGCCAGGGGTAGCGGAGAAGGGTCCCTGGGAATACCTACGCGTTTATGATAAACTCTGTATCCTTTTCATGGTAGTGAAGGGCAGAATGACTAACTTATATATGGACATCAGAAGGGTCACACCGCAACGAGGGCAATTCAGCTCGAAGGGGAGGGAGTGATCCGGAACATAAAACTTTAACAAACTTTTTTACAAAAATTGTTTACAACCATCACATAAATGGTTAAGATAAGAATAGTTATGCATAAATTGTAAAGAGAGCAAATAACATGTTTTGATGAATGATGCAAATTCAGCAGTTTATATCGAAGATTAAATCCAAACATTGTTTAAAACCAGGGAAACAAGAGCGTGAAGAAAAAAAAGCAAGTGTAGGGGTTCAATGTTAGTTGAAACAGCTGGATTTTTCGCCGTCACATAACACGCGAAGAACTGGAGATCCTTTTCTATGCCCAGGCACAAAAATTAAATGCCAGTCAAACAAATTAGGGAAGTGTGGCGAGAGAGAAAAAGGTTGGGGTAACGGCCAGGGAACACCTGTACAAACTGATCTTGGTGTTTCTAAGTCACGAGGAGATTGTCTCCTGAGCGGGTTTTAGGGCACCGCTCGTACAACCTACGTATGGGACCCTGCGGTTTCACAGTATCTAATGTACACAACATATTTCGTATTACAGTTTATGTAACTTGAATATTGTACTTCTGCTGTTGGAAACTAGATGAAAAAAAAACGGGCTGGAGTAGCATGAGTGAAAACAAGTGAATGTATTATGGAACAGGGGAACAAATCAAAAGGGTCGGGGAAAAAACGGTCTTTCCAGGGCGGGGGAAGGCGGGAGGGAAGGTGGGGACTAGGAAAGAGGTAGAGGGGAACAGAACATGAGGAGAAGAAGCTGGGAGGGCGATTCAAGGCGCGGGGAAAAAAGAGAAGGACGGGTGCTGGAGGGACAAAAAAGGGGAGACTGAGACAGATGATCGGCGGTACAGACGGTCGGTAAGGAGTTGTGAATGATCTTGGTAAATTTGGGGGACTAGGGTAAATGTAAGATGGGGGAGAAAAGTAATGTGGGCACAGAGGTATGGTGTGAGGAAAGAGTGGAGGAGGGAGGGGGGGACGGGGAGGGAAACAAGAGACAGGCGGACGCCGGTGAAGGGGACAAAGAGGGGAGAAGAAAGAGAACCAGTGGCCAGGATAACGGAGGGAAGAGGCTGGGCCCCACAGCAGAGTTTGAATGGGGCCCACCATTAACCTTAAAATAGATGGTATATTATACATATTCTGTAAAATCACACACATTTACTATATTATACCACCGTATTAAAGTTTTATCTTAATTACACACATTAATACACTCTACAGAGGACTAGTCACCAATAAAAAAAGGCCACTAGAAGCTGCTTACTAAGTAACATAGAAATCATACAATAGTATTATACACCCTACATCATATACAACATCTGGCGGCATATGACAAACACACATACAGTATTAAACATCAAAATCATTTACACACAGATACATACACACATACAGTATATACACACTCAGCATATATATAAACACACATACAGTATATACACACCATGTGCAATCATTTAGTCACACAGATACCAGACACACATATAGGAATTACACATCATAAATTATTTACCACACAGAGAAAGACACACATACAGTATGTAAACATCAAACATCATTTCACACAACAGAACATAACACATATAGTGATATAAACATCATAAATCATTATACACACAAAGGATACAGACACACAACAGTATATACACATCATAATCATTTACACACAGATACAGACCACACATACAGTATATACACATCAACATCATTACAGAACAGTTATAGACAAACATTTACAGATATACACATCTACATCATTTAACACACACAGATGCAGACACACAATACAGTATATACACATTCATACAATAATTTGACAGGACACCAGTTATAGACACCATCCAGTATAAACATCATACATCATTTACAACACAGATGCAGGACACACATACAGTATATTACACATCATACATCATACACAACCCATATATAGAATATACAGACACCCATACAGTATAAAACCTCATACATCATTGACAGTATATACACATCATACATCATTACACACAGATACCGACCACACATACAGATAATACACATCATACATCATTTACACACAGATACAGACGAAACATTACAGTCTAGTACACATATACATCATTTTACACCCAGTATACCACGCGACTCATCCCATATACCCCTCATACCGCATTACAGTATTATACCATATCTGCATATTTACCACACACACAGATACAGACACCCATACAGCGTGGCTAGATGTGTAGCAACATGTGCATGTAACTGGTCGTTCAAATGTGAACGTCTAGGAATTCATTACGGAACATCTGCCCCCCTTTACACTCGCGAGTTATCCTAGTCCCCACCGCCCCAGCCACCCTATTTTGGCCCGTTCCTTGCTTGCGCCCCAGTCGACGTTTGGCCCGTCTGCCTTGACTCTCATTATGTTGTGTGAGGTGGTGCTTCAGAGCGCTGCCTCCACGGACCGGGTGTACTACCCCGACCTGTTCTGACACACCGGGCAACCCGGTTTATCCCCCCTCCACACCAACACGACCCCACATTTTTCGCATTAGCTCAGTGGTTACCCCGGCCCCTCTCGCGCTAGTGCACGCGGCCTCGGTCGTCACCGGATGTGCGGGCTAGTATGATGCTGTATGTCGAAAATGCTGGTCCGCAACCAAGCCCTAGGTAGGATGAGCACCTGGCCCTAGACTCGAGGAGCACCCCCAGGACGTACGGGTTGTAATGAGAAAAAAGCGGCTTGTAATAAGGTGCGTTCACGAGAGGTGTGTGCCAGGTCCTACCGCCTCTCTAACCGACAAACACTGCATGGTTGGTGGTTGGTGTCAAGTATGGAAGGTTGTCTTCCACCAATGACCGCAAAGGCTGTGCGCTGGGCTCCAGCAGTGATCACCATGATATGATGAAAGGGAAGGGCTAGAAGAGCACACACGTACCAGGAGTGACTACGTTGACCAGAGGAGAGCTATAACGAGGAAACAGCCATACGTGAATATGGTGTGCTGTATGAGGGGTCTGATCTGACGCGATTTTCGAGTCGGACAGAAAACGTGGTTGGAGCAGGATTCTGAGCATGTGGCTTGCTCACGAGAAACACAGGGTTCGGGCCTCCCCACCCTTAAAAGGGGAGCGCATGCATTGATGTATGGAAGACAGGAAGAAAGATCAGACAACCGACTGCAGGGCAGACACTTGTGCATGACATGAATGTGCAGGCACCAAGACCACACTGCCCCACACTGGAAATAGATCCGGTCAAGACTAGATTTGAAAGTGCGGGCTCTGCAGAGAACAAAGACGTAGTGTTCAGATGTTTCTCTGTACGGGAGCAGTTTCTCACTTTCGCTTACTTGTTTTAGTAGACCCAGTGGTATGGGTTAATGATGCATTGCCTAAAGTCTTGGATTGCATCCCACAGTCGCTTCAGCTGTATTGTTTGTAACATTTTGAGACAACTAAGATATAGTACCCAGGGAATAAATGTAGGAGACTGTACCTGCATACTAAGAGTCACCTCTCAGAACTACAAGGTCCAAAAACCCGGGGGTAGTACATATTGTTAACGGATTTTGGTCTTCTGTGGGGGAGCTCATGGGCGGGTGTGCGTCAACTGGGGTTCCTGAGCTGACCCTTGCAGATACTGTGTGTGTTCTATGAGTTTATCCATTATACCAGTCCTGCAGATTATGGCAAATATATAATATGTGTTTTGCCTATATGACGGTGTGTGCTAATGGTATTTCATCAGAGCGTACCAGATGTGAGGAAGTCACAGCACACAATTGTGGCATTGTTCATGCAGGCTTGGACCGGAGATCTTGTGATTTATGTTTTAATCAACATCACAGAATGTAGTGTAAACTTTATATACCCCTAAAGTCTGAAGGGTGTGGTCAAAAGTTTTTGCCATTTGTGTAGGAAGATACAGTGAACTTAGATGTTACAATGGTTTGTTGGATTCCTTCTTGTGTCTCTGTATGCTGGGACACGTAGTATACAGACACCACAGGGGAGAATGGAGGAGGCTGCTCCCCCCTTGTCTCAGTGAACACAGGAGGGGGGGGGGGGGAGCACAGGTTGGATGTTAAGAGAGACAAGGAACAGATGAGCATGTGTGGTCATACTGGGGGAGTATAACCCATGATCTCCAACACTTGAGTCCTATTCAGCAGCTATGACTTATTAGGAGCTTTTTAGGCAGGAGTTTTAACAACCCTAGAGCCTCCTCCGTCATGGCTCTAGTGATTCGCTTCTGCTCAGTAACACTCGTCCCGTCATGTAGCCCCCGTAGTGTGCCCTAGTATGTGCCCCCCAGGATGACTGTATAGTTTTTATAATACACAGCATTATACCCGGCCTTGGTCCCAAAACGTTGTTTTCTGGACTATATTGTCACTTTCTATTTCTCTCTTAAGTTTAAGCACGGACACCTCGGGGGGGACACACGGCAGGGGCTGTTGATCGTGTGTCCATGACACCTGGATCCTTCTTGGTTTTGTATCCTACTGCTGCATACGTATAAAAAGCTTCTGTAGTAGTTTTGGGACTATCCTGATAGTATTCACCTCTTCATGACTAGAACCTGGTTACAATTGGCCCTCTTTATGATGTTTACATTGATCCAGCTCCCACTATTTTCGCTAGTTATAAAGGGGGGAGGAGAGAGGGACGGGTTGATTTAAAATTTTCTATATTAATATGATTAATGAACCAGTACCTTTAATATGTCTAACTCGAATATAATCACTAATCCTTTTGAGTATGTAGATGGCTTTAGAAACAGGAATGAGGTGTTATCTATATCAGATGTGCAGCGGTCACACAACTGAGGTAACAGCAGCAGAACCACTCCTGACCTACCTGTCTGTACAGGAGGCGGAGGTGAAGGCATGATGGAGGGTGTAAAGTGGCAGAGGGAAAGATGTGAGTATTTTGGTTCCTATGATTCCTAACCTCATATAGTAAGGTTATCAACAAATTGAGACTTTGAAATAGCTGATAGAGGCCTTAGTGTTACATTAAGGTCCATACTAGAAGAAAGAACCTAAAGCTCTAATAAATGAAGTGACCATACTGGTTACTAGAAAGCCTAGGGAAAAGGGCCTGGATCAGTACAGTCCGTGACCCTCGCTGGCCCAGTAGGGTTATCTATACTCCGTCTTATAGAAACCGGCCTTCACATGTGAGGAAGCAAGACTGGAGAACACTGAATGGAGGGTGGACTAGGCAAAGAGGGGGACAAGCAACGTCTGCCAAGGGCCCTTACCCTATGATGGTCAGTGCACCCACAGGGTGAGGCACCAGGGTAAGACTCTATATGCTTGCGTGGTGGATAAGTATGGAGTATCCTTAGATTCACTTTTGTAATGTCCTTTTACAACAAGTTATAGTGCTCTAGTACAATGTAGGAGAGTAGGAAAACCCTCATATATACACTCCAAATCCCTTACCCCTCAGAGTTGTTTGTAGAGGGCTAAGTACAGCTACCAAAGGTAAGTAGCTACGAATATGTACTTATGTGTGTGGACCTCTATTCTGGGCAATCTGAACCCTATCTGTAACTAAAGCAACTGTTAGAACACAGCCAGGGATCGAGGGATATGTAGGAGTGCACTTATTCTAGAGACTAAAGAATAATCCCCATTGGGGTAGTAATATAGTTGACGGAGCTCTAGGGATTAAAAAGTCTTTTCACCTACTGAGGTTGTTTTTAGAATGCCCATGGATGAACATATATCCCTAAGGTTGTCCAGAGGGTCATAGAGAATTGGTGGGATGTCCAAACCCTGCAGATACATTTTTCTTAGGTGCTAACCAAATATGTTCTAGTTCCAGAACCTAAAGTAGCTAGAGCAGAGGACCTGCACCCAGGTGATAGAGATGGTTCCTGATGTGACACCTGAGAGTCTTTTGAAAGTCATCCAAGTACCTCTGACTATCCACGTATAAGAACTACACGAGACTGTGACAGCTGAAGAAGAGTGCTGGACCCAGAGACTATAGAACATGAATCGTGTGAGCTCGATGCTGCTATGACATTATCACTCCTACCACTCCTACTACAGTGTGTGCGCCGCATACCAGTCACTAGTACTCAGGGGTTGGTAGGCTGACATGTATAAGGATAACACTAATAGGATGTACGATTCTACCCTTTACAATGGATTTACATGATTGTGTTGTGATATAATGTTCAGATGCTCAGGAGGGAAGCAGTGAAGGGTTATATAAGTCCTGGATGTGTGATTAGCATATGTCAATGTACCACCTGAGCAGTACCTGAAATTATTCACAAAAAGGGAGGAATTGTGAGGGAATAGAATCCATTTTTAAATTCTGTTCTTCTATCATGTATCTATACAAAGATCTTTGGCTCTATTGATAGAAAAGACCCCTATGCACCATCCCCCGTGTACACAGATCATCTTTCAGTTACATCCTGTAGGCTATTGGAATGTGGGTATGGTCAGTAGGCTCCTTTGTCTCAAGAACCTATAAAAACTGTCTGCAACCTAAATAAATTGGATTCTCTCAACATGTGAAGGTCTGAGTGATTCACCGAGCAGCTCGTACTATACATGATTTGGAACCACACATCACATCGAGATATGGGGATATTTCCCTGACATAAGTGAAGCATTAAAAGGTTGTGGAGAAAAGCTGGATAATCCAGAAATAGAATTGACCCTCTGTGCTGCAGATTCCCAGATGGCAAAGGAGCACTTGCCCCTCCCACTGTGTGCGAAATCCCTGTGTGCAGCGGACTACAGCAGGAAAAAGGGAGGGGGGGAAAGGTGCTTGAGGGAGCAGAGGAGGATGGGATAAAGTGTAACAGCCTGTGAATCTGCAGCACGGAGGGGCTCTGGGAAATAGTCCTTCTGGCTCATTAGCATAATTCTAAAAGTCCATTTTAGAAGTAATCGCCCTTAAGGGAGTTTTTCTGTTTTATCCATGTTTGATTTTTATGGTAGATTTCCTTTAAGGAATGAATTTTCTGACACCTGTGCTGAGCCACGCCACCTTTAAAGAGAAGTCAAAAAACTGTCTAAAAATGGTCTAAAACCCTCAATAAATGTGTCACAAGGCATTTCAGGTGAAAATTACCCTACCCTATTGTATTGTAGTCCGTAATGTAAAGTGGAGGGAATATTTCATCTGTTAGGCTGGGTTCACACCACGTTAATTGTCATACAGTGAAAGGAGGACTCCGATGTGTCCTGACAGCCTATAACACAGATGTTTCCCACTATATGCCTATACATCATCGCTCCTCCCTGAATGCCGGAGGGAGGAGTGTACATCACCGGCTCCTGCCGATGAACGGGATGTTCCCCCAGTGATGTCATTGCCCTAATATGGACAGTGACATCACCGGGTCCTCCCTTTTCCCGAGCGGCATATGCATTTGGCGGGGCTGTGAAAAGAGATGCAATACCCTGAATCCGCTCCCCATTGCTGTCCATTGCCTCTGCTGAGCGCATATGTCACTTAGGTGGAGGCTTTAGGATAGCTTGCTACATCTCCCCATCAAACCCAGCCTTAAAGGCACAGTATGTACTTTCAATATCATCCATATAAATAAGATGCATAGATAATTAGATAATTTGTATGAAGTATAAGGCGCACTGGATTATAAGGTGCACCATCAATAAATGCCTACTAAAATGTCTAGGTTCATATATTAGGTGCACCGGATTATAAGGCGCATCTGATTATAAGGATGAATGACCAGCAGGTGGCAGACCTGTGCACAGTTCAAGGCAGCTGTTGTCTGTAAGTACAGTTCATATATAAGGCGCACTGGACATCTGAGAAAATCAAAGGATTTTTTGTGCGCCTTTAGTCCGAAAAATATAATAAATATTATGTATTGATGCTGCTCCTTGTAGTTACCATAACATGCATTGGCTTCATGATGATGCTATGGAGACTGCATACACAAACTGCTAATCAGTATCAGATGAGGAACCTAAAATTAGAAAGCCTCTTGCATAAGATGTGGAAAGGCGCTGGGAAATATGCACCTGGGAATATAAAAGCAATCCATTTTAATCTCATATACAAGTTGCATGAAGGATGTATGCCTGCTGAATGCATAAGTGGCCACTATTCATTAGCCCATGTCAAGTGAAAATATGGCTAAGTGTTTCTTTCAAAAGATTTTTTAGACGTGATTACACGTTAACCCCGTCGATGCTCTTGCAATTCCTTCTCATCGCTAATGCAAGTCAGATCTCTTCAGCAGTAAATGACATGAATGATTAGGCAAAGAACGCAAACATGGGCCCCGTTAGAAAATGACATAAAGGGTATAGCACACAGCTATGTGAATAATTGTAAAAGGAAATATTTTCAGTTCAGTATTTTCATTTCCTATAATATATAAAATTAAGATCAAGGGTAGATTCACCCTAATCCTAAAAAACTATTGAACGGAAGCAAGAAGATCTTTATGCTGTAGGCAAACCTAGTAATCATTCCACCCTATGCCTTCATGTGTTTGCAGATAAAGCTAGTACAATGGAAAATTAAATCACACACTGCCCTCTAGTGGTTGACAACATTCTACCTGGAGTCATAGTAATGAATTTCTTATGAATTACATTGTTTAATGTCTACACATGTATTGTCAATAGAACATCAGTCTGCATAATTACGTATATGTATGGTACTTTAAGCATCTTATAAAGCCATTAGCCGCTGGAGATTATTCATCTGTGAAATTAACAATATGGCATGACGCATATGGTTAAAGCAAAACAAGGAATACAAATTACCTAAGTATACTTCATCAATTAATCCTGGGACACGTTGTAAACAGTGTCATTTCCATGTATTCATTTATTTTCTGGATGGGAAGAAGGTGCAACACTGTATCATTCACAACATCTTAATTATTTATTGCTCAGTAGGATATTCGTAACCTAACTAACTACTGTACTTTATAACCAAAAAGTGTTAGAAAGTAGGTGAGCATTTATATACTTCTAGTTCCACAGCTTTGTTGGAGCATCACTGTTATGTTATTTCATATCATACAATACTACCACATATTTTGGGGCTTATTTGCTGAGGGTCCTGCGGCGGCATTTTCGTCGGGTTTTCCAGACTTTTCGGGGATCGCGCGCAATCAGATTGTGTCGCAATTGCGGCGGCTTTTTAACGCAACACAAATGGGGGGGGGGGGGGGGGGGGGGGCCCCCCCCGCTCTGCCGGATTCGGACTAAGTGTGGGATTTAACATTTAGAATTGTGTCGCAAGCCAAGCACTTACATGCACCAGGAAGAAGAAGGTGAACTCCGGCGGACCTGATCGGGGAAGCGACACATGCAGGATATCGGGCGCACGCTCGTAGTGAATCGCAGCCGACTTCATCCTCGTCGGACATTCTGGATCGGGGATTGCGCAGGGACCGGGTAAGTAAATATGCCCCATTATGTTTAAAAAAAAATACATCAAAACTGAAGAAAATGTTCTAAAATTATGAAGACTACTTACCTCTAATTGGCAAGTAGCTGAGGTCACATGTGGTATTCAGGGTGCAGTCACACGTTGCAGTTAACACTAGTTTTGAGGTGGTTTTAGGTGCAGTTTTGTCAATTTCACAGGTGAAAGACATGAAGTGAATGGGTGAATTTGACTTTGAAGGAGAAAGCTGTTCCACAAATTTCATTCACCTGTTGTTTTGATGTCTTTTTGTTAATATAAGTAATACCACCTAAAACCACCCCAAAACTAATTGCGATGCAGTTTTAACTGCAACGTTTGACCGCACCCTCACTTCATCATCATTCCAGCAATGAGAGTCATGATGCTATAAGGTAATAAGGTGATATAATCACTGCAGCCAATGATTTGCCCTGTTGTTCATTTCCTTCAGCCTCTTCTCCTGTCTCACCACACACAGCTCAGCCATACCCCATGCTTCTTCAATCTCACAACAGAAAGGTCAGTCTGATAAAGCAAGTGCTGCTGCTTCCATCCCTCAAACCTACCAACTGCTTCTTTAATCTCACAACAGAAAGTCTGATTAAGCAAGTCATGCTGCTTCCCTATCATAGCCACAATCTTTCCCTCTGTAACTCACTTACTGCTCAGTATTTCCTCTGCCTTGTCTGGCAGTGTCAATAGGCAAAAGGCTTGTCTTGTGATAAATACCTGACTTTTAGTCCCTGTATGTTAGTGTAACGTAGGAGATAAGAGAAGCTGATTTGTTCTTTATCTATCAACATAGTAGTTATACAATGTCAATGAAGAAGATAGGGGGAAGCGAAGCAGGAACTATGCTAGTTTATGAGCGATAATGACAGCACAGAGCATATAACCAGTGCCAGGGAATGCCCCACAGACAAAGCTCTGTGCCCATAGACTTCAACATTAGTTTTGTCTACAAAGGTGAGGATTAGCTGAAAGGAAATCTAACATCAAATTCAATTATAATTCATAATTCCAGGCATAGATCCCCCCTTCTGTCTCATTAGCATAATTTTAAAAGTTGGTTTTTGTAAGGAAGGAGGCAGTAGAAAACAAATATAAGGAGATCTAGATCTATGAGTAAGTGTCCCTGGTTAATAATGCTGGATTTTTTAAGAAATCTTTTGGGTTCTCCGGAGATGTCTGTTGTTTTGACAGGAAGAATAAATATACATATTCTAATAAACAACTGAATCTGTTAGTGGAAACCCTGATGTAGATATAAATATCTGCGTGGGAAGTTCTTGTCCCCTCACCTTTGCACTCACTGCAGCCGTATGTGAAAATTCATTGGCTGCTTCTATTTCTAGGCCAGGCAGGACCTGGAGTAAAATAAACACTGCGCAGGAGCCTCTTGATGTATCCGACTGCGACAGAGCAGCGAGAGTCGGCGTATGATAAATTACCCCCATAGAACTGTTCCACAGAGTCGCCTAATGATAAATAACCCCCAATATATTTTAGGTGAGTTAAAGGTTTTAGTCTGCCCTGCTACTTCCTGCAAGTCATGCTTGTTGGAAGAAAAACTTTCCTTACTGCTTTTAGTGAAGCTAGAATAGGTGTAGAGCACTTAAGTGTCACCAGTTGTATCCATTAAACTACTAGTCCCCTCAGGTAGGAAAGGATATGTCCTTTATGGAATCCCCTCCATTATGTGAAATCTCTCTTGTTTACCCATAAAACTTCCTCTCTGAGATGAGTTTTGTTAGAGAATGCATCACTTCAAACACAGGCTCTGTGATTTGCAGAACAAGAGATAAAGACAGTAAAGGAAATTGATGGGAACTGGATTACCTGCTGCTTGCACTTCCAATTCTGTCTAGAACTCCCTGTCTCCAGTTCTGAAAGAGGAGACTCTTGTCTTTAAAATGGTTCTAAGTACTACAGAGGCGAAGATATGGCCATCTGAAATGACAGTCCCCTTTCAGCCTCTCAAAGTGACTCACCTCAGGCAAAACAAGACTCGTTTAGATTTTTCTCTAAAATCACTTTACAACCATATGTTATACACTGTCTAATTTCTCTCCAATCATGTTGCAAAAATCTATGTATTAATATTTTTATTAGGGGAATCTTCTGTTTTGGACCCATGTTTAAAATACTGTATAAGGCTTAAACATATAAAATATATGGGGGACGTATATACGGCCGCCGTATATACGGCCGATATACGTCCCCCATACACTTCTATGGGCGCACGGCACCCTACGGGAGCGGTACGGTGCCGCACACGTGCGGCACCGTACCGTTCCGTACCCGGGAAAAAGATAGGACATGTCCTATCTTTCCCGTAATACGGCGCCGTGCGCCATAGGTTGCTATGGAGAGGGGCGGGGGTGAGCTGCGCTCACCTCCTCCTCCTCTCCCCGTACACTGCCGTTGCCCGCTACGGTACGGGCGGGCAACGGCAGTGTGAATATAGCCTAAGGCTTAAACATATACAATATTACAAGAAGCATTTCTAGCAAAATTAACATTGTTTTACCAACCAACTTTATATTTTGTATACACTCCGTTATATATGTTTTAGTTATGCAGCATGTGAGGATGTAAATCGCATATTTTTTAGACTTGATTTCTTTTATCAATGTCCTGAAGAACATCTGTTATGTGTTATGTATCTTTTAAATATTTTCAGGTACTTATGCATTACTGTAATGAGCCTCATGAGGGCAGTGTATGGCTTTTACTTGTTATTACAGACACCATCATTTACAGAAATATAATGCTTGAAAGAACAGACAACTGCAAAATGCTAATTCATTTTCACTATATTTCATGGACACATCTGAAATTCAGGATTGCTTTACCCCTGGCAGCAACTAATTATTCATTCAATTATAGGAGTTTTTGGGGACCTTTTTTCATGACCTTGAGGCCTGTGTATTGGAAAGCAGGAGGAGACATGAGGTAATGTATAGGACTGCATAAGCCTGTAAACAATGAGAGAAATAGGGTAAATGGTCAGCAACAATCTTTAACAGGTAATCAGATAAAAACAGATAAAAAGATGAAATCCAAAGTCAAAGTAAGGTCAGGTTTGAAGTAAAATTTTCAGATGCCTTCATAAATAAAGACCATGGGTCCTCCCTGCAACCTCTGCGTTTGCCCACAAGCCCATGTCCTGTTGATGCAGCATTAGCAATCAGGTTGCTTGGAAACTAGAAACAACTATCACAGTATCACAGCATTGATATCATTTAAAGGAAACCTACCAACGCGGATGTACCTATTAAGGTAGATCGGATGGTAGGTGCCTCTATTGTACATGAGGATAGCCATTTTAAGGGCTAGTCCTCACGTCCCCTATATCTTTATATAACTTTTATTGCCATAATATGCTATTTTTCTAAAGAAGCTGCTGCGGTGTGGAGTAGCCGGAGCTGAGGCCACACCGCGCGGCTACTCCATACCCCAGTCGCCTCTTTGATCCTCCTACTAGATATCTTCGGCACACAGCATGCGCAGTAGCTCTGGCTTTGGAGCAGTGACCGTACAGCAGCGGGCCTGCGTTCTGTGCATGCTACGAGGAGCTGCGCGCCAAAAATACCTGATAGGAGGATCAAAGCGGCTACTGGGGCGTAGAGTAGCGGTGCGGTGTAGCCTCAGCTCCAGCTACTCCACGCCACAGTAGCCTCTTTCGAAAATTAGCATATTAGGGCAATAAAAGTTATAAAAAGATACAGGGGACATGAGGATTAGCCCTTAAAAGGGCTATCCTCACGTACAATAGAGGCACCTACCACCCTATCTACCTTAATAGGGGTAGGGCACATGGCAGGGCAGAACATCTTTCAATAAGTTGTTTTTACAGTGATAGTCTCAGTAACCAACTTATGCCATATGCACATGACTGTATAAATTCCACCAGGCCGGTCTGACATTGTGTTTGTTTTTAGATGTCCTTTTTTTTAATTGTTTTTTTTTAGTATTCATGTATTTGCTGTAATATACTGTTGATTGAAATTACAATAAAGATTCAGATTTATTTATCGATTGAGGCATATTTGTGCTCTTCTATGGAAGCTTGATAGGGGTTATATTGGTGGGTAAGCGCCAGTCACCCTGCCAATGTCGATAGAATGTGACCGGATTTGTTGTAAATTCCGGGTGAGAATAGGATCTGCTCTATGCACCTGCACCATGCCGCACAGTGAATGTGTTTGTGCTGTGACTCATCTGCAGTCACATACAGTCATGAGCATGAGGCCTTAGAGCAGTGGTGGCGAACCTATGCATGGGTGCCAGAGGTGGCACTCAAAGCCCTTTCTGTGTGCACCCAGACCTTCACCCCAGCACAAAATTTTCTAGACATGACTCAAGGTTTCCTCCTGCGGTCCAAAACTATTCTTGGTAACACCTTCTTGGCTGCAAGGACTACACAAGAAGCGAGAAGGGTGTGGATAGAGATGGATTATGGTTGGAGCTCCTGCTATGGGTCCCTTGATTTTTCCTCTTCAGGGTACAATCCAAATTTTCTTTCTATTGTATAGGTGTCCTCAGAACGCCAATACGACTAAGACTTATGATACAGTTGGGATCAATAGGTTACTGCTTAAATTGTCATCTTGGCACTTTGCGACATAAAAGTAGGTCTTGGTTGTAGTTTGGGCACTCTGTGTCTAAAAGGTTCGCCATCACTGCCTTAGAGAGTAAAAAGTTTGGTATTTGGAATACACTTCAATTTTGTAATCTTCTACCAAGATTTTCATTTTTTTGAGTTATTTGTTAGTGCTTCCTAATATGCACTACAGTGGTTATATTTATTTGTGTATATTAATTAAATGTTTGGATGTACCAATAATATCAAATTCAAGCATTTATTTTATATTCTTTAGTGGAGACATGATAGATTTTGATCCAGCAATAACACAGTACATAAGCCGTGAATAGTCAATGTAGCAAGAAAAAGAAAATAGTAAAAAAATTTGTAATACTGGTTCACCAAGGTGAAATTCCTCTAAACCTTTGCATGAAAAAGACCTTGCTGTTCTGATCGTTTGTCATAAACACCCCTTTTATGTCAAGTACGTTACAGCATCTAGTACCAGAATGTTGACAGAAAGTCAGAGACGTGACACATTTCGCTATTATGACCATAGCGTTGCTGCAGCTGTGAATTTTGGCCGGAGAGGATTTCTAAAAAGAAAACATGGTGTACAGGTCACAAAGCAGTATTTCAACCGAAAAAATAGCACAATAAACTCAAAGACTTTATACAAACTTTCAGCCTGTGATTACTCGTGATTTGAAGCTTTTATAGGTGTTATTGGTGTTTTACACTTGGGTAAAAAAAGACATTTTGGTTATTTGTATTTAATACTGAAATGATTTTCACAGTTTAAATGTTACTTTAACAAACATAGGGAGAGGAGAAAGAAGTGGACCGCACATCAACACATTATACAATGATCTACTGCCGCTAGGCTACATTTTCAATACAAACTCGAGGTTCTAAGTTACATTTTGATCAAATTGTATAAGCCCACTAACCACTTTATGGTGACCTCGTTGCAATGGACATCCACCGCTGTTGCAGCACAGCACCAGCAGGGACCAAGACCCAGTTGCCCCCCAGCACCCATACTGCAAGGCATAGCCCTGTTATTGTTACTTTAAATTGTTATTGGCATACTAATGGACCAGAATGGATGCAGAAGACATTGGGGAATATTTATTAGGCTTTGTATGTGAGTTTGACCCTATGGTTTAGGGTCGCAAAACAGCCTTTATCTAAACAATTAAACATATATACTTGCCTAGATGCTAGTCTGAGGGGGTACATGGATTCACGTCTGAAGTTCTCGCCACCGAAGCCCCCCCCCCCTCCCCCGACTTCATTGTTCATGTTGTACCGCACTGTATCAACAGCGCATGTGCAGTGAAGCCGGGTTGTACTCCGGAGCAGGTAAGTACTGCCCCCACCTTAGAACTCATACAGAGCAATTTGGGACACTAAACCATATAAGGACCTGTGCGTTGTTTAGTGTCCCAAATTGCCCTGATAGGTTCCCTTTATACTCTGTAATTCCTGACCTAAGCTTGACCCCTAACCCTATCTCTGTCTATCCCTTGGGCGCTACATGCCTGTCCTTCAGCCATGGCTGTTAAACGAGAAAGACCATACCACCACTGCATTGATATTTAGTAAAGTATAAAGGGGAATTTAATACAGCTTCTATGCCAGAAGACGTGGAAGCAGTGAAATAATCGTCAATTCTTGCTCACTTTAAGAAGTTGCGATTATTATGTGACTACGCCATTCCGCGCCATGTGGGAGTGGAGGGGCGTAGATGGTCGCAGCCACCGGCGAAGAGGGCAGGCACAGTGTGTTCCTGCCCTTTGCCTGTGTTCTTTTTAAAAACCTGCAAAGCAACCCCTAAACAAAGAGGTGAAACCAAGGATAAAACACATGAGACGGAACCACAGAAGCTCTGTGTAAAACCTTAATCATTGTTTCAGTAAGTGAGATCTGCCAGCTACTTAGCTCTACTTACTAAGCTCTACTTAAAATGTCACAAAATTGTCATCATCGTTCTGGCAGTATGGCGAGATGGAGGTCCTCTTCCCATTTGGTCATAAATGGAAGCTTTACATACATCTGCAGGTTCCAGACATGCGGATAAAAGATTCTGCGTTGTTATTTACACCAGAATGATGCCTGTTTTGAGAAAAATAAAACCAAATTTACCTTCTGGACTAAAACTGGTTCTGCTAATATTTTAAACTAGCGTATTGTTTTGGGTGTAGGCTCATAAAACACTATTTACTTCAATGCCACTGTGCTAAATTTGTGCTGATCGTAAGGGCTGCAACTAAGGATTCAATTAAACCATGATAATGTCTTTGATAAATTACCACAGAGAAGAAACTTCCAAAATGTGTCTATGGATAAAAACCTGTTTACAGCTTCCTTTGAAAAGCTTCTCCTCTTGAATATCTATTCTTCCCTGAAGATGTAGGCTGCTTACAGGGATGTGATAAAAGAGAGGTATTTCCTGCTGGTGAATGTATCTCATCGTCCTATCATAAAAAGAAACAGTTATCCATATATTATACATTATACACTTATACACTTAATAACATTCATACATTTTTCTTAGAAAATTCTCATCAAAACGGTAAACTTGAAAAACACAGACATAGTTCAAAATATAAATTGGATAAAACAAATCTCATACCTCATCAGACATTCCTGTCCATAAAATGGCTGCATATGGAAAGTCATGTGATCTGTCTTTCCTTGACCAATCAACCTTCCAGGACCTTATGTTAGTATTTGATATTACTCTCATAAGGTCCTGGCAGGGTGATTGTTCATGGACAGACAGAGATCACATGACTCTCCATCTGCAGCCATTTTATGGTCAGTAATGTCTGAATGATGAGGTAAAAGACAGGAGGCTTCACTTTACATATCAAGAATTACATATTACATATTATTATACATATTATACATTACATATTATTATACATATTACGGTATTATAACTTTTACTAGATATGTATATTAGTAAATCTCCTAATATCCTGCCCCCCACACTTACACACACATTACAAGAAACATGAGGTTAAGGTTATAAAATTTATCATCACAAAATGTGTAAAATGCCACTTATCAATAAATTAGAATTAAGAGAATTAACTAGTTATACTACTAAAAGGGATTGAAATTAAAACACCTAGCACCAACTCACACTGTACACCAGGTATACAAAAAAATGTTTATTGGATCTAAAACTGGAACATATGAGAAGTATACAATTCTATGTTCAAAATGGGAAAACGAATATGACCTGCAACATAAAAAGAAATATATACCTAAATCTTCACTTAAATTCTATGATGTATGCTATGTGAACTAAGTAAACTATGTAAACTAAGTAAACATATTTCATTAAATGCATTTAAGCTCACAGGTGGGCGAAGGATAGGGTGGCACTGAAGGACCCAAGTGCCCACCTCTACGAAAAGTGTGAAACTGATTGAAAATGGTGAAAAATATAAAAATACCATAGATTATAAAATATGGATTGTAAAATCATAAAAACATATATGTTCGTGAAAAAGTCCAGAGAGCAAATTCTTTGTACTTCATATGCTTCTTGTAAACAAATGAAAAAATAAATAAATGTTGTAATATTGAGCTTTCTATTAGTCAGAGAGGTATGATGTTATTCCAAATCAGACTGTAAATCAGAATCACGATATAAATTCAGGATATAAATGTTGCGTTCTCAATTGTAATGACGATCTTATATCTCAACTTGATACTGGTGCTTGTTGCAACATTAGTTGTGTATCATTTCGGCAAGCTCAGATAATGTGCTCAGAGCTCACGTAAGGCCCAGATACATGGATGGTAAACAGTCATATAGGAGAAATGGTGGCTGTGGTGGAAAAGGCACTAGGAAGGAGCCAAGAAGAGGCTCGGAAACGCGTCTAGCTAGAACTCTTTTCCGTGGAGAGAGCCATACACTAGCGCAGCTTATTGCTTTTGTAATTGCAAGCTTTGTCAGTGGAGAGATTGTTGGATAAACCCACTTGGCATCCAGCGAAGAGGAGCCTCTTCTGTGGAGACCATAACCCAGCTGAGAGGATTGAAGCAACAGGGTGGAAATTACAACCCAGCTGAGTAGACTAGGAAGATACTCACATGCGCATGTGAAAAAGTAAAACGCAGAGGTAAGAACCTGTGGCTCCATACCACACAATTGCGGTTGTCTATTACAAGAAGAAAGCACATGAAAGCAGTCGACAAAACGTGAGTCCCCATATTTAGTAGGAGAAAAAAGCTTACAATATATTTGTAATTATTTCTAATCTGAGCTTTGCAGAATAAAGTAACCCTGTAAGCAGCTCTACAATTTGTAAACCAATTGTATATAAGGATGATGGAATTCTCCTATAAATTATCTTATGTACCTTCCTAATTGTACTAAAGTCTGCCAAGCCTCCTCAGTTTAAGTTACTGGGAACAAGATGTACAATCCCTTTCACCCTCATAGACTGTAAGCTCTTGTGACCAGTGCCCTCGCTACAATTGTTCCATATGACTATATTGTTTTATAAAATGAATATCATCATCTGTCTCTCCAGTGACTTCCATACTTCCACAATTCACATATCTTACTGTGGAGAGATATTTTGGAAAAAATATTAGAAGAGAAATTGTGAATCTAAGAATGTATTCTGTAAATTGCACAGAAGAGGGAGCTCTTAGCTGATAAAAAAGATGCACATATAATATATTTACTACTGTGAAGAGGAGGTTGGAAATGTTGAAATGTCATTTCTGAATAATGAGGAAGTGAAATGGTCATCTTTGAATCTAGTTTAATTTATTACACATAAAAAACATAAAAAAGCATGTCAGTTATTTCTCTTGTTTCTTCTCACTTCCTTTTCTATGGAAAACATAAAAAATAAAAGTGAAATATAGAAAAAGTTCTGTGTGATTTATCAACTTTAACATTAACCCCTTAAAGGGGTTATTTCGGGAATCAGCATAATTCATATACAAATGGGTCCTTAAAATATAAGCCAATATGTAATTACCATATATACTCGAGTATAAGCCTCGTTTTTCAGCACAAAAAAATGTGCTGAAACCGCAAACTCGGCTTATACTCGAGAAAAAATATGTCTCAAAACTCACCTTTTCGTCTTCCCCCACTGCTGGATATATACTGGGGGATATGGGCTAGAAGGCTATATACTGGGGGATATGGGCTGGCAGGCTATATACTGGGGGGCAGGTGCTGGCTATATACTATAAGGCAGGGTACGGCAGGCTATGACCAGTGCATTTCCCACCCTCGGCTTATACTCGAGTCATAGGTTTTCCCAGGTTTTTGTGCTAAAATTAGGGGCCTCGGCTTATACTTGGGTCGGCTTATACTCGAGTATATATGGGTAGTTGTTGCTCCCCTTAGCAGAAAAATGCTGTTGACATAGACTGTAATGAAGAATTAAAATGCTACTGGCCCTTTAATCAGTCCATTAATTTCCTCTGCGCGGAGCAGACACAGGACAGAAGATGGCCGCTGGTCACATGTCCACATCACATGTCCTCCACCTGCCTGGGCAGGTCATGTGATCACCACTACGTTTGGCTGTAGTCGGTTGGTTGCAGTGCATCCAGTATGGCCAGTGTTGTGGTGATGGCAGTTACACATCATTACTATGGTAACAGTGCAAGAAAACCTGTTACATCATCATTAGGAGCAGAGCATAAGAGGTAGGAGGAGTTACTGAGAACTAAAGGATCTTGGGACTTGTAGTTCCAGTGGCGGCCATCTTGATGATAACTTTGGATACTTTAGAGAGGCCATAAAATTTTGTGAATCATAAAATCAAACTATTTAAGCTCCATTTTCTGACTAATGACATTGAGTTTTGTTACATTCATTTATTCATAGCATTATGGGGTTTTTGTATCAGACGTTCCTATTCACGGAATACCCCTTTAAGGTCGCCGGGTATTTTCGCTCATTTGTCCACCTTCAAAAATCCATAACTTTTCAATATTTCCTTGTACAGAGCTGTACAACACATTGTACTTCTCTGTGACGTTATTTATTATTCCATTCTGTGTACTGAGAAGCTGGAAAAAATTCCACATGTGGAAGAATTGGAATAAAAACGCATTTGCATCAGATTCTTGTGGGATCAGTTTTTACGTCTTTCACTGTGCACTCCAAATAACACCCCTGCTTTATTCTTTGGTTCAGTAGGATCACGGTGATATCAAATTTTATTGAGTTCTAATACATTTTCAAAAGTATTGCTCTCTCCCGGCCGGCGCCTAGTATGACGCGGCACTGCTGACGTCATACTAGGCGCCGCCCGGGGGAAAAACATGGCGGCGCCCAGCAGAAGAAAGAAGAAGGGCGCGGAAGCCTGAAGACGAGCCGCGTGGACATCGGGGGAGTAGCGCTGCAGATCGGGGCCACCGGAGGGTGAGTATATAAGTTTATTATTTTTGAAGTATTTTTTACTCTTTATAGCTGGATATTGACTCGTGTATAAGCCGAGGGGACGTTTTTCAGCACATTTTTTGTGCTGAAAAACTCGGCTTATACACAAGTATATACGGTACCTTTTTTTGTGTCATGTAAAATGCTGTAGAACTCACATTTTGGACATTTGGGTGCTATTTTCCGTTATGTGGCTCTCCGCCTTTTTATGTTTTGATAGATCAGGCATTTTGGGACGCGGCAATCCCTAATGTGTTTGTGATTTTTACTGTTTATTTATTTTTATATCAGTTTGAGGGAAAGGGGGGTGATTTAAATTTTTAAAATGTTATTAATTTTTTACATTTTTTTAAATTTATTTTTTCACAATTTTTTAGGAACTCTCGGGTACTTTAAACCTAGATGGTGTGGTCTTTCCTACCATATACTGCAATACAATGAGTCAGTGGCTCTCTGTAACGAATTTACTGAAACCATGATATGAGGACCCGAGGCTGTCATGTCAATCCAATCGCTGTCCTGTGATGATGTTCGGGGGAGCAGCAATCTCACCAAAGAGCCTGAGCTTCTATTTCCTCTACTGCAGTGAAATTACACCAGACAGAGGGAGGGGTAAAGTGCTGAGGGAGCAGCGGAGGCTTGAGCCAGTGTAACAGCCAGTGAAGCCAAAGCAATGATAGCCTTTGGTAACATCCCCTAGAACAATGTTAAGCATAATGTTGATTTTAGAAGGAAGGAGGCCATGGATAACACATAGAAGAAGATTACCACAGTCACAGTGCCTGGATCTATGAGAATGATGGGTATTGATGGTAGATTATATTTACAACGCAAGACATCGGACCTTTCAAGGTGTCCCATGGTATCTATTTCTTGTAAACCATCCCACATGTCCTATTTATATTGCACATAAATGTAAGGAACTATAGAATTAATAGGGCTCTACAAATATTAATAACAATCAATGGCGTGCAGCCAATACCAAGACTAGCCAATACCATGATTTGTATGTAGCATATACTGTGGGTACAGACAGTATTCAGACCCTTTCAATTTTTCACTCTTTGTTTCATTGCAGCCAATTGGTAATATCAAAAAAGTTTCTTTTTTTGTTCTCATTAATGTATACTCTGCACCCCATCTTGACAGGAAAAAAACAGAAATGTAGATGTTTTTTCTAATTTATTAAACAAGAAAAATTGAAATCTCACATCGTCGTATTCAGATCCTTTGCTCAGTATTGAGTGCGAGCAGCTTTTGAGCTAGTACAGCCATGAGTCTTCTTGGGAATGATACAAGGTTTTCACACCTGGATCTGGGGATCCTATACCATTCTTCCTTGCAGATACTCTCCAGTTTTCTCGGGTTGGATGGTGAACGTTGGTGAAAGCCATTTTCAAGTCTCTCCAGAGATGCTCAATTGGGTTTAGGTCTGGGCTCTGGCTGGACCAGTCAAGAATGGTCACATAGTTGTTCTGAAGCCACTGCTCTGTTACTTTAGCTGTGTGCTTAGGGTCATTGTCTTGTTGGAAGGTGAGTCTGAGGTCCCCAGCACTCTGGAAGAGGTTTTCATCCAGGACATCTCTGTACTTGGCCGCATTCATCTTTCCTTTAGTTGCAACCAGTGGTCCTATCCCTGCAGCTGGAAAACAACCCCACTGCATGATGCTGCCACCACCATGTGCCACTGTTGGGATTGTATTTGGCAGGTGATGAGCAGTAACTAGTCTCTACACATACTGCTTAAGAATTAACAATATAAAGTTCAATCTTCGTGTGAACTTTCTCCAATCTCCCTTCTGCATCTCTAGAGCTCCACCACAGTGATCTTGGGGTTCTTCTTTACCTCCCTCACCAAGGCTCTTCTCCCATAATTGCTTAATCTGGCTGGACGGCAAGGTCAAGGATAAATTGTGGTTGTCCCAAACTTCTTCTATTTAAGGATTGTGGAGGCCGTTGTGCTCTTAACCTTGAGTGCTGCAGAAATTCTTTGGTAACCATGGCAAGATCTATGCCTTGCCACAATTCTGTCTTTGATGCACCACACCACAGGCTCAGGAGTCTCTGTGCCCTGCGGGCAGCACTGTGTGGCCCTTGTGTCAGTCAGGGGCCCCCGGCTTCCCAGCAGTGTATAAGAAGGTGCATCGGACGCCCAGGCGCCGGTCCGTTGCTTCCTCTCCTCCCACTTTGGGTCTTGCACGTTTTGTCTTCATTTCCTGGACTCCTGGTCCCGGTGAAAACACAGATATCTTGGACTGGCTGCTATCCTATACATCAAGGCTGACAGTTACCCTATAGTGAGAGTTTCGCAATTTTAATACTCATTTTCCATTTCATAACAGAATCACACTAGGGTTGCGCCCTTTCCTATTGTGCTTATTTTTTTGCGGTGGGACACACAGATCCTCCTGATTGTCCCCTCTCTCCTGGTCATTTTGAACAATTCTGTTTCTGAGCTCCTTAGGCATTTCCTTATATGGACAGGTGTGCGCCTTTCCTAATCAAGTCCAACCCAACTGGACTCCAATGCAGGAGCAGATCTGATGGTAGTTTCCTCCTGCTTGCCTCTGCCCTAATTTCTAATTTAATAATCCTGGAACCTAACCTAACTTGTTAAAAAACTTTTTTTTAGTAACATTTAAATTAACTGCAGAGTTTGTAATATGGGACTTTATGGGAGATAGACAGATTGATGGTAGAAGATGAATATGAAAGAAGTTAGATTTATAAATAAATGATAGATAGGAGATATATATCATATCTATCTTTCTATCTAATTGATAGGATACATATAGGTATAAAGATAAATAGACAAACGCTAAATAGATAAATGGTAAGACAGATATATAGATAGGAAATAGACAAATTATAGGAGACAGATAACTAGACAGATAGATGACGGATATATAGACAGGAGATAGATGTATATATAGATAAAAGACAGGAGATAGATAGACAGATATATAGATCGGAAATAGACAAATTATAGGAGATAGATAACTGGACAGATGATGATGGATACATAGACACGAGATAGATGATAAGCATCTTCACCCGGATATTCAACCAAGGGGTCTTAAAAGAGCAATACATCCTCTGCCCACAAAGTCCACATGCCGGGTACCCCTTTGGGACAGGGGGCCCTGGGAAAATGACCAGTTTGCCGCACCCTAATGCCAGTCCTGTCTATTATGTAGATAGACAGTAAATATCTATAATGAGAAACAACCTTTGTACAACTCAATGATAGTAGTGGTTTACCCCCCATATACTTTGCATCAGCCAGTGTAATAACACAACTGAGAGCTTATTGATGCAGTTATCAGCGCTCATCCTACTAGAACATTACTGCTATTGAGACTGCATCAAAACTGATAGCTTAAAGTGACTTCGTCACCAGATTTTACCTTATTAAAATACAAGTCTTTTGAGGTAGGGTATGAAATGTTCTTTTTTACAATCCACTTTTTTCATGAATTCTCATATGTTTACATATAAAAAACTCTCTTCATGTGAAAATAAGCATAAAAAAGACAGATTTTCCCTGAAATGAGTCAAGATAAGAGTCTGCAGAAGAGTGTCACTTCCAACGTCCCATTCTTTAATGCGTATAAACATTACAATTGTGTCATTTCAAAGATGGGAATCTCATCTTTCAGAGGATTGTGGTTCGATGAGATGCAGAATTTGAGATAAAGGTAATTAAAGAAATAGTGAGGAATTATATCTTTATCTGCAGCTTCCATTTCCATCTATGTTTTAACTGCCTGTATCTCTAATTCTGTGATTCCTAAACCACAATCCTGATGGTATCTGAAAAAATGAGATTCTTCTCTTTAATATGACACCAGAAGTTATAGTTCTAATTACTGGAGGACAGAAGATAGGGGTTGTCTGAAGTGACACTCCTCCTTCAACCTCTAAACTTGACTCATCTTTGGCAAAATATTACTCTTATCT